>JARQOC010000011.1:135704191-135967834 GCA_033576535.1 Allobates femoralis
AGTTGTTGGTCTCGCAACCGAATGAGGTGAGCAGTTAATGCACTGATTATTTTTGTTTTAAAAAGGATAAAACCCTATTGCTCCCTTGTATCCCTTCTGTTTACAGGTATAGGCATGTCACACAGAGAGTCCTGCTCAAATCATGTACCACACAGCAACGAGACCCCAACAAGCGTCCTCACTGTTCCCAAAGGGTCAGACCACAGGAAAATTGTATCAATTGTCCCAGACCAAAAATTGCTGAATGGCCCAGCCTGCATGCATGGCACAGGGTCTGGAACAGGACCTGGCCTAGCATTTCAAGGTTAAACATTGTTCAGCAATACTGGGATGTGGCACCTGTATAGGCCTAGTGGGCCGGATACCCTCAAAGCTCATGCAAGCGCTCCCGTCAATGTTATTACCCGCCACACACAGGTGGGACAACTATAAGTTTCGTGGAATATTACAGGAAAAGCTAGTCAGGTAGGTCAGTGACCTGTATAGGCTTATTGGGTCGGATACCATCAAAGGTCATGAAAATGCTCCCGTCAATGTTATGCCCGCCTTACACAGGTGGGACAACGATATGTTTTGTGGACTATTATAGGAAAACTTAGGTAGGTCAGTGACCTGTGTAGGCCTAGTGGGCCAGATACCCTCAAGGCTCATGCAAGCGCTCCCGTCAATGTTATGACCCGCCACACACAGGTGGGACAACTATAAGTTTCGTGGAATATTACAGGAAAAACTAGTCAGGTAGGTCAGTGACCTGTTTAGGCCTAAAGGGCCGGATACCCTCAAAGCTCATGCAAGCCCTGCAGTCAATGGTATGCCCACCTCACGCAGGTGGAACAACGATACATTTTGTGAAATACTAAAGAAAAAATTATTCAGCTTGGTCAGTGACCTATATAAGTCTAGTGGACAGGTGAGATTGACCAAACAATGCTTTTAAGGGCCAAAAAACTGTTGATGTGTATACAGCACATTTGACAAAACCTGGTTTGGTGCCCAAAAACAGTTTATGCAAACATTAAGGGAGATGTGGCAATCACTGCTTTTAAGCACCCAAAAATGATGGATGTGAATACAACAAATGTTTTAATCTCTGGTTCTATGGAGAAAAAGGTTCAATATTCAGAAACAGGTGCAGGAATGTCAGGGATAGGTATTGAGCTCAGAGAGCCCAGGTAAAGTCATGCATCAAACAGCAAGGAGACCATAACTACATTTCCCACTTTTCCAAAAATTGGTGTACAACCCACTAAAGTGGTATCCATCTTAGAAGTTTTGTATTGGGCCACAATGGCAAAAAGGCCGGAGGCCTGGTTGAGTATTGAGCAACAGGTGCAGGAGTGTCAGGGGTAGGTATTGAGCCCAGAGAACCTTCCTCAAGTTAAGCAAGAAACAGCAAGGAGACCCTAACAACAGTCTCCCTTTTTAAAAAAATAATTAGGCACATCCTCCACTAAAGTGGCATCAATTGCCCCAGAGTTGAAATATCGAAATAGAGAGATTATTGAAGGACATTGAAAAGTACACAAGCATTTAGTCTCCCCAGGCTGCCACTGGGGTGGAAAAGTCCTTTCAGATCGATGACTTGTTGATCTTGATAAATGTTAGTCTGTCTACCCTGTCACTGGACAGCCGCATGCACTTATCCATCAGGACACTACCAGCAGCGCTGAAGACATGTTCAAAGAGAACACTAGCTGCGGGCACGACAAAATCTCCAAGGCGTGAGGGGCGAGCTCAAGCCACTTTTCCAGTTGTGAAGCTCAAAATGCACAAGGCTCCAATTCCACAGTTATGGCATCGATATTCAGCTGTAGATACTTCTGTACCATCCTCTCTAGGCATTCACTATGTGTCAGACTTGTTCTCTCTTCTATATCTATAAAATGAGAATGCGCATAGGGTCTTATCCTCAATAGGAATCAAATCCCATACAGTATGAAAACTGCTCACCTGATTCAGTTGTGAAGCCCACAACTAGCTTGATCGCTCAAACACAGCAGCCGGGACCACACTTCCACAACGTGGGGTGAAACTCTATCAGGGACCAAGTGTCTTTCGGTCTGCGCCGCTGCTCCAATGAGTATCAAAAAACACTGGGGTGCTTTGAAACAAGATATCTTCAGTTTTATTTTCCAACGCGTTTCGGAGCTAATACCCAGCTCCTGGTTTGCAGATCCCTGGTTTGACCTCCTATGTAGTCTGAAGAGTTAATTACATCCATTGTTCTCTCTTCTGGCATTGCAAAGCATGCTCTAAAAAAAAAAGGTGAAGCAATTGTACAAAATTGCTGGTACCAGATACACTGTTACTGTTAACGTTTGAGTGATGACGACTCGACGTTCCTCAGGCTGGAAAGGTAGAGCTGCAATGTTCACTATGTGCACCACTGGTGTTTTGGAGAAAAGCAGTGCTAAGATTGTCTAAAAGCTTCTGTTGATACTCCTGCATGTGTGCATCTCTTTCCAGGGCAGGAAGCATTTGGCCAAATTTACTCTTGTACCGGGGATCTAATAGTGTGACAACCCAGTAGTCAGCATTACTTCGAATTCTAACAATCCAATCCAAGGATCATGCTGCAGGTAGTGCAGCAAGAAGGCACTCATGTGTCTTGCGCATACAGGAGGCCCAAGTCCTTGTTGTGTTGGTGGCGTCGGGGAAACATTCACGCTTGCTTCCTCTGCCCTTTCCCCCCAACCTCGCACAACAGAAATGTGATCAAGATCTTCCTCATGTCCTGAATCTTCCATGCCGATCGCCTGTTAGTCTTCCATTTCTTCCTCGGCTTCTGCACTTTCATCAAGAGTTTGACTGCTACCATGTGCCCTCGTTACCTCTCCCCTATCCTTCCATGCCAGCCGCCTTGGTGCTGACGACCGTCTGGACCTTTCAGATCTTCCGCCTACGCCTCCTCCTCTACTTCCTCCCCTCCCTCTTGGACCACCACCTGACTCCGAATACTAGTTAAAGTGTGCTCCAGCATGTAGATGACTGAAATAGTCATGCTGATAATGACATCGTCAGCGCTAAATATATTAGTAGCCACTTCAAAACTCTGCAGAAAGATGCAGAGGTCCTTGATCTAAGACCACTCAAGGTGCGTGATTTGCCCCACCTTTGGATCGCGTGGGGCCATGCTATGCGTCATAACATACTGCACCAGGACTTGTCGCTGCTGCCACAACCATCAACTTGTGCAGAGTGGAATTCCATCGTGTCGGCACTTCGCATTTCAGGTGGTGAACCGGCAGGCCGAAAGACTTCTGTAGCGATGCAAGTCATTGAGCTGCGGGATGCGAACGGCAGAAGTGAGCACAGAGCGACCATGCCCTCTGCAGCAGTGCATCTAGGCTGGGATATTGGGTTAGAAATTGCTGGACGACCAGGTTCAAGACGTGAGTAATGCAAGGCATGTGTGTCACCTTGCCCCGGTGAAGGGCCACAACCAGGTTTGCAGCATTATCGCACACGGCCTTCCCTGGCTGCAGGTTGAGTGGAGACAACCATTGATTAAACTCGATCTCCAGAGCTGACCACAACTCCTCAGCTGTGTGACTCACATTTCCCAGACATTTTAACGTAAACACCTGATGGCGTTGAGCCCTGCTGCCAGCATAGTAAGGAGATGTGCTGGATTCCTTCTGCAGTTTGACCGCGTGTCAGGTTTTGGCTACAGGTGAAGGAGGTGGAAGAGGAGGCCGAAGCAGTGGAGGAACGTCTACATACAGAGTTTGACATACAAGCCTTGGGGATGGCAAGACTTGTACAGCAGCTCCTTCTCCCGCTGCCACCAAAGTCACCCAGTGCCCAGTCAGCGACATGTAACGTCCCAGTCCATGCTTACTCATCCAGGTATCTGTGGTGAAATGCACCCTATCACACACAGAGTTTCTCAAGGAAGCGGTGATGTTGTGTGCGACATGCTGGTGTAGAACAGGCACAGCTTTCTTCGAGAAGTAGTGGTGACTGGGCATCTGGTACTGGGGGACTCCGATGGCCATAAAGTCTCGAAAATCCTCTGTATCCACCAGTCGGAAAGGCAGCATTTCCGTAGCCAACAGCTTGCAGATGGTGAAATTCAACTTCTTAGCTTTGGCATGTGTAGGAGAAATTGTCTATTACTTGTCCATATCTGCAGGACCAAGGGCTGGCTGCTGTGCTGAGACAGGGTGGAGTAGGGTGTCCCAGACAAACTGCTGGACTGTGAGGGAGGTGCAGGCGGACATATTATGTTGCCTTCATAAAAAAAGTGGTGCTCTCGATGTCTGACAGCGCTCAACATCAGCAGGTGTTTCCACTTGCAAAACAGCTGATGACCTGTCAATCACACTGACTGTTGCGGGCAAAGAGGTGGAAGTTCTGCAACCGAATGCCTGTGTGACAGCTGTCCCAGAGGATGAAGAAGCTGCAGATGCATTTGATGGGGTAGGCAGTGGTTGACGAGGCCAGCTAGGCTACATTATACCACTGTGAGCTTCCCACTGTAACTTATGCTTCATGTCCATGTGACGGTGCATGCATGAAGTACTTAAACTATTGATTTTTTGGCCTATACTCAGATTTTGTTTACAAATTTTGCAGATAACATGAGTTGGGTCATTCTTTGAAATCTGAAAAAAGGTCCAGGCTAAGCAAGGCTTAGCGCCCATGTGACCTGCAGAGCCACCACGGCTTCTGCACAGAGGCAGAGTTGTGGCTGAGGACGCATTTGTTAATGTGCTTCCAGGACTCCGTCTCTGTCCAGGAAGCTGCAACCTAACCTTGTTACTTTCATCCACCTCCTCTGCTGAGCTCATTAACTACCTGCCTGTGTGTTGACACTAAGTGGCATCTCCAACCTCATCATCACCCTGTGTGTTCTCACACTCCTCGTCTTCAGAGCCAACCTCTTCCTGCCCTGAGCGCAAAGTCAAGTTGTCGGTCCAATCAGGTCTCATCATCATCTGCCTCATTGTTTCCTCCAACTGGGGTTACAGTTTGAGAATGAGGGTCTACATTATGCTCGGACCCTTCTTTATCTGGTCCTGGATCTTACTAACGAAGATTTTGGGCATCGGTACAGATCATTTCCTCGTCTTTACTCACTGAAGCTTTGCAGCAGATCTCTGATTCTTAGGCTGTAGTATAAGTGAACAGGTTTGCAAACTCACCCATCTGTGCTAACCCATAGTCAGTAGGGCGGCTGGAGACTTGTGAGCTGTGAAGAAGCAAGTGCGATTGGGGTGACACCTCTGAGGACTGGAGTGTTTGTGAAGTTGAAGTTGAGGTGGAGGAGAGGCCACTTGATGGAGTGCTTGATATCCATTGCAGCATCTGCTCTTTTTGGACCTCATCTACAAGTTGTAGCGATGTTCTGCTGCATAAGAAAGGGATGATAGCAGATCGTCCAATGAAAAGAAGTAGACATGTTTGTTTGGCTTGAATACAGTATTTGTTCAGCAGCTCTTTCTGTTACTTTAGCACCTACCCCACGGACTCAAAGATATTTACACTTTCCAACACGTCTATTCCCCTTTCCACCATCAGTACACCTTTTACCACTCATATTTGAGGGTAACTGATTGGCAACTCAGTTGTTGTAGGCACAAAAAACTGTAGTTGTAAAACCAGCAGAGCTGAGTGGGCAAACACTTTTACTACCTTAAATAGATGTTGGTAATTAGGTTTGGGTAGATGCAATGCAAAATGGATTTCTGGACTGTATGGTGGTAGATTTCAACAGAACACAGTGGTACTGCCCTAAATAGATTTTGGTATCTAGGTTTGTGAAGATGCAATACAAAAGAGTTTTCTAGACTGTATGGTGGTAGATTTCAACACAACACTGGACCACAACTGCCTATCCAAATAGTACTACTAGCCAAAAAGAATTTGCTTGGCTAGATTTGGCCAGATGCAGTAAAAAAGGCTTGCAAACACAAGATGTGTAGATTTCTACACAGTAGTGCTACACACCTTGCCTGGGAAACAGTGCTACTAGCCAAAAAGGATTTATTTGGCTAGATTTGGCCAGATACTGTAAAAAATGCTTACAAAGCATAGGATGTAGATTTCAACACAGCACTGGAACACACCTGCCTGGAAAACACTGCTTTTAAGCCCTAAAAAGGGCTATTTTTGGAAGGGTGACTAAACCTACAATCTATCTCTCTATGTAACTTGGAATGGAATCGCTATCTAATTATGTTTCTCTGCAGTGCACACAGCAGCAGTGTCAGGGTCTGACACTGAGCTTCTACACTGAGAAAATGGCTAGGAGGGGAAATGGCTGGTCCTTTTATGGCAAGGACATGTGACATACGCAGCCAATGACACAAGCCCTTATGTGCAAAAAGTGCACTTTACTCTATGCGTGGCTACGGCAGGTCCTTGGTATCAATTTAAACCATTTGATCAAATCACTTGGTTCCAGGTCTGCCATTCACAAAGAATCACTGGCGCATGCGCACCCACCCAGCCTCCCACTGTCATGGCCTCGGACGGTCACGCTGACAGCTGCGCTGTCGCATATGTTTACATCGGATGTCATAGAGATGGGAAGGGGCGGGCGGTGAGCCAGTGATGCGGCGAGCATGCGCTCTTGCAGATCAGCAAATCCACAACAGTGCAAACAGACATGCCATCTATCTAAGTGTGAAACGTATATAGGTTATTTGGCCATCCAAAATCTGTATAAGGCAAAAAATGTTTTCAGATGGTAATCCAGAGCGTTATTTTAGTGAATATACAGTGCCATTAAGTAGCGGTTGTGAAATGCGGACTCTGTCGCTTAGGCATACAAATGTCTGATTGTAAACCACCTCACTATGTACCCCATAATGCATATATACAGTGCCTACAAGTAGTATTCAACCCCCTGCAGATTTAGCTGGTTTGATAAGATGCCAATAAGTTAGAGCCTTCATACTGCAAACGAGAGTAGGATTTATTAACAGAAGAATAAATCTTACAAACCAAAATGTTATGTTGCTCAGTTGAATTTTTATAAATTTTAAACATAAAAGTGTGGGTCAATTAGAATTCAACCCCTATGTTTAATATTTTGTGGAATAACCCTTGTTTACAATTACAGCTAATAATCGTCTTTTTTAAGACCTGATCAGGCCAGCACAGGTCTCTGGAGTTATCTTGGCCCACTCCTCCATGCAGATCTTCTCCAAGTTATCTAGGTTCTTTGGGTGTCTCATGTGGACTTTAATCTTGAGCTCCTTCCACAAGTTTTCAATTGGGTTAAGGTCAGGAGACTGACTAGGCCACTCCAACACCTTGATTTTTTCCCTCTTGAACCAGGCCTTGGTTTTCTTGGCTGTGTGCTTTGGGTATTTGTTGGAATGTTGGAAGATGCAATTACGACCCATCTTAAGATCCTTGATGGAGGAGCGGAGGTTCTTGGCCAAAATCTCCAGGTAGGCCGTGCTATCCATCTTCCCATGGATACGGACCAGATGGCCAGGCCCCTTGGCTGAGAAACAGCCCCACAGCATGATGCTGCCACCACCATGCTTGACTGTAGGGATGGTATTCTTGGAGTTGTATGCAGTGCCATCCAGTCTCCAAACGTCACGTGTGTGGTTGGCACCAAAGATCTCGATCTTGGTCTCATCAGACCATAAAACCTTGAACCAGTCTGTCTCAGAGTCCTCCAAGTGATCATGAGCAAACTGTAGACGAGCCTTGACATGACGCTTTGAAAGTAAAGGAACCTTACGGGCTCGTCTGGAACGGAGACCATTGCGGTGGAGTACGTTACTTATGGTATTGACTGAAACCAATGTCCCCACTGCCATGAGATCTTCCCGGAGCTCCTTCCTTGTTGTCTTTGGGTTAGCCTTGACTCTTCGGACAAGCCTGGCCTCGGCACGGGAGGAAACTTTCAAAGGCTGTCCAGGCCGTGGAAGGCTAACAGTAGTTTCATAAGCCTTCCACTTCCGGATGATGCTCCCAACAGTGGAGACAGGTAGGCCCAACTCCTTGGAACGGGTTTTGTACCCCTTGCCAGCCTTGTGACCCTCCACGATCTTGTCTCTGATGGCCTTGGAATGCTCCTTTGTCTTTCTCATGTTGACCATGTATGAGTGCTGTTCACAAGTTTGGGGAGGGTCTTAAATAGTCAGAGAAGGCTGGCAAAAGAGATAATTAATCCACACATGTGAAGCTCATTGTTATTTGTGCCTGAACTACTTCTTAATACTTTAGGGGGACCAAACAGAATTCTGGTGGTTTGAGGGGTTGAATAATAAATGACCCTCTGAATTAACTTTTAACGCTTTAAAAAAAAAAAAAAAAAAATTTTTGTGGCACTGCATTTCCCACTTCCAGGCTGATCTACAGTCCAAATGTCACAATGCCAAGTTAATTCCGCATGTGTCAACCAGCTAAATCTGCAGGGGGTTGAATACTACTTGTAGGCACTGTATATATATATATATATATAAGTGCAAAAGTAGGAGCAGCAAGGTATACTGGTAATCCCGGGTGCAGAGCGACCCACACAGTCCTCAATGCGTATAATTATACATACAAATGTCGCAGCACTCCCTTGGTGATGATCAAAGATGTTTATTCCAGCTTGCAAAGGTACAAATGGCAACGTTTCAGGCACCCACGCCCTTATTCCTGCCCAGGAAGGCAGGAATAAGGGCGCGTGGGTGCCTGAAACATTGCCAATTGTACCTTTGCAAGCTGGATTAAATATCACCAAGGGGGTGCTGCGACATTTGTGTATATATATATATATATATATATATATATATATATATATACACAGTGTTGGCCAAAAGTATTGACACCCCTGCTTCTGTCAGATGATACTCAGTTTCTTCCTGAAAATGGCTGCAATCACAAATTCTTTGGTATTATTATCTTCATTTAATTTGTCTTCAATGAAAAAACACAAAAGAGAATGAAGCAAAAAGCAAAACATTGATCATTTCACACAAAACTCCAAAAATGGGCCAGACAAAAGTATTGGCACCCTCATCCTAATACTTGGTTGCACAACCTTTAGCCAAAATAACTGCGATCAACCGCTTCCAGTAACCATCAATGAGGTTCTTACAATGCTCTGCTGGAATTTTAGACCATTCTTCTTTGGCAAACTGCTCCAGGTCACTGATATTTGAAGGGTGCCTTCTCCAAACTGCCATTTTTAGATCTCTCCACAGGTGTTCTATGAGATTCAGGTCTGGACTCATTGCTGGCCACCTTAGAAGTCTCCAGTGCTTTCTCTCAAACCATTTTCTAGTACTTTTTGAAGTGTGTTTTGAGTCATTGTCCTGTTGGAAGACCCATAACCTCTGAGGGAGACCCAGATTTCTCACACTGGGCCCTACATTATGCTGCAAAATTTGTTGGTAGTCTTCAGACCTCATTATCCCATGCACACGGTCAAACAGTCCAGTGCCAGAGGCAGCAAAGCAACCCCAAAACATCAGGGACCCTCCGCCATGTTTGACTGTAGGGACCGTGTTCTTTTCTTTGAATGCCTCTTTTTTTCTCCTGTAAACTCTATGTTGATGCCTTTGCCCAAAAAGAGAGAACATTCTTCCAAAACGTTTTAGGCTTTCTCAGGTATGTTTTGGCAAACTCCAGCCTGGCTTTTTTATGTCTCGGGGTAAGAAGTGGGGTCTTCCTGGGTCTCCTATCATACAGTCCCTTTTCATTCAGATGCCGATGAATAGCACTGGTTGACACTGTTGTACCCTCGGACTGCAGGGCAGCTTGAATCTGTTTGGAATGTTAGTCGAGGTTCTTTATCCACCATCTGCACATTCTTGCGTTGAAATCTCTTGTCAATTTTTCTTTTCCGTCCACATCTAGGGAGATTAGCCAGAGTGCCATGGGTGCTTTACACTTCTTGATGACACTGCGCACGGTAGACACAGGAACATTTAGGTCTTTGGAGATGGACTTGTAGTCTTGAGATTGCTCATGCTTCCTTACAATTTGGTTTCTCAAGTCCTTAGACAGTTCTTTGGTCTTCTTTCTTTTCTCCATGCTCAATGTGGTACACACAAGGACACAAGACAGAGGTTGAGTCAATTTTATCCATGTCAACTGGCTGCAAATGTGATTTAGTTATTGCCAACACCTGTTAGGTGCCACAGGTAAGTTACAGGTGCTGTTAATTACACCAATTAAAAAAGCATCACATGATTTTTCTAACAGTACCAATACTTTTGTCCACGCCCTTTTTTAAGTTTGCTGTTGAACTATACCCAATTTGGCTTTAGGACAATTCTTTTTGTGTTTTTTTCATTGAAGACAAATTAAATGAAGATAATAATACCAAAGAATTTGTGATTGCAATCATTTTCAGGAAGAAACTGAGTATTATCTGACAGAATTGCAGGGATGTCAATACTTTTGGCCAACACTGTATATATATATATATATATATATATATATTTGATAGATAGACATGCCAGATATTACATATCTATATACATAATCACCAGTTTTGCGCTTCCGGCCACTGTGCCACTATCGCGAGCCGCCGACACTGGCCGGAAGCGCAAAACTCCTGGCGCCACACACCCCAACCACTGTCCGCCGCTGACCCACTCCCCCGCCATATCCTCCCGCTCCCCCGCAATTACCGCTCAGCGCCGACCCTCGCCTCGGCGCGACACGCTATTACCGCCCAGCTCGGACTACCGAGCACTCAGTGCGACCCCAGCCCGCCAACAGCTGCGCTCTGCATGGATGACGTCACGGCCCGTCCAGCCCCTATCCCAGATCCCCTCAGTGTCTGCACCCATGTATGTATACAATGTGTGTCTAATGTGTGTTTACTCTCTGTAATGTCTCTATACTGTGTGTAATCACTCTATACTGTGTGTCATCTCTGTATACTGTCTGTAATGTGTATATACTGTCTGTAATGTGTTTATACTGTGTGTCATCTCTGTATACTGTCTGTAATGTGTATATACTGTCTGTAATGTGTCTATACTGTGTGTCATCTCTGTATACTGTCTGTAATGTGTATATACTGTCTGTAATGTGTCTATACTGTGTGTCATCTCTGTATACTGTCTGTAATGTGTATATACTGTCTGTAATGTGTCTATACTGTGTCTAATGTGTCTATATTCTGTGTAATGTGTCTATACTCTCTATAATGTGTCTATACTGTCTGTAATGTGTCTATACTGTCTGTAATGTGTCTATACTGTCTCTAATGTGTTTATACTGTCTCTAATGTGTCTATACTGTGTGTAATGTGTCTATACTGTGTGTAATGTCTGTATACTGTCTGTAATGTCTGTATACTGTCTGTAATGTGTCTATACTGTCTCTAATGTGTATATACTGTGTGTAATGTGTCTATACTGTGTGTAATGTGTCTATACTCTGTGTAATGTGTGTATACTGTCTGTAATGTGTCTATACTGTCTCTAATGTGTCTATACTATGTGTAATGTCTGTATACTCTCTGTAATGTGTGTATAATGTGTGTAATCTCTGCATACTGTGTGTCTATATAATGTGTCATGTATCTATATACTGTGTGTAATGTGTATACTGTGTGTAATGTGTGTATACTGTGTCTACTGTGTGGAATGTCTGTATACTGTGTGTAATGTATGTATACAAACTCTCTGTATACTGTGTAATGTCTGTATACAAGGTGTCTGTATACTGTGTAATGTCTGTATACCCTCTAATGTCTCTATACAATATCTACTTATATAATCAGGAGTTTGGGATTCGGCCGTTGTAGCCGAATCCAAAAATCCTTTGCCGCACTCCCAGCAATGACGCGTAGCGTCATCGCGACCCGCAGCCGCACTAGCTCACACCGCTGTCATCCTGCCAAACTTCACCCCTCCACCACTGAGCCGCTTCTCTCCTCACCCCTCCACCACTGAGCCGCTTCTCTCCTCACCCCTCCACCACAGACCCGTATCTCTCCTCACCCCTCCACCACTGAGCCGCATCTCTCCTCACCCCTCCACCACTGACCCGCATCTCTCCTCACCCCTCCACCTCTGACCCGCATCTCTCCTCACCCCTCCACCACTGAGCCGCATCTCTCCTCACCCCTCCACCACTGAGCCGCATCTCTCCTCACCCTTCCACCAGACAGCCGCATCTCTCCTCACCCCTCCACCACGCAGCCGCTTCTCTCCTCACCCCTCCACCACTGAGCCGCTTCTCTCCTCACCCCTCCACCACAGACCCGTATCTCTCCTCACCCCTCCACCACTGAGCCGCATCTCTCCTCACTCCTCCACCACTGACCGCATCTCTCCTCACCCCTCCACCACTGACCCGCATCTCTCCTCACCCCTCCACCACTGACCCGCATCTCTCCTCACCCCTCCACCACTCAGCCGCATCTCTCCTCACCCCTCCACCACTCAGCCGCATCTCTCCTCACCCCTCCACCACTCAGCCGCATCTCTCCTCACCCCTCCACCACTGAGCCGCTTCTCTCCTCACCCCTCCACCACTGAGCCGCTTCTCTCCTCACCCCTCCACCACTGAGCTGCTTCTCTCCTCACCCCTCCACTGTAGAGCCGCCTCTATACTCTGCTACCCACAGAGCCGCCTCTATACTCTGCTACCCACAGAGCCGCCTCTATAATCTGCTACCCACACAGCCGCCTCGATACTCTGCTACCCACGCAGCCGCCTCTATACTCTGCTACCCACACAGCCGCCTCTATACTCTGCTACCCACACAGCCGCCTCTATACTCTACTACCCACACCGCCGCCTCTATACTCTGCTACCCACACAGCCGCCTCTATACTCTGCTACCCACACAGCCGTCTCTATACTCTGCTACCCACACAGCCGCCTCCATACTCTGCTACCCACAGAGCCGCCTCCATACTCTGCTACCCACAGAGCCGCCTCGATACTCTGCTACACACAGAGCCTCCTCGATACTCTGCTACCCACAGAGCCGCCTCCATACTCTGCTACCCACAGAGCCGCCTCGATACTCTGCTACCCACAGAGCCGCCTCGATACTCTGCTACCCATAGAGCCGCCTCGATACTCTGCTACCCACAGAGCCGCCTCGATATTCTGCTACCCACAGAGCCGCCTCGATACTCTGCTACCCACAGAGCCGCCTCGATACTCTGCTACCCACAGTGCCGCCTCGATACTCTGCTACCCAAAGAGCTGCCTCGATACTCTGCTACCCACAGAGCCGCCTCGATACTCTGCTACCCACACATCCGCCTCGATACTCTGCTACCCACAGAGCCGCCTCAATACTCTGCTACCCACAGTGCCGCCTCTATACTCTGCTACCCACAGAGCCGCTTCGATACTCTGCTACCCACAGAGCCGCCTCTATACTCTGCTACCCACAGAGCCGCCTCTATACTCTGCTACCCACAGAGCCGCCTCTATACTCTGATACCCACTGACCCGCCTGTATACACACAATTCATTTCACTGCGCTCCCGATGCAATTGCATCAGGCCTTTTTACTAGTCTATATCCATAATCAGCAGTTATGCGCTTCCGGCCACTGTGCCGCTATCACGCGCTGCGAGCGATGGCGCGCATGCGCCATCACGAGCCGCCAACACTGGCCGGAAGTGCAAGCATGCTGCCGACAACACCACATACCCTCGCCAATGCCCACTCCACGCACCGCCCGCCGCTCCCCGCCACTTCCTCTCGCTCCCCCGACGCTCCCCCCGCTCCCCCGCCACATCCTCCCGCCACATCCTCCCGCTGCCCGCAAACGCTATCATCCTGCCGCCGCACAACACAGACCCCCACCAATGCCCCCTACACACCCCGCCCGCCGCTCTCCCTTGCCCCATGCTCCCGCTCCCCCGCCGCCAGGGCCGCACTGTCCATTGGACAATGCGAGCCCTCAGGCACAAGCGCCAGCAGCCAGGGGAGCGCCAGTAGAAAAGCAACTGCCGCCACCATCACCCGACGCCTTCCTCAATGACGCGGCCCGCCGCAGCGGACCACGGTAAGATGGCGGCGCCGCCGCACTATCATTGTAGCCTCATACCACCCGCACCCCCCCGGTTCTCAAGTAAGATTACAGGGGCGCCGGGCCGCACATATGCCCCCACATCTGCCCCTGCTTAACCCACACTCAACCACACTCCTCACTACTCTTACCCCCCCTATCTCCTCACTCACCCACACTGCCCCCACTCACCCACACTGCCCCTGCATAGCTCACCCCTCTCACCCACACTGCCCCTGCTTACTCCACTACTCACCCACACTGCCCCTGCATAGCCCACCCAACTCACCCACAATACCCCTGCTTAACACCCTACTCACCCACACTGCCCCCAGTCACCCACACTGCCCCTGATTACCCCCCAATCACCCGCACTGCCCCTGCTCACCCCTCTTACCACCCCACATGCCCTCACTCCCCACACTGCCCCTGCTCATGCCCCCACTCTGTACCTGCTTTCCCCTCTCACCTCCCCCACATGCCCTCACTCACCCACCTTGCTCCTCCTTACCCCCCCACTCACCCACACACCCTTCTTACCCCTCTCCTCCCCCCCAACTGCCCCCAATCACCCACACTGCCCCTACTCAACCTCCCACTCACCCACCCTGCCCCTGCTCATGCCCCCACTCACCGCACACTGCCGCTGTTTACCCCTCTTACCCCCCCACATGCCCTCACTCCCCACACTGCCCCTGCTGATGCCCCACAGGGTGAAGTCACAGCTGATGCCCCCAATGCCAAACAGCCCGCCCCCATCTTCATGTCACCCCACTCCCAATGCAATAGCATCGGGCCTTTTTACTAGTAATACTATAATATACACAATAAAAAAAATCCGAAGTAGCTCAGTCCACGTGCATGGTGAATTCAAACAAGATGATCCGAGGAGAAACAATGCATCCAGATTCTATCCGGAAAAAATAAGGAAAAAAATTAAAAACCGCATAGACAAATTAAACGGGCAGTAAGATATCTAACATCACTATTTACATTGCTACAGAAATATCGTACCGAAGTAACCCATCATAAAAAAGAGGCAAAGCTATTCACCTAATTCAGGCCTTTCGGAGCCATAGCGCCAAGGATAGTTATCCAATGGCATTCGCATTGCAACAGCTTTTACATCACATATTCCCCATCTTGCTCCAAATGTATGTGCTCAATCCCGCTATCCCAAAAGGTTTTGGGATTGCAATTGTGATGAAGTCTAAAATGGCACGGGATGGCTTTTAAACACGCCACATCCTCCACGTCTTTTGCCGTGAGGATGTCGCGAACATGCTCCTGGTATTCTCACTTTCATTTGTCTGGAGGTGAGACCAATGTAAACCCTGGGGCATCCACACATCGTGTAATAAATGACTTGGCTAGTAGTGCAAGAAATGTAGCTTCATATTGGGAACTCACGTTTCCCATCTACTCTGAAATTTATTAGTTCTTACTACATTCTTGCATGCGACACAGTCTTCACAAGGAAAGCATCCTGTTACTTTAGTCACCCTTTCGAATGGTGGTTTTATATCCGGGATGTAGTGACTATCCATCAGGATGTCCTTTAGATTTCTACTGTGTCTGCAAGTCATTTGTGAAAAATCCAAAAGATGTTTTGATAGAGTAGGCTCGTTTTTGAGGATGCCCCAATGTCTACACAAGATATTTCTCATCCCCCTCCATTTCCCATTAAAGGTGGAAAAAAGACCTTATCACTCTATGCTTTTTGGGAGCGTTGCAACAACTTATTGCGAGGCGTATGTTTCGCCCTCATATAACTCCTCTTGATTGAATGGTTACTATAGCCCCTGGACTGGAATTTGGCCCTGAGATCTCAAAGTCAGTTTCTAATGAGCAGATCAGTTTCATCCTTAGGAATTGGCCAACTGGATCACCCTATAGTCTGTGGACTGGGAGGTCCCTGTGACCCTGACTGAAAGTTCATTGACTATTATCTCCAGCTCTTGTTTGAGATAGTAGCCCTGAGGAAGCCCACTGTATAACCTAGTCACAAGTCAAGTGTAAGATCACTGTAGGTTCAGCCATTTAGACCCCCTAGGAATCACAAAATTCCAAAGTTACCTTTATAAATGGAGTGGTAGTGAACATGTGCATCCACTGCTTAATTCTCTGTCTATAGTAGTAGGGAGTTGCATGTGCTCACTATTCCTCTATTCATACAGAGCACCTTGGGCACACCTTCTAAGGCTGCTTTCACATTGCAATGTTTTTCTTGTCTGTCAGGATCCTATTTTTTGCAGGACCCCACGGACAGGAATGGACAGAAACGGACTGAGGACACATGCCGATCGGATTTTATGAATGATCCTATTTTAGTATCTTTGAAGCTGAAAAAAAACATACAGCGCATGCGTGGTGCTCTAAATCGGATCCGATAAACAATCAGATTCACGCTCCATAGGCCCCATGTTAATTGCCGCGGGCCGCGTCGGATCCGATTGTGTCCGATTTGGTCCACTGGGCCCAAAATTGGAGCAGTCTACGATTTTGGGTACAGCAAAAAATCGGACAGAATCGGATCCGACACAAATCGGATGGCAATAAGGCCAAATCCGATCCGTTGCCCATAGGAATACACGGGGGCAAAATCGGAACCGTGGCTGTCCGTTTTACAACGGACAACCACAGAAATGTGATTAACCACAGAAATGTGATTAACTAAGATTTACTAAGATATTAGGTGTTTGTGATGGCAAAACAAATGTTTTTGGTTATGAAAATATATACATATATTTTTAATATTTTTGTTCCAAATATACTGTTGTCATATTTGTGTTGTGACTTCTGTTTATTATGAAACAAAGATATAGTGCCAAATCCATGTCATGATGGATACCACCAGTGAACAATACACCTCATGGTCCATTTACATTGTATATACATTGTTTATACCATTTGAATTTGTGCCTTTACATGCTTGATAGTTATGTGCCTGTTTTATATGTTTCATTATGGTTTTTCTTTTTGTTTTCCAGCCTTTTTTTGTTGATCATAATTCTAGGAGCACTACTTTTATTGACCCACGTCTTCCTTTACAAAGCAACAGACCAACCAGTGCATTGCTTCATCAGCAGCATTTAACACGGCAGCGCAGCCATAGTGCTGGGGAGGTTAGTCTTGTGTACCTGTTCTACAAAATGTTCCCTTATGTTAGAAGGGCCCATGCAAATAGGTTGGTTCCTTTCCTGGGAAACCCAAGAGTTCAGCTGTAATCTGCAGGAGAACCTTGAAGCCAGTATTCAGTTTTCTTCCGGAACCACGGCTAATGAATTGGGTTAAAGAGAACATGGTAGCATGACAGATCTTTTTAACCATTCAGCTACTGCCCATTATCTTTTTATGGTAGATGGTGCTGATTGCTAGCGTGCAGTGCTTTTGACAATGCTGCATTCATTTCCCTGTAATCTAACACAAGCAGTTAGTATGCTGGCTGTTTCTGAAAATCTGGGGGATGAAAGAAGCAGTTTTACCCTGCTTTTGTCTTCTCTTTTTCACCCTACATCTGCTGTGCCCGTGCTTCTATTAGCATCACAAGATGCCGTCACCTAGATAGCTCTGCCAGTGACTCATATAATAGCTGATGGCTGATATCTCCGGCACCTGGGGATTAAATAAATAACCTAACTAGAAAGAATAACTGCATAATTAAAAATGTCAATTAATCATTATTTTTAAATGGTGATAGTCATAAAACGAGTCCTAAGAAAGTCCTAACAAACTTTGTGCTTGTTCATCCATCTGTGTTTGGCGACAAAAAAAACCCTTCTGCTCAAAGATAAGGCAGGTATCTGGTGAGTGCATAAATAATGAAGGTTTTAATACTCCTCATACACAACTTGCATATCAGTTGAGCCTAGGATTTTCTTAGACTCTATAGGGGGAATACCTTGGTGCTTCAACTCTATTTTGGACTTAGGGCCCTTTCACATCAGCGTTTTTTTAAATTTGCGGCAGATGCGGTGAAAAAACCGCATCTGCCGCAACTGCCGCATAACGGTTCCACTTGCGGCACGGTTGCGGTTTTTTCCATAGGAAGTATAGGGGGACTTGCGGCAGATGCGGCAAGTGCGGTATTGCACTTGCGGCAGGTGCGGCAGAGAAAAAAACCGCAGTAAGCCGCGGTTTTTTTTCTCTGCCGCACCTGCCGCAAGTGCAATACCGCACTTGCCGCATCTGCCGCAAGTCCCCCTATACTTCCTATGGAAAAAACCGCAACCGTGCCGCAAGTGGAACCGTTATGCGGCAGTTGCGGCAGATGCGGTTTTTTCACCGCATCTGCCGCAAATTTAAAAAAACGCTGATGTGAAAGGGCCCTTAGACATACATCATGCATGTCAAGGTAATTTGATATCTAGGAAACTCTCTAGGCTGCGTGGTTATTTTGAAAAATATATTTAGTTAGGTCTAGAAATATTTGGACAGTAACCAGTGGCGTAACGATCACGGTTGCAGTGGCCGTGGGTGCGACAGAGCCCGGACCTGTAAGGGGCCTGGGCAGCCTGCAGCCCCCTGCGACTGCTGATCCCAGCGCCTGCTTCACATGGATGTGCATCTCCAAAGATGCACATCCATGTAACTACGCGGCCCGTGTGTCAGGGAGGGGAGGCGGTGGTGCCGGCCTGCGTTCCACTGTGGAACACATATAAAGCAGGCTGGTGCCGCCTCCTCCACACTAGGAGAAGGCATCACTTCCTGTTTTGCCGCCACCGCCACCACTCCTCCTCCTGAGTCTGAGACCGGAGCAGCGGGCTAACCGGGAGAGGTAAGATTTATTTTTTTTTATTTATAAATCGATGCAAGGTGGCCGGAGGATTATGGGGGAGGAGGGAGGAGCATTTACTATATGGAGATTGGAGAAGCTATGAGTCTGCACTATATGCAGGGTTATGAGGCTGCACTATATGGAGGGGCAATGAGGCTGCACTATTTGGAGAGGCCATGAAGCTGCACTATATATAGGGGCTATGAGGCTGCACTATATTGAGAGGCTATGAGGCTTTACTATATGGAGAGGCTATACTATATGGAGGGGCTATGAGGCTGCACTATATGGAGGGGCAATGAGGCTGCATTGTATGCAGAGTTTTGAATCTGCACTATATGGTGATTTTTGAGGCTGCATTATTCTGTATGAAGGGCTATGAGGCTCCATTATACTATTTAGACGGCTGTGAGGCTGCATTATGCTATATCGTGGGTTATGAATCTGCATTACTCTATATGGAGGGATATGAGGCTGTATTATACTATATGGATGGCTTTGAGGCTACATTATACTGTATGGAGGGATGTGAGGCTGCATTATACTAAGAAGGGCTAGGAGGCTGCATTATACTATATGTAGGATAATGGAAGTGCATTATAATAATTGGATGACTATAGTGACTACCTTACGAATGGGAAACTATGGGATGCATTATAATACATAGACGACTATGGGGGTACATTGTAATGTTTGAAGGAATGTGGGGATGCATTATAACAATTGAAGGACTATGGTGGCGGGAGGAGGAAGACCATATAAACCATGATGACCACAATAAGGTTCATATTCCAGGAGGAGGACCATATAGAGCAGGATGAGGGACATTAATACATAATGAAGGGGGAAAGAGGTCAATCTGTGAGTCTTTAAAGTATTTAGAACATTACTCAGTGCCCATACATATGACCA
This sequence comes from Allobates femoralis, assembly GCA_033576535.1. Classification (NCBI taxonomy): domain Eukaryota; kingdom Metazoa; phylum Chordata; class Amphibia; order Anura; family Aromobatidae; genus Allobates; species Allobates femoralis. The sequence goes on from JARQOC010000011.1 coordinate 135,723,835, forward strand.
ATGTCTGCATGATGGGGGGGCCCAGGTCTAAATTTCACATCGGGGCCCACCAGACTCTAGTTAAGACACTGACAGTGACCGAATCTTCGTGATTTGGGCTCTACATGCCACTGTTTTTTTATTTAAAAGTAAACAACTGAGATGCAATTGAAGTGTAGATTTTTAGGTTTAATTAAAGGAGTTTAACAAAATTATTCTCTCAAATATTTAGGAATCGCAAGTATTTTTCCAAAAAGCCTCATTATTCCAGGAGCTCAAAAATAATTGGACAAATTAACTTTACATAAGTAAAATATTCATTTTTAATACTTTGTGGAGAATCCTTTGAAGGCAATGACTGCCTGTAGTCTGGAAGTCAAAGACGTTGACAAACGCTAGGTTTCTTCCTTTTTGATGCTTTGCTGGCCATTACTACAGCTGACTTCAGTTGTTGCTTGTTTGTGGGTCTTTCTGTCTTAAGTATGTGAAATGTATGCTTTGTGTTATTGAGAACTGGTGATTGACTCAGCCATTGCAGAATATTCCTTTTCTTTGCCTTAAAAAACTCATGGGTAAAGATGAGCGAACCTTTCAAGGTTGCTGAACGAACCCATGGATGTTCAGGTTCGGTGGCGGTGTTCAGGGAACTTTACTTGTGCCATCACTGGCTGTCTGTTTTGCTCTCTGTCCACATATTGCTAGCCTTAAGCAAACCACTTCTGGGGGTGGGAAGATGGGAATTATTCATTTTTTTTCTTTTACCTCCACACTATGGCTAATAACTCTGTGCGAGCTGGTGAACCACTGCAGGTGGCTTGCACTGGGCCAAGCATCAGAAGGTACAGGAGCACAGTGAAGCTTGCTCCAGTGATTTTCCTATGTCAATCACCAGATCTTCGAACACAGAAAAAGGCTTGCTCATTTCTACTCCTGGGCTCCTTTTGCAGAATGTTTTGGGTCATTGTCCAGCTGTACTGTGAAGCTCTGTGCAATTATCCTTGCTGCATTTGGTTGAATGTGAGCAGAAGTTATAGGCCTGTACACTTTAGTATTCATCTGGTTGCTTCTTTCTTTAATAAACACTAGTGACATTGAAAACCATGCATGCCCATGCCATCACACACCCACCACCATATTTTACAGAGAATTTGGTGCTATTAGTTCATAAGCTGTTTCAAGCATCCTCCATGCTTTCTTCTTCCCATCATTCTGTTACAGGTTGATCTTAGCTTCATCTGTCCAAAGATGCTTTTCCACAACTGGACTGGCTTCTTCAGATATTTTTGTTGGCAAAATCTAATTTGGCTTTTCTATTTTTAATTGAGATTACCATTGATTCTGGTGAAGTATCCAGCGCCATTGGCTGTGGAACAATTGGAACAATCCCATATCATCAGGCTTCCTCCACCGAACTTGACAGTTCCTTCAATTTCTGACCCATTTGCAACCATTCTAGACTAGTCTATTGACTTTTGCCTCATCTCTCCAAATCACCCCTTTCCAATCTTCTCCTGTCAAATTTTGTACTTTTTTTTTTTTTTTTCTCAAATTCAAGCCGACGCTTATCTTGATATTGAAGTCTAGGCTTCTTCACCCTTTTTGGGCCACCATTCCAGACGTGTGTAATGTGCATCAGATGGTGCTTGCATGGTCGTCTGATCTCACTATTAAGAAACATACGAGCCACCTCCACTGCTGTGTTTGTGGTGAAAGAACTGATAGACTTTCTCATGGCACTCACATGATGCAGTTTGTTAATTCTTTTGGCTGAGAGTTGACTATCGATTTGCTGGATGAATTATTTTCTTTTCTTGGAAAATCTTCATGACTGCTTCTCAATTAGAACTTTCGCTTGGGAAACAACCTGATACACACTGAGCTATTAGGGGATATGACAACAGCTTGTAACTTGTATTATACAGCTAGCAAAAGATTTTTCAAAAACCAGGAGGAAAACAATAACGATGCAATGACATGAAAAGGATTTGCCTAACTAATCATATGGTAAATAGTTGCAAGTCAAATTTATTTATGAAATAGCCAATATGGTTCTCTATAAAATAAAGGTAGTCTCATGCTCAAAGCTGGAGTGGATGGTGAGATATTGAGCCTGAAAGTCAAAAGATCAAAATATTGTTACGCTAGTTTCAAACTGCAGTTTTTTTCCTAATCGCGTTCCATCTAGTTTGTGTGCCAAAACCAGGAGTGTCTCCAAAACCCAGAACAGGTGTCAATCTTTCAATTATACTTTTTCTCTGCAAGTTCCTCTCCTGGTTTGAGCACACACACCGGATGGAACCTGATCAGGGAAAAAACTGCAGTGTGAAACCAGCCTTAAAGCCCCGTTACACGCTGCGATGTGTTAGCGATCCGACCAACGATGTGGATCGTGAACTGATCGCTGGTGAGCTGTCACACAGGCAGACTCACCAGCGACCAGTGGACCAGGCTGCGGTAAGCGGGAGCAGGCTTGTAGCCATGGTAAACAGTGGGTATCTAAGCAGCACGCAGTGCCTACTTACACAAAGTATACCCTGGTTACCAGCCTTCTCCGCTTACAGGCTGGTATCCAAGGTACACAGTTGGTAGCTAGGGACAGTGCTGTCCCTAGTTACCCGCTGTGTACCTTAACCCCTTCCCGACCCTTGGCCCTACGTTTGGGCCATGAAAACAAAGTGGTTCCCGACCCTTGGCTCTAGGGGTGGGCCATGAAATGATCGGGCTCCTGCGGCCCGTGTGAGGGGGGTGACTCAGGTGTCACTGTACATAATGCACAGTGACAACCTGTAGTACACCCCACGGGGGGTGGATTAACCCCCCCGTGCCCAGGGCCCCTCTGATTGGCAGTTGAAATTCAGACTGCCAATCAGTGCTAGTAATCCCCTCCAGATCCGATTGGAGCTCTCCAATCAGATCTGGAGGGGCGGGATGGCATGTGCCATCTCCCTCCTAGCCCCCCTCATTCCAGGGCCCCCCGATCGCCCTCCTGGCCCCCCGATCGCCGTCCTACCCCCCCCCGGCGGCGGTAACAGTCATCACGCCGGCGGTATGCCCGCCGGCGGTAAATGACTATCGCCGCCGCCTGTCAGCTTCCACAGCCCCCTCCGTGCGATCACGGAGGGGGCTGATGAAGCTAACACCCCCGTGCCCCGTATCCCCCCTCCCCCATCCCTCTCTCACCTACCGGCGGGTCCGCCGGTGCAGCCGCGGTCCAGCTCCGGTGTGGGCTCCTCTTTCGGGCTCCTCCTCCTGGATCAGGTAAGTATGTGTGTATGTGTGAATGAATAAATGAATGAATTTATGTATGTAGTATGTATGTATGTATGTATGTAGTATGTGTGTATGAATGAATGAATGTATCTATGTATGTAGTATGTATGTATGTAGTATGTATGTAGTATGTATGAATGAATGTATGTATGTAGTATGTATGAATGAATGTATGTATGTAGTATGTATGTAGTATGCATGTATGTATGTAGTATGCATGTATGTTTGCATGTATCAATGAATGAATGGATGTCTGCGTGTGTGGATGACTGCATGTGTGGATGACTGCGTGTGTGGATGACTGCATGCGTGGATGTCTGCATGCGTGGCTGTCTGCGTGCGTGGCTGTCTGCGTGCGTGGATGACTGCGTGCGTGGCTGTCTGCGTGTGTGGCTGTCTGCGTGCGTGGCTGTCTGCGTGCGTGGATGGCTGCGTGCGTGGATGACTGCGTGCGTGGATGTCTGCGTGCGTGGATGTCTGCGTGCGTGGATGTCTGCGTGCGTGGCTGACTGCGTGCGTGGCTGTCTGCGTGCGTGGCTGTCTGCGTGCGTGGATGTCTGCGTGCGTGGATGACTGCGTGCGTGGATGTCTGCGTGCGTGGATGACTGCGTGCGTGGATGTCTGCGTGCGTGGATGTCTGCGTGTGTGGCTGACTGCGTGCGTGGCTGTCTGCGTGCGTGGATGTCTGCGTGCGTGGCTGTCAGCGAGCGGGCGTGGATGTGTGTGTGCATGGATGATAGGTGCATAGGTGAATGGATGGTGTAGGGATCAGTCTCTATAGCAGCAGCAAGTAAGGCAGTGACACTCAGGCTCAGTCCAAAAACAAGTGTGTTTTATTTCACACAATGGCAAAAACAAACAAAAACAGTCCTTACATCAGGATAATAGCGTCGGCCCAAAACCTGCTCCTCCTGGAGCTCGCCTAGGGGTCCTTCCCCACCTTGGGGTCCAGTACACGCTCCCTGTGTGCTCACAGGCTCCTTTTTCACCGACTGAACTCCTCTCCAGTCTGATCGCATCTCACAACACCTTGATAGCCGTCTCTTCCAGCCTAACCTTTTTCACCTGTCTTTCCCTCCCAGCTACTTCAAAAGCCTGGGGCGGGAGATGAGGAATGGAGGCCCGCCCAAAAACCTTCCCCCATTCCTCATAGATGAGGTCCCATAGCAGGCTTTACCAACAGCCACCGTTCTCAGTAACGGTGGCTACACCTACCTCACCTATGCTCATGTAAGCATCTCCCGTCCCATACATGCAGTAGCTCACCATCCTTGGGGAAACATAGCGTCCCTCTACCACCATTCCCCTTGCTACCTCACACCCCCCCCCTCAGTTCAACCCGGGGGGGGGTGAACTCCTGTCACCAAACAGTGAGTCCGGGACAAGGCATCGGCATTGCCCTGCAGCCTCCCGGCTCTGTGTTCCACCGTGAAGTTGAAGTTCTGGAGCGACAAGAACCACCTGGTGACTCGCGCATTCCTCTCTCTTGACTGGCTCATCCACGTGAGTGGGGAGTGGTCAGTCACCAACCGAAACCGTTGCCCCAGCAGGTAATACCTCAACGCTTCCAAGGCCCATTTGATGGCTAGGACTCCCTCTCGACCACACTGTAATTTTTCTCTGCAGGCGTGAGCTTGCGGCTCAGGTAGTTAACGGGGTGTTCTTCCCCATTCACCTCCTGAGAAAGGACTGCACCTAGCCCTACTTGTGATGCATCTGTCTGCACGATGAAGGTCTGGGTGAAGTCAGGTGTGATAAGGATGGGAGACCCGCATAACACCGTCTTTAAGACCAGAAAGGCATGCTCGGCCTGGGGGTTCCACTTAACCATGACAGGCCGTCTTCCTTTCAGAAGGTCTGTCAATGGGGCTGAGAGGGTGGCAAAAGTGGGGATGAACCTCCTGTAGTATCCCACAATTCCCAGAAAGGCTCTCACCTGCTTTACTGTCCTTGGTTGGGGCCAACTCTGGATGGCTTCGACCTTGTTGACTTGCGGCTTAATCATACCTCACCCTATCACATACCCCAAATAGCGTGCCTCCTCCATTCCCAGAGCACACTTTTTGGGGTTGGCAGTCAGCCCCGCTGCCCGGAGAGAGTCCACCACAGCCTGTACCTTGGCCAAGTGGCTCTCCCAGTCGCTGCTGAAAACGATGACGTCATCTAGATAGGCCGAGGCGTACCTTTGATGAGGCTTCAACACGATGTCCATTAATCTTTGGAACGTGGCTGGAGCCCCATGTAAGCCAAATGGCAACACCAGGTAGTGAAACAGACCCTCCGGGGTGATGAACGCGGTCTTCTCTTTGGCGCTATCCGTAAGGGGTACTTGCCAGTATCCCTTAGTTAGATCGAGTGTGGAGAAGTATCGGGCTTTCCCGAGTCTTTCAATGAGCTCGTCTACTCGTGGCATTGGATAAGCATCAAATTTAGAGACCTCGTTCAGCTTCCGAAAGTCGTTGCAAAACCGTATCGTCCCATCGGGTTTGGGAATGAGCACAATGGGACTAGCCCAGTCACTTTTCGACTCCTCAATAACCCCTAACTCCAGCATTTGACGAACCTCCTTTGAAATGGCCTTTCGCCGTGCCTCAGGTACTCGGTAGGGCCTCATCCGAACTTTTACCTGGGGCTCGGTGACAATGTTGTGTTCAATCAACGAGGTACGCCCTGGCAGCTTTGAAAACACATCCGTATTCCTGGCCACAAACTCTCGAGACTCTTGCGGCTGGTTTTTCGTGAGGGTTTCGGCTATCGTCACTTCTGCCACTGCCCCCTCAGGCACCACCTTGGCCTGTAAAGTCAGTGCAGGAGGACGGTCAGCTCGAGACCCTTCTGTACCCAAACCCTCTCTGTCTTTCCAGGCTTTCAGCAGATTGACATGGTATATCTGCTCGGTCTTTCTCCGACCCGGCTGATATACCTAGTAGTTGACCTCCCCAACTCTTTCTAGGACTTCGTAGGGCCATTGCCACTTCACCAAGAATTTACTCTCCACAGTAGGCACTAGTACCAGGACTCTGTCTCCCGGGTTAAAAGTTCTGACCTTATCAGATCTATTATATACCCGGCTTTGAGCTCTTTGGGCTTCCTTTAAGTGTTCTTTCACTATCGGCATCACCGCTGCCATCCGGTCCTGCATGGTCGCGATGTGCTCTACTACACTTTTTGTGAGGGGTGGGTTCCTGCTCCCATCCCTCCTTGGCAATGTCGAGCAGGCCCCGGGGATGTCTACCATACACGAGTTCGAACGGAGAAAAACCTGTTGAGGCCTGTGGTACCTCCCGAATCGCGAACATCAGGTATGGTAGAAGACAATCCCAGTCCTTCCCATCCCTGGATACCACCTTTTTCAGCATGCTTTTTAGGGTTTTGTTGAATCTTTCAACTAAGCCATCTGTCTGCGGATGGTAGACCGAGGTGCGCAACTGCTTTACCCGGAACAGTTTACATAGCTCCTTGGTAACCTTGGACATGAACGGCGTCCCCTGGTCCGTAAGTATTTCTTTAGGGATTCCCACCCGGCAGAACACGGCGAGTAGCTCTTTGGCTATCAATTTCGCCGAGGTGTGCCGCAGTGGAATTGCCTCTGGATACCTGGTAGCGTAATCCATGATTACCAGGATATGCTGATGCCCTCGGGCAGACTTAACCAGAGGACCCACCAGATCCATGGCGACCCTTTCAAATGGTACGTCTATAATGGGCAGGGGTACCAAGGGACTACGGAAGTGCGGCATAGGAGCAGATTGCTGACACTCGGGGCATGATTCGCAATACCGCTGCACCTCCCGAAACACTCCTGGCCAGTAAAAACGCTGCAGAATACGTTCCAGAGTCTTTTTATGGCCGAGGTGTCCGCCCAGCACATGCCTATGTGCCAAGTCGAGCACCGTTGGGCGATAATGCTGCGGAACCACCAGCTGTTCCAAGGTCTCACCCCGCACTCTGTCAACCCTGTATAACAGATCCTGGTTGACAGCCATGTGGGGAAACACCTGGTCTGCTCCTGGGTACTGAAACACCCCATTAATACAAATCACGTTTTCCCTTGCCCGATTTAATGTCGGGTCTTGGAGCTGTGCAGTACCAAAATTGTCACGGGGAACTCCCAACTCTGCGAACTCAGGTACTGACCCGAGCTCGTCGGCTTCACCCGCTAATACCTCTAGAGGGGACATTGTTACTCCCACGGCTGGCACCCCTGAGTCGGGATCACGAGGTTCTGGCTCAGGGTCCGTGACATTCTGGACTTGTTTACCCCTTAACCCCGGGTTTCCCGGTAACAGAGTCCAGAATAGAGGAAAGTCTCTCCCAAGGATCAGTCCATATGGCAGGGACTCTAGCACTCCCACCTCATGACGACACTCCCCCTTCGGGGTTTGGATAGTGATTATGGCGGTAGGGTACTCTTTCAAATCCCCATGAATGCATAAGACCCCCACATTACCACCCGTGTAGGATGCAGACCCAGCCAAGGTGGCATGCACCAGGGTGATAAGGCTTCCTGAGTCCAAGAGGGCAGCTGCAGGACATCCTGCCACCGTAACCTGACACATGGGAGAGATAGGTGCAGGCTCTGGGGAAGCAGCGGTATATACCGGGAAGGCATAGAGGGAGACACGCCGGGCCACGCTGCAGTCCATAGGATCGGTGGTGATAGGGCAGTTTGCAGCAATGTGTCCTCGCTCTTGACACCTCCAGCACACAACAGTCTCTAGCTTCCTTGCCTGAGGGCCTGCATGGGTGGGGGTGCGTGTCAGAGTCCTGTATTTCTCAGGGTCGGTGACCTTGCGGGATTTGGGGAGCACACGGGCTGGGGAAGAAACTTTTAACAAGTTCTGGGTGGCCTCATAACGTTCCACCAAACCGACCAGCTGGTTGGCATCGACAGGGTCCCCATGTCCCACCCACTGCTGTATGGCTGGGGGCAAGGCCCGCACAAACTTGTCCAGTACCACTCTTTCTACCATCTGCGCTGGGGACAACAGCTCCGGCTGTAACCATTTTTTTACAAGATGGACGAGATCATACATCTGAGACCGGACCGCCACAGTCTCTACATAAGCCCAGCGATGGACTCTCTGGGCACGGAGATACACATTCACACCTAATCGAGCTAGAATCTCGGCTTTTACCTTTTGATAGTCCCTGGCGTCCTGCTCGCTCAGGTCGTAGTACGCTTTCTGGGGCTCTCCAATCAGATATGGCGCTACGACCTCCGACCATTGGTGTAGCGGCAGACTCTCTCGCTCTGCCACTCTCTCGAACCCCGCCAAGAAAGCTTCGACATCGTCCCCTGGGGTCATCTTTTGGAGGGACACACGGACCCTCTTCTTGATGTCCTGCTGTGGATCAGATGGTGCGCTTGACCTCAGGGCGGTTAACTGTTCCATCAGGAGTTGGTTGGTTTGCTGTTGAAGTCTCAGGGCCTCCGTATGGCTGTGCTGCTGGGCCTGCAGCGCCTCAGCATACATCTGCTGTTGCTGCTTCTGCTGCAGGTTGGCTTCCACCAATGCCTTTACAACGTCCTCCATTGCTGAGCGCTACTTTAGGGCTTGCTTCACCCAGGACATACAACCCGTCCTCTACAGCGGTTAGTGTATGCCTTACTGCATTGCCCGCATTCTCCACCATATGTAGGGATCAGTCTCTATAGCAGCAGCAAGTAAGGCAGTGACACTCAGGCTCAGTCCAAAAACAAGTGTGTTTTATTTCACACAATGGTAAAAACAAACAAAAACAGTCCTTACATCAGGATAATAGCGTCGGCCCAAAACCTGCTCCTCCTGGAGCTCGCCTAGGGGTCCTTCCCCACCTTGGGGTCCAGTACACGCTCCCTGTGTGCTCACAGGCTCCTTTTTCACCGACTGAACTCCTCTCCAGTCTGATCTCATCTCACAACACCTTGACAGCCGTCTCTTCCAGCCTAACCTTTTTCACCTGTCTTTCCCTCCCAGCTACTTCAAAAGCCTGGGGCGGGAGATGAGGAATGGAGGCCCGCCCAAAAACCTTCCCCCATTCCTCATAGATGAGGTCCCATAGCAGGCTTTACCAACAGCCACCGTTCTCAGTAACGGTGGCTACACCTACCTCACCTATGCTCATGTAAGCATCTCCCGTCCCATACATGCAGTAGCTCACCATCCTTGGGGAAACATAGCGTCCCTCTACCACCATTCCCCTTGCTACCTCACAATGGGTGCAACAAGGGATCAAGTATCCTCTTGTTGTAGTCTCTGGGATCATAGTCATGGTGCACTGTATGACAGATCATTGTCATACAGTGCACCATAACTCTGACCCCAGAGGCTGTAGGAAGAGGACACTTGATCCCTTGCTGCAATCTCTGGTCGAGCGCCGTGGGACCTTCGTTGTGGATTTCGCCGGATCTTTATAATAAAGATGGAGTCCAAATTTTGTTTGTTTTTTTTTCAAATAAAAAGATTTTTCTCTATGTGTATTTTCTGACTATTTACCAGAGATTCCTAATGGCGGGTCTAACATTGGCCCTATATTATGAATCTCGGGCTTAGTGCCAGATGCCAATAACAAGCTGGCATTAACCCCTTTATTACCCAGTTTGCCACCGCCACCAGGGCAACTGGAAGAGTCTGGGTACAGCGCCAGAAAATGGCGCTTCAATGAATGCGCCATTTTTTGGGGCGGCTGGGGGCTGCAATTCGCAGCATGGGGGGCCCAGAACGCTTGGGCCTCTCCATGCTGTGGAATCCAGCCCCCAGCTGCCTAGTTGTACCTGGCTGGACCAAAAATATGGCGGAGCCCTATGTCATTTTTTTTTCTAGAATTAGTTCTAGAAAGAAAAAAAAAAGGGCTTTGCTGTATTTTTGGGTACCAGCCAGGTACAACGAGGCAGCTGGGGGTTGCTGGCAGTCCGTAGCTGCCAAGTTGTACCTGGCTGGACCAAAAATATGGCGGAGCCCCACGCCATTTTTTTTTTTTACTTTTACCAATAAAATGGCAAGGAGCTTTGCCTTATTTTTGGATGCCAGCCAGGTACAACTTGGCAGTTGGGGGGCTGCAATCCTCATCGTGGAGAGACCCAAATGTTGTGGCCCCCCACGCTGCAAATTGCAACTCACAGCCACCCCAGAAAATAGCACATTAGAGGTGCCATTTTCTGGTGCTGTACCCCAACTCTTCCAGTTGCCCTTGTGCTGGTGGCACACAGGAGCACTCCATACGTGACATGGTGTCCGCTAACAAGTTGAATGGAAAATTAGCTCCAATTACTAGCGGACACTATGTCACGTATGGAGAGCCCTTGTGTGCCTAAACATTGGAGCTCCCCCACAAGTGACCCCATTTTGGAAACTACACCCCCCAAGGAACGTATCTAGATGCATAGTGAGCACTTGAACCCCCAAGTGGTTCACAAATTGATCCATAAAATTAAAAAAGTACTTTTTTTTTCCACAAAAAAAATATTTTTTCATTTTTACGGATACATTTGTGAAGCACCTGGGGGTTCAAAGTGCTCACTATGCATCTAGATTCGTTCCTTGGGGGGTCTGGTTTCCAAAATGGGGTCACTTGTGGGGGAGCTCCAATGTTTAGTCACACAGCGGCTCTCCATACGCAACATGGTGTCCGCTAACAATTCCAATTGTTAGCAGACACCATGTCGCGTATGGAGAGCCCCTGTGTGCCTAATTGGAGCTCCCCCACAAGTGACCCCATTTTGGAAACTAGACCCCCCCAAGGAACGTATCTAGATGCATAATGAGCACTTTGAACCCCCAGGTGCTTCACAAATTGATCCGTAAAAATGAAAAAATAAATTTTTTGTGGAAACAAAGTACTTTTTCATTTTTACGGATCAATTTGTGAAGCACTTGGGGGTTCCAATTGCTCACTATGCATCTAGATACGTTCCTTGGGGGGTCTAGTTTCCAAAATGTGGTCACTTGTGGGGGAGCTCCAATGTTTAGGCACACAGGGGCTCTCTAAACGTGACATGGTGTCCGCTAACAATTTGAATGGAAAATCAGCTCAAATTGTTAGCGGACACCATGTCACGTTTGGAGAGCCCCTGTGTGCCTAAACATTGGAGCTCCCCTACAAGTGACCCCATTTTGGAAACTAGACCCCCCAGGGAACTTACCTAGATGGGTGGTGAGCATTTTGAACATCCCAGTGCTTCGCAAATTAATCTGTAAAAATGAAAAAAGAAAATGTTTGTGGAAATAGAAGTAATTTTTCATTTTTACGGATGAATTTGTGAAGCACCTGGGGGTTCAAAGTGCTCACTATGCATCTAAATAAGTTCCTTGGGGGTCTAGTTTCCAAAATGTGGTCACTTGTGGGGGAGCTCCAATGTTTAGGCACACAGGGGCTCTCTAAACGTAACATGGTGTCCGCTAACAATTTGAATGGAAAATCAGCTCAAATTGTTAGCGGACACCATGTCATGTTTGGAGAGCCCTTGTGTGCCTAAACATTGGAGCTCCCCTACAAGTGACCCCATTTTGGAAACTAGACCCCCCAGGGAACTTACCTAGATGGGTAGTGAGCATATTGAACCCCCAGGTGCTTCACAAATTAATGAAAAAAAACATATTTTGTGGAACAAAAGTACTTTTTCATATTTACGGATCAATTTGTGAAGCACCTGGGGTTCAAAGTGCTCACTATACATCTAGATATGTTCCCTGGGGGGGTCTAGTTTCCAAAATGGGGTCACTTGTGGGGGAGCCCCAATGTTTAGGCACACAGGGGCTCACCAAACGCAACATGGTGACAGCTAACAATTTGAGCTGATTTTTATTCAAATTGTGAGCGGACACCATGTCGCGTTTGGAGAGCCCCTGTGTGCCTAAACATTGGAGCTCCCCCACAAGTGACCCCATTTTGGAAACTAGACCCCCCAGGGAACATATCTAGATGGGTAGTGAGCATATTGAACCCCCAGGTGCTTCACAAATTAATGAAAAAAAAAGATTTTTGCGGAAAAAGGTACTTTTTCATTTTTACAGATTAATTTGTGAAGCACCTGGGGGTTGAAAGTGCTCACTATGCATCTAGATACGTTCCCTTGGGGGTCTAGTTTCCAAAATGGGGTCAATTGTGGAGGAGCTCCTATGTGGAGACGCACAGGGGCTCTCCAAACGCAACATGGTGTCCGCTAACAATTTGAGCTCATTTTGCATTCAAATTGTTAGCGGACACCATGTTGCGTTTGGAGAGCCCCTGTGCGTCTCCACATTGGAGCTCCCCCACAAGTGACCGCATTTTGGAAACTAGACCCCCAAAGGAACGTATCTAGATGCATAGTGAGCACTTTCAACCCCCAGGTGCTTCACAAATTGATCCATAATAATGAAAAAAGAAAATTTTTGTGGAAAAAAAAGTGCTTTTTCATTTTTATGGATGAATTTGTGAAGCACCTGGGGGTTCAAAGTGCTCACTATGCATCTAGATACGTTCCTTGGGGGGTCTAGTTTCCAAAATGGGGTCATTTGTGGGGGAGCCCCAATGTTTAGGCACACAGGGGCTCACTAAACACAACATGGTTACAGCTAACAATTTGAGCTGATTTTTATTCAACTTGTTAGCGGACATCATGTCACGTTTGGAGAGCCCCTGTGTGCCTAAACATTGGAGCTCCCCCACAAGTGACCCCATTTTGGAAACTAGACCCCCCAGGGAACATATCTAGATGGGTAGTGAGCATATTGAACCCCCAGGTGCTTTACAAATTGATCTGTGAAAATGAAATAGTACTTTTTTTTTCACAAAAATTTTCTTTTAGCCTAAATTTTTTCGTTTTCACATGGCAACAGCATAAAATTCATCCTAAAATTTGTTGGGCAATTTCTCCTGAGTACACCGATACCTCATATGTGGTCATAAACCACTGTTTGGGCGCACGGCAGGGGTCAGAAGGGAAGGAGCGCAATTTCACTTTTTGAATGTAAAATTAGCTCCAAAAGTCAAATTGCGCTCCTTCACTTCTGAGCCCTGCCGTGCGCCCAAACAGTGGTTTATGACCACATATGAGGTATCGATGTACTCGGGAGAATTTGCACAACACATTTTAAGATCCATTTTATCCTGTTGCCCATGTGAAAATGAAAGAATTGAGGCTAAAAGAACATTTTTGATAAAAAAATTAAAATATCCATTCTTTGTTTCCACTTTGCTTTAGTTCCTGTGAAGCACCTGAAGGGTTAATAATCTTCTTGAATGTAGTTTTGAGTAGCTTGAGGGGTGCAGTTTTTGGAATGGTGTCACTTTTGGGTGTTTTCTGTCATGTACACCCCTCAAAAGGACTTCAAATGTGATGTGGTCACTAAAAAAAATGGTTTTGTAAATTTTGGTTGAAAAATGAAAAATTGCTCATGAACTTTGAACCCTTATAACGTCCTAACAAAAATTTTTTTTTCTGGTCATCATAATGGGAGACCCAGACAATGGGGTTTAGGGCACTGCCCTCCGGAGGTCACACTAGGTACTACAAGTTTGTAGACACCGCCTCCTCCGCTTATAAACCCCTACCGCAGGGAACATCCTCAGTTTTAAACTTAGTGTGCTCGGAGGATCACGCTTTGCTTGCACTTCACAGCATTCTCACAGCTTACGTGATGGCGTCTGAAGACAAGGTAAAATGGTTCCGGTCGGGACCTGCGACAGCCTCCCCGCTCACCCTTGTGGAACACGCAGGTGGAGGTACCGGAGGGCCTAGAGCCTGGACACTTTGTGTTCTCCCGGTACGCTGTCGCGCTCCTTTCCATCCCTCTCTGGGGGGCTCTGGAGAGTGGGAGATGGGAGCCTTGCATAGCTCCGCTCCGTCCGAGGCCTCCCTAAATGGTGCTTACAGACCGGACTGGAGCCAGCCCAGTCCGAGGCCTCCCTAAATGGTGCTTACACTCCGGACTGGTGCTGAACCCCCGTCCGAGGCCTCCCTAAATGGTGCTTACAGACCGGACCGGCACTGAGGCACTCTGTGTCTCCTGTGTGCCTGGGGGTAGTGTCTGTCACTTTATGTGTCCTGACACTCAGACCGCGCGTTACTCTCTCGGGTCCGCGGATCTGGAGGTGTACCCTGTGCTGGGGTCACCCTGGCTGACCGCCCTGTGTGTCACAGGGGCTGAGGCTGTAGGCTGCGGATGTTTGTTTGTGCATGCAGTCTGTATGTTGTGTTTCACACTACTTCCCGCGCTGCGGGCTCCGGCGCCTTCATACTGAGGCTGCTTGGAGGATGGGAAGCAGCCCGTGCGGTGACGTCATCGATGGGCGTGTGTGTGTGCTCCCGCGTGTTTTCGGCGCCGCCCACGGTTTCACTGTCGGCGGCCATCTTTACCCCTCACTTCCCGGCTGGGATCTGTCTGCACTCCAGGGGAGACCGGAAACTCGCGCGGAGGTCACACACACACACCGCTTCCTCCTACCGCTTTGCTGCGGTCGGTAAGCCACCGGGATCCCGGTTTTGTCTGCACAATTTGGCTTATTTCCCCCTACTGTGGCGATGTCCTCAGCTAGGAAGCGTGCTGCTAAGGTGGCAGATGCCACCATTACCTGTGCTACATGCAATGGGACACTGGTGGAGGGGTCCTGCAATAACTGCGGACGCCCAGAGGCCCGGACTGACACTGCTGAGACAGCAGCTCCGGTGCTGTACCCTGAGGTTCAGGTGATCCCAGGGCCATGGGACACTCAGAATAAGATCAATGAATCGCTGTTGTCCCAGCTGTCCTCCATGTCGCAGTCCCTGGAGGCACTTAATAGGAGGCTGGAAGGCCCAGCTACTCCTTCCAGTTACCCCCGGGTGTCTCCCTCTTCTGCTGTGAGACCCCTTAAGCGGGCTCGTCGTGAGGATTCACCCGAGCTCCAGGCTCTCTCTGAGGAGGAGCGTTCCTCTGATGGTGAGGAAGATGATGGGGGTTCGACTCTCGGGTCTGTGTCTGTGTCTGAATCACCAGACGGGGTGGAGGATTTGGTGTCCTCTATCAACGAGACCTTACGTCTCGTGACACCCCCTGAGGAGGTGACGGTACACCCGAAGGAGGTCTATCAATGGCTGCGGCCGGAGGCTAGACCAAGTGGCTCCTTCATGGACCACACTAACTTTGGAAGGGTGGTTAGAGCTCCCAGGTTACATCCTGGGCGGCGTTATGTCCGCAAACCCAAGGACAATCGCTTCCCCTTTCCCCAGGAGGTGCTTCAGGAGTGGTCGCAGTCCCCGAAGGTGGACGCTTCCATGACCAGAATTGCTGCACGCTCCCTTTTCTCTGCCTCTGATAGCTCCTCGCTGAAGGATGCGACTGATAGACAGGTCGAGCAACTCGCCAAGTCTTCCTATGAGGCTGTGGGGTCTTCATTTGCCCCTAATTTTGCCACGGTCTGGACCTTACAAGCGATTACTACCTGCTTGGATGGTATCACTGACCTGGCAAGGTCCAGTCCAGAGGTCCTGGCGCTTACTGATAGGGCAAGGGCCTATGCAGATTACGCCAGGACGGCGACTTTGGAAACTGCCACTCGCTCAGCTGTGGCTTCGGCCAATGCTATTGCGATTCGCAGGTTGTTGTGGCTGCGTCTTTGGGACTCAGATGCCACATCTAAGAAGATTTTGCAGAATCTTCCGTTCTCTGGTGACAGGCTTTTTGGCACCGAACTGGACAAGCTGATAAAGGATTCTGCTGAGTCTAAGATCCCGCAGAATAAACCTAAGCCACGGTACACCGTTAAAAGGAACCCAAAGCAGTGGTCCTTTCGTTCCAGCTCACAGTCATCAGCACCGTCCGCTCGCACGGACCGAGGGGGCAAGCCCGCTTCTCAGTGGCGCTCTAAGAGTCGTCCAAAGAAGCCGGCGGGGGCAGCGGCTGCCACCCCCAAACCCGCCTCTACATGACTCGCTCTCCCTTCCTGCCTCCCCACAGGTGGGGGGCCGCCTTTCTCGTTTTCAGGACAGGTGGCTACTTCACGTTCAAGATCAGTGGGTTCGAGACGTAGTCTCACGAGGTTACAGGATAGAGCTGACGTCAAAGCCGACACCCCGATTCCATCGGTCGGTCCCATCTCCAGAAAAGGCTCAGGCTTTTCACCGGGTGTTGGAGGGTCTCCGCAGGGACGGAGTGGTGGTCCCAGTGCCTACGGGAGAGAGGTTCAGGGGTTTTTACTCCAACCTCTTCATTGTCCCAAAAAAGGACGGTTCCTTCCGCCCGGTTCTGGACTTAAAGTTGTTCAACCATCACGTGTTGGTTCGGAAGTTCCGTATGGAATCACTGCGCTCCGTGATCGCGGCTGTGTCACAGGGAGACTTCCTAGCGTCGATAGATATACGAGACGCTTACCTTCACGTGCCCATTGCACCGGCTCATCAGCGCTGGTTGAGATTCGCAGTGGGGGAAGAACACTTCCAATTTGTGGCGCTACCTTTCGGGCTGGCCTCGGCACCGCGGGTGTTCACAAAAGTGATGGCCTCCATGATGGCTCTCCTGCACGTGCAGGGGCACGCCGTAATACCCTATCTGGACGACCTGCTGGTCAGGGCGCCATCGAACACCTTTGTCGACAAAGCCTGGAGGTAACCATGAAGTCTCTGGAACAGTTTGGGTGGCTGCTCAATATCCAGAAGTCGACCCTGGTTCCGACCCAGTCACTGACATATCTGGGCATGGACTTCCACACGGATTCAGCCCTAGTGTCTCTGCCACGAGTCAAACAGATGGCGATCCAATCAGGAGTGCAAGCAGTCCTCCTGTCACCACAATCATCCCTACGGGTCTTGATGAAGCTGGTGGGGCGCATGGTAGCGGCAATAGAGGCAGTGCCTTTTGCACAGTTTCGCCTCCGTCCTCTCCAGCTGGAGATTCTTCGCAGATGGGACAAGAGGACGATCTCTCTGAATCGGCTGGTGGCACTTTCCCAACCGACCAGGGATTCCCTGCAGTGGTGGCTTCAGCCACGTCATTTGTCACGGGGCCGGTCCTTCCTCAAACCGTCATGGTTAGTGGTGACCACCGACGCCAGTCTGACGGGCTGGGGTGCGGTGTTCTTACACCACAGGGCTCAAGGCCTCTGGACTCAGTCGGAGTCGGCATTGCAGATCAATGTGCTGGAGATCAAGGCGGTCTATCTGGCGCTCCTGGCGTTTCAGAAGTTCCTGTCAGGACAGCCCATCCGGGTTCAGACCGACAATGCGACAGCCGTCGCGTATATAAACCATCAGGGAGGGACCAGAAGTGCTCAGGCCCTCGCCGAGGTCCACCGCATTCTATCTTGGGTGGAGGACAACGACTGCCTGATCTCCGCAGTTCACATCCCAGGGGTCGAGAACTGGGAGGCCGACTACCTGAGCCGGCAGGGGATGGACGCCGGAGAGTGGTCTCTTCATCCAGACGTCTTCCGGGACATCTGCAGCAAATGGGGCACTCCGGACGTGGATCTGATGGCCTCGCGGCTGAATCATCAGGTGCCGCAATACATGGCGAGATCATGGGATCCTCAGTCTCTGGGGGCGGATGCCCTGATCCTGAGTTGGTCCAGCTTCCATCTACCATATGTGTTCCCGCCTCTGGCTCTGATTCCCAGGGTCCTGTGGAAAATCAGGACGGAATGCAGAGTAGCCATTCTAGTGGCACCAGATTGGCCCAGGAGGTCCTGGTATCCGGACCTGTGGCAACTGTCAGGCGGACACGGGTGGGCTCTTCCAGAACGCGCAGATCTTCTCGCGCAAGGCCCATTCTTCCACCTCAATTCCAGGGCCCTCAGATTGACTGCATGGCTCTTGAGGCCTGGCTACTGACGTCCAGAGGCTTCTCTCCTACGGTGGTTGCCACTATGAATCGGGCCAGGAAGCCGATATCCAGGAAGATATACCACAGAACGTGGAAAATCTTTTTCACCTGGTGTGCCTCGGGTGATAGGTCCCCGTGGCCCTTGTCCATCCCGACGTTGTTGGCTTTCCTACAGTCGGGTTTGGAGTTGGGCTTATCCCTCAGCTCCCTGAAGGGTCAAGTATCAGCTCTTTCAGTGCTGTTTGACAGGCGCTTGGCGCTCCTCCCGAAGGTCCGTCAATTTCTGCAGGGGGTGTCTCGAGTGGTTCTGCCCTACAGGCGACCTCTGGACCCTTGGGACCTTAACATGGTCCTGGCGGCACTACAGAAACCGCCGTTTGAGCCAGAGAGACATTTCCCTCTCTCGTTTGTCCCAGAAGGTGGTCTTTCTGGTGGCGATTACGTCTCTGAGAAGGGTCTCAGAATTGGCTGCACTTTCGTGCAAGTCACCCTTTCTGGTGGTTCACCAAGACAAGGTGGTGTTGCGCCCGCGGCCAGAATTCTTGCCAAAGGTGGTTTCCACTTTCCACCTGAACCAGGAGATTGTTCTCCCATCATTTTGTCCCGCTCCCGTTCATCAGGTTGAGCGCGACCTCCATACTCTGGATCTCGTGAGGGCTGTACGCATTTATGTGTCCAGGACTGCCTCCTTCCGGAGTTCGGATTCATTATTTGTCCTTACGACAGGTCGCTGTAAGGGGTCCGCGGCATCGAAGTCAACCTTGGCCAGATGGATCAAGGCTCCCATTCAAGAGGCTTACCGGTCTTCTGGTTTGCCTCTCCCGGTGGGATTGAAGGCTCACTCTACCAGAGCTGTCGGTGCCTCCTGGGCTTTGCGACATCGAGCTTCTGCTCTACAGGTGTGTCAGGCTGCCACCTGGTCCAGCCTGCACACATTCTCTAAGCACTATATGGTGCATGCCCATGCCTCTGCGGATGCTAGTTTGGGCAGGCGGGTCCTCCAGGCGGCGGTTGCCCACCTTTGAGGGGGACCATGTGTTATCCGTCTTTTGAGGAACTATTCCCGCCCTGGGGTATTGCTTTAGGACATCCCCATTGTCTGGGTCTCCCATTATGATGACCAGAAAAAAGAGAATTTTGTTTACGTACCGTAAATTCTTTTTTCTTTAATCATCAATGGGAGACCCAGCACCCACCCAGTTGTTCCGTTGCATGTTTTGCAGTTGATCTGTTCCCTGTTGGGACAGTGTTATCCGGGTTGTTGAGCCGTTTGTACACGGTTTTCTTCCCGACGTTTCGGGTGTGGTTTATTTGTCTCCTCGCAGCTTATGGACCAAACTGAGGATGTTCCCTGCGGTAGGGGTTTATAAGCGGAGGAGGTGGTGTCTACAAACTTGTAGTACCTAGTGTGACCTCCGGAGGGCAGTGCCCTAAACCCCATTGTCTGGGTCTCCCATTGATGATTAAAGAAAAAAGAATTTACGGTACGTAAACAAAATTCTCTTTTTTTTCCAAAATTGTGCTTATGTAAAGTAGACATGTGGGAAATGTTATTTAATAACTTTTTTCTGTCACATATCTCTCTTGTTTATCAGAAAAAAAAATAAAAAATGTGAAAATTGTGAAATTTTCAAAATTTTTGCCATATTTTTTATTTTTTCACAAATAAACGCAAAAATTATCGACTTAAATTTAATACTAGCATGAAGCCCAATATGTCACGAAAAAACAATCTCAGAATCGCTAGGATCGGTTGAAGCGTTCCCGAGTTATAACCTCATAAAGGGACACTGGTCAGAATTGCAAAAAAGGCCAAGGTCTTTAGGGTCAAAATAGGCTGGGTCCTGAAGGGGTTAAATACCAGCCTGTAAGCGGAGAAGGCTGGAAACCAGGGTATACATCGGGTAACTAGGCACTGTGCACTGCCTTGATACCCACTGTTTACCATGGTTACCAGCTCCCAGCGCTTGCTGTGCAGCGCTTGGAGCTCGTTCATCGTTGGTCTCCCGCTGTCACACGCGCCGCTGCTGGGTACCCAGCGGAGACCAACTATAAATTTATGGTCCTGTCCATAAATCTGCGATGAACGATCAACGACGTATCATTGATCGTTGATACGTGTCACACACACCGATGTCGTTTCAACATCGCTGCAACGTCACCAAACCAGTGACGTTGCAATGATATTGTTCACAATATCGTTGTGTGTAATGGGCCCTTTACTATTTTGCTCGTTAGTGTATCAATGATAGATTTAATAAATTATTATTATTTTTTTAACAATAAAGTTTTTATAAAATGATTTGAACAATTACAAAAAAAGAATGAAACATATGAATTATTTTACTTCTATTTTACACAGCATTCTTTCAAATCTAACTTAAAATTCTTGTTTTTCTGTTGATAAATTTGTTGTAAAGATTTGTCTCCATGTCAAAAATGACCTTTTTTGCTCATATTTTATTCCTGCTACTCTCCTGCATATTCTTGTTTTTATGTTTTTTTTAAATCTGCCATATAGATTCAGAGACATGGACCTTTTTATTTCGTGCAAATGTTTACTAAGGCTGGTTTCACACTGCAGTTTTTTCCTTGATAAGGTTCCATCCGGTTTATGCACTAAAACCAGGAGTGTCTCCAAAACCCAGAACAGGTGTCAATCTTTCAATTATACTTTTTGTCTGCAAATTCCTCTCCTGGTTTTGGCACACAAACCGGGTGGAACCTGATCAGGCAAAAAACTGCAGAGTGAAACGAGCCAAAGGGAAGTGTCTGACATCCCCTGAAGGAGTGTCTTTATTCGGCTGTACCCCATAAGCACTGTTCCTTTAGAAAAGACCATAGCCCAAAATAAAAAGACCCATCTATACAATGATTTAGATGTTTTAAAAAAATAAAAAGGAATACCGTATATACTCGAGTATAAGCTGAGTTTTTCAGCACAAAAATTGTGTTGAAAAGTGCCCCCCTCGACTTACACTCAAGTCGTACAGTTGCTGAGTGGGGGGGGGCGGGGGGCTGGAGGAGGTGGGTAGAGACTACAGAGTGAGCGGAGAAGTCATGTGGGGCCGCTCATTACTGTAATGAATATGCACTGCATCCCCCTGCACATCAGCGACAGGGGGAGCAGCGCATATTACATTACTGTCCCCCCATCACAGTATATGCCCCTAGCATTGTACACCCCCCCATCGCAATATATGCCCCCCTTGCTGCCGCTCAATATAAAATAATAAACTGATCTCACCTATCCGACAATTCTCTCCCAGCTCCCTGCGTCCTATCTCCGACTTCATGCTTCTAAAGTCATGTGACTGGCGCCGCGGTGACGTCATTGCTGTGAGTCCCTGTCACATGACTTTAGAAGCAGGAAGACCAGTGAGAGGACGCAGGGAGCCGGGAGAGAATCATCGGATAGGTGAGATCAGTTTATTATTTTATAGTGAGCAGCAGCAAGTGGGGCCTATATTATGATGGAGGGTGTACAATGTTGGGGGCATTGTATACCAGGGATGCTTGGTGTGTCCAATGATGGGGTGGGTGTGCAATGATGGCGGGGGTGAGCAATGAGGGGTGGGTGTATGCAATGATAGGGGCGCTGTATTCAAGTAATTGGGGGGGTATGTGCAATGATGGGGATGCCGTATACCAGGGATGGGGGCTATTTACAAGTGATGGGGGTGTGAGCAATGATGGGGTATGTGTGCAATGATGGGGTGGGTGTGTGCAATGATAGGGGCGCTGTATTCAAGTGATTGGGGGGGATATGTGCAGTGATGTGGGTGCCGTATACCAGGGATAGGGGGCTATATACAAGTGTTGGAGAGGTGTCCAATGATGGGGGTTATATGCAATGATGGGCGGCTATGCACCAGGGATGGGGATATGTACAATGATGTGGGGCTATGCACCAGGGATGATGGTGTGTGCAATGATGGGGGTCTATATTCCAGGGATAGGGTCTATATACCAGTGATGAGTGGCTATATACAGTAATGGGGCTATATACCAGTGATGGGGTGCTATATACAGTAATGGGGCTATATACCAGTGATGGGGATTCTATGTACCAGTGATGGGGTCATATGCCAGTGATGCGGACTATATACCAGTGATGCGGGCTATATACCAGTGATGTGGGCTATATACCAATGATGCAGGCTATATACCAGTGATGCAAGCTATATACCAATGATGCGGGCTATATACTAGTGATGTGGGCTATATACCAATGATGCGGCTATATACCAGTGATGCGGGCTATATACCAGTGATGCCGTCTATATACCAATTATGCGGTATATATACAAGTGATGCGGGCTATATACCAGTGATGGGGGCTATATACCAGTGATGAGAGGTTTTATACCAGGATGAGGGTCTGCTGCACTTCCCACCCTAGGCTTATACTCGAGTCAATAGGTTTCCCCAGTTTTTGGGGTAAAATTAGGGGCCTTGGCTTATACTCGGGTCAGCTTATACTCTAATATATACGGTACTCTTGAGCTCAGCAGGAATAAAATTAAACTGGAAGGTGGCCACTTTTGACCTGATAACATGTCTTCTTTATTTTCAACTTTTGAACATTTTCCTTTTAATAGTCATTTATTATCTAATGTTCATTTATTTCACACTAATAGGTTGGAGAAGATACCCGTCATTCAGGTCCTCCAGTTTTACCAAGGCCATCTAGCACTTTTAATACAGTCTCTAGAAGTCACTATCAAGATATGATGCCTGTTGGTAAGAACCATACTTTCCGGACTATAGATCAAAGCTCACTATAACACGCCTCTTAGGTTTAGACAGCAAAAAGTTGTAAAAATAGGACAAAAATATTTATTTAATTATAATTAAAACTTCACTGGTTGTGTAATTTGGATGGTTGTTGATAAATATATTTTATGCTCCAAGGTAGATTAAGGAGATACAGTCCTGCTCATCATTACTGGCACCCATGAAGTTTAAGTACATGCTGTGTAATATCACCTGAAAAAAATAAATCAAGTGAAACAGCTTTTTTTCTATAGAGCACTCAAGTTAATTACAAAAGAGCAAATGATAAACAACAATTTAAATAAAAAACACAATCGGAGGTAAAAATAGAAAAACCTAAAGCTTGCTGTGACACTGGTATTGGCCCCCTTTACTTTAAATTAGTTTGGAAACAAATTTGAACTCGCCTGTGGTAAATCATAAATGAGAATCACTTGTGTTAACTTGTTGGTGACCATGTGAGAAGAATTAGCCAATGAATGAAGACATCAATGTTTTAAAAAGCCACATGCTAGACCCTGTTCTTTTGTCACATTGGTGAAGACAAGAGAGCTGTCTGAGGACATCAGAACTGCTATTTTTTGCAAACACTAAATTTCTAAAAGTATAAGGCTATCTCCAAAGACCTTGTTATCCCAGTTTCAACAATGTGCTGTGTTATTAAGAAGTTCGAGAACCTCCCTGGACTTGGGGGAAAGAAGAAAAATTGATAAGCAATGTCTTCAAAGGTTGGCGTGACTGGTGGAACAACCACCACATGAAAAAAAGGCCCCATTACACAGCATGACGTTGGAACGATGTCGGCAACGATCTCATGGGCGTGCAGTCGTTACAGACATCGTTGGTGAGATGTCACACGTCTAGATATCGTGGACAACTCACCAACGATGTTGTGAGCAGGTATCGTTCGCACAACCAGGGCCGTAACTACAACCGGGGCAGCCGGGGCACTGCCCCGGGGCCCCAAACTGATGGTAAAAAATTGTATTTTAATACTTTCATTTCTTATAAAATGCCTAGCTCCTATATTATTCAAGTTTAAAGTTAATAAAAATAACGAAAAGATCCATGAAAGTGCAAGCGTAAATGTTTTTTGTTCATTTATACTTTAAACGGGGAAACACTATTTCGCTTAGTAACAGGAGCTCTATGGCAGACAGTAGACTGTTAGCTGACGTAACGTATCGTATCCAGACGTTTGCACAGCGTGCATCATGTATTTGACTGTTCCTGTGACTGTGTCAAATGCTGAATGATCCTTCTCTAAGCTTAAACTCATAAAAAACGACTTGAGAAGTACTATGGCTCAAGAAAGACTCAGCAGCTTAGCTTTACTTTCAATTGAGAATGATCGAGCTGAACAGATCAACTTTGACAAAGTAATTGATGAATTCACTTCTCTGAAAGTCAGGAAACAAATGTTTAAGTAGCTGTTTAAAACTGAACATATTGGTAATGTTTAAGTAATGTTATGTTTAAGTGAACAAAGTTTAAATATATGCAGTCATATGAAAAAGTTTGGGCACCCCTCTTAATCTTACTCTTTTTTTTTTTCTTTTTAAAAATTGTTTTTTTGCAACAGCTATTTCAGTGTGATATATGTAATAACTGATGAACACAGTAATATTTCAGGATTGAAATGAGGATTATTGTACTAACCAAAAATGTGAAATATGCATTATTTCAAAAATTGACAGGTGCAAAAGTATGGGCACCTCAACAGAATAGTGACATTAATATTTAGTAGATCCACCTTTTGCAAAAATAACAGCCTCTAGTCGCTTCCTGTTGCTGGTAATGTGTTCCTGGATCCTGGATGAAGGTATTTTTGACCATTCCTCTTTACAAAACAATTCCAGTTCAGTTAAGTTTAATGGTCGCCGAGCATGGACAGCCCGCTTCAAAACATCCCACAGATGTTCAATGATATTCACGTCTGGGGACTGGGATGGGCATTCCAGAACATTGTAATTGTTCCTCTGCATGAATGCCTGAGTAGATTTGGAGCGGTGTTTTGGATCATTGTCTTGCTGAAAGATCCATCCCCGGCGTAACTTCAACTTTGACACTGATTCTTGAACATTATTCTCAAGAATCTGCTGATACTGAGTGGAATCCATGCAACCCTCAACTTTAACAAGATTCCCGGTGCTGTCATTGGCCACACAGCCATAAAGGATGATGGACCCTCCCCCAAATTTGACAGTGGGTAGCAAGTGTTTTTCTTGGAATGCTGTGTTTTTGTGGCGCCATGCATAACGCCTTATTGTATGACCAAACAACTCAATCTTTGTTTAATCAGTCCACAGGACCTTCTTCCAAAATGAAACTGGCTTGTCCAAATGTGCTCTTGTATACCTCAGGCGACTCTGTTTGTGGCGTGCATGCAGAAACGGCTTCTTTCACATCACTCTCCCATACAGCTTCTCCTTGTGCAGTGTGTGCTGTATTGTTGACCGACGCACAGTGACACCATCTGCAGCAAGATGATGCTGCAGGTCTTTGGAGGTGGTCTGTGGATTGTTCTTGACTGTTCTCACCATTCTTCTTCTCTGCCTTTCTGATATTTTTGTTGGCCTTCCACTTCTGGCCTTTACAAGAACTGTCCCTGTGGTCTTCCATTTCCTTACTATGTTCCTCACAGTGGAAACTGATAGGTTAAATCTCTGAGACAACTTTTTGTATCCTTCCCCTGACCAACTATGTTGAACAATCTTTTTTTCAGATCATTTGAGAGCTGTTTTGAGGAGCCCATGATGCCACTCCTCAGAGAAGATGCAACTAGGAAAACAACTTGCAAGTGGACACCTGAAATAGCTTTTCTCATGATTGGATACACCGGACTATGACGTACAAAGCTCAATGAGGTTACCAAACCAATTTAGTGCTTCAGTAAGTCAGTACAAAGTGGTTAGGAGTATTCAAATCATGAAAATCAGAAGGGTGCCCATACTTTGGCACCTGTCAAATTTTGAAATAATACATATTTCACATTTTTGGTTAGTATAATAAACCTCATTTCAAACCTGAAACATTACTGTGTCCATCAGTTATTACATATATCACACTGAAATAGCTGTTGCAAAAAAACAATTTTAAACAAAAAAAAAAGAGTAAGATGAAGAGGGGTGCCCAAACTTTTTCATATGACTGTACTTTTTAAAACTACTTAATATTTAATAAACATATACAGTTATTTGAAAATTGTGCAATATTTGGAATTATTCACCTTATTAATTTTCCCAACATATTCACTGAATATTTAACTTCTAAAACTTGCATCATAAACAAAATCTATTAAAGGTCTTGCGGAACGTGGTGAAGCCTGTGTGTTGTATACAATAATACGTAGCAGGCTTCACCACGTCGGTTCCGCACAACCTCTAGTAATTGAAATGTTATGGGGCCCCACTATGAAGTTTTGCCCTGGGGCCCCAAAGTTTATAGCTACGGCACTGCGCATAACCCAGCAAATGATACCTGCTCATTGCTGTCAATGCACGACGCCGTAAACGACATCGTTAACGCGGTGTCAAACACAACGATATACCAGTGACCAGTGATCAGTGATAACAAAAACTCTCTATTAAATGTAACCTACTTAAGAAGTATGGCACCGTCTATAAATCACTAAAGTTTACAAATCCCCAGGCCCGGATGGGAAACACCCCAGAGTACTGCAGGAATTAAGTACTGTCATAGATAAACCATTATTTTTAATCTTTAAAGATTCCATAATAACAGGGTCTGTACTGTACTGTACTGGCATATAGCAAATGTTATTATTATTATTATTATTAGGTATTTATATAGCGCTATTAGGATACATGGCGCTTTACATTTTCGAGGGTAGACAAAGACAAGTGGCCGAAGACGACCACAAACGAAGACAAACAACGACAAATCCACTATTAATCATACGGGTACAGTAGGGCCGGGGATCCTGTCCACGAAGGCTCACAGTCTAGAGGGGGTGGGGAGGGAGACAGTAGGAGAGGGAGAGGTGAGAGGGTGCAGTGGATAGGGTCTCAGTGTGTGTTGTAGGCTCGTAGGAAGAGGTGGGTCTTCAGGTTTTTCTTGAAGGTTCCCAGGGTCGGGATCATTCACCATGCTTAACTGTTGGTACGGTGTTCTTTTCCTTATAAGCTTCATTGTGCCGTCTGTAAATAAACTGTGGCTTTGCATTGCCAAAAAGGTCTATTTTTGTTTCATCTGTCCACAGAACATTTTCCCAGAAGAATTATGGTTTATCAGGGTACTCTTTGGCAAAGATCAGTCATTCCTTTTTATGTCTTTTCATCCATAATGGTTTCTTCCTTGGCCTTTGCACATAATGCTCTGCTTGGTTTAGTGTCCAGCGTAAGGAACTTGTGAAACTATGAGCCCGGACTGTTCCAGGTTAGCCTTCAAGTCTGTGTATAGGCCCCGTTACACGGCATGACATCGTTACCAAATATCACTGATATGTCATGGGTTTGGAGTCGTTAAAGCGACCTCGTTGCGTGTGACTCTGCAAAATTGTAACGATAAATCGTTGGATCGCTGATCGCAGGTTAAGGCCCACGTCTCACACACAGATATTTGTGCAGATATTGTTCACAGATCTTTGGTTGCAGTGAAATTATGGACACATTAATCCATTTATATACAGCCACAAAATGGAGCAATGTGTTGATTTCACTGCAACCAGAGATCTGTGAACTATATCTGCACAAATATCTGTGTGTGTGACGTGGGCCTTAAGAACATGGTCTCAAACCACACGATCAACGATCAGCCAACCTGGTAACATACATAGTAACATAGTATTTAAGGTCACTCGTGAATGTGGTGCCAATATTCAAAAACTGGACGTCAAAAACTGAACTTGGAAATTATAAGCCAGTAAGCTTAACCTCTACTGTGGGTAAAATCCTAGAGGGTTTTCTAAGAGATGCTATACTGGAGTATCTGAAGAAAAATAACCTCATGACTCAATATCAACATGGGTTTACAAGAGACCGTTCCTGTCAAACTAACCTGATAAGCTTCTATGAAGAGACAAGTTCTGGACTGGACCAAAGAAATTCAGTGGACGTGGTGTATATGGACTTTTCAAAAGCTTTTGATACAGTGCCACACAAAAGGTTGATACATCAAATGAGAGCAATGGGGATAGGGGAAAATATTTGTAAGTGGGTTAAGAACTGTCTCAGTGATAGGAAACAAAGGGTGGTTATTAATGGAACACACTCAGAATGGGTCACAGTTAACAGTGGGGTATCACAGGGATCAGTATTGAGTCCGCTTCTTTTTAACATATTTATTAATTATTAATGACTTTGTAGGGGGCATGCAGAGTACAATCTCAATATTTACAGATGACCAATATTTGCAGATGATACTAAACTCTGCAGGGTAATCAATACAGAGGAGGACAATTTTATATTACAGGAGGATTTATGTAAACTAGAAGCTTGGGCTGATAAATGGCGAATGAGCTTTAATGGGGATAAATGTAAGGTCATGCACTTGGGCAGAGGAAATAAAATGTATAATTATGTACTTAATTGTAAAACACTAGGAAAAACTGTCACTGAAAATGACCTGGGTGTATAGGTAGAGGACAAACTCACATTTAGTGCTCAGTGTCAGGCAGCTGCTGCAAAGGCTGAAATAATGGGATGTATTAAAAGAGTCATAGATGCTCATGAGGACAGCATAATTCTACCTCTATTCAAGTCACTAGTGCGACCGCACTTAGAATACTGTGTACAATTCTGGTCTCCGGTGTATAAGAAAGAGATAGCTGAACTAGAGCGAGTGCAGAGAAGAGCGACCAAGGTTATTAGAGGACTGAGGGGTATACAATACCCAGACATGTTATTAAACTTGGGGTTATTTAGTTTGGAAAAACGAAGGCTTTAGGGGTAATCTTATAATAATGTATAAATATATGAGGGGACAGTACAGATACCTTTTTAATGATCTTTTTACTCTTAAGCCAGAGACGGGGACAAGGGAGCATCTTCTACGTCTGGAGGAAAGAAGGTTTAACCAGGCTAGCGGTATTCCCGAGCGTAACTCGGGGTTAATTTTCGCTGCCAGAAGCGGTAACCCCGAGTCACGCTCTGGGTAAATTACGGAGCTGGCAGCGGAGTCTCCTTACCTTCTCCTGGTGATCCAGCGATGTCCCCGCTGTGATCGCCGGTGAGAGCCCCTTCGGATGCCTCCATATGACTTCCTGGTTCCGTCTCTGTGAGCCGCAGCGGCTCATGGGAGACTTCCTGGTTCCATCTCTGTGAGCCGCAGCGGCTCATGGGAGGCGGAACTGGGCGGGAAATACAAATGTATAAAAGTCTAAAAGTGACACACACATAAAGTCAGGTGATAAAGTGAAATCCTGTCAGATTACACTGTATC
This sequence comes from Allobates femoralis, assembly GCA_033576535.1. Lineage (NCBI taxonomy): Eukaryota > Metazoa > Chordata > Amphibia > Anura > Aromobatidae > Allobates > Allobates femoralis. The sequence goes on from JARQOC010000011.1 coordinate 135,753,024, forward strand.
ACCTCAGATTTGACATTTAATCATCCTACACTGCCCTGCCTGCCCTTTTTGCTGTAATTTCTGCCCATAAAAGAAATTTTTTACCATGGTATCAAAGCGTCACTTTAGCATCTCCAAAGCGGGTTTGGATCAGATGAGTGACAGTGGCAGCGACACAGAGCCCCACGCAGAATTGAGCGACAGCGATAGCGATTCGTGGCAAGATTCGTCATCCAATTCTGACACTGAACAGAGAAGTGGCGACAGCGACGATTCTGCACCCGATCTCAGTGATGTGTGCACTTGGTGCCCTATTGATTGCGGTATGGATGAGGTAACGCCGCCAAGATTTCCGTTTACTGGATCACCTGGGATGAAGGTAGACGTTGAGCACAATGATCCTTTGGCGTACCTAAAATTATTTTTCACAGATGACGTCATTGAAAAGATTGTCATGGAGACAAATCGCTACAACGAGCAGCAATCCGCTACTCTGTATAGCAAGTTTTCCAGGAACAGAAAATGGGAACCGGTGACTAAAGAGAACTTCTGGAAGTTTCTGGGGCTAATACTTCTTCAGGGGGTGGTGGGAAACCCCTGCAGAAATGGTACTGGACTGCCAATAAATTGCTGGCAACCCCATTTTTTGCCACCATAATGTCAGAGTACCGATTTTCCCTCATAATGAAGAATTTGCACTTCACCAACAACGAGGAATTTGACGAAGCAACACATTCAGCGCCAAAACTCAAGAAGATCTGGAAAGTATACTAAATGATCATAAAAAATTTCCAGCAGGCCTATATGCCAGATAGAGACATCAGCATTAATGAAAGTCTGATGGCTTACAAGGGACGCCTCAACTGGATTCAATACATCGCATCCAAGAGAGCACGGTTTGGAATAAAATCCTATATGCTCTGCGAGTCTGCCACTGGCTATATATGGAATTCCGTCATATAGACCGGTAAAGGAACACAATTCAACCCCAGGTACAGTGGCTATGGGATGGCAACGTCATCAGTCCTTCCACTGCTTGAGCCATTCATGAATCAGGGGTATTGTGTGACAACGGACAACTTTTACACATCGCCTGAGCTGTACGAGTTTATGCTAAAACACACTACTGATGGATGTTTGCCAAGAAAAAACTGAAAACAGGAGAAATGGTTGCCTGCCAGAAAGGAAAGATGATGGCAATGCGTTGGCGTAACAAAAAAGACGTGTGCCTAATGAGTACAGTGCATAACACCTCCACTGCCATGGTCCACACAAGAGGTGGGAAAGATGTCATGAAGGCACAACTTGTTATTGAGTACAACAACACCATGGGAGGAGTCGATAGAGCCAATCTGGTGATAACATTTTATCCGGCTATGCGGAAACAACAAAAAAAAATTACAAAAAAATCTTCAGGCATCTCCTGGAACAATGCCTCTGGAATGCCTATATACTGCACAGAGGAAGGAGTGACAAGCTTCTTGTTCATTCTGACTTTTATCTGGAAGGTGGCGCAGTGGATTTTTGTGAACTACCAAATGCCATCAGTGGCCGTGAACAGATCTGGACGTTGTGCTGTTGACGTTGTAAACCCAGAATGCCTAACTGGTCGTCACATTTTGGATTACATCCCACCAACTGCTAAAAAGGCAGCACCTACAAGGATGTGCATAGTTTGCTGCTCAAAGCGAGATGGCAATGGAAAAAAAATCCGAAAGGAAACCAAGCTCCATTGCCCTGATTGTGACGTTGGTCTATGTGCAGTCCCATGTTTCAAAATTTACCACACCCAGGATGTTTACTGAATTTTCTTTGTTTGACAAATTTCATTATTTATTACATTATTGAATAAAATTATTGAATAAAATTATAATATTTACGGTATTAAATTATAATTCATTATTTTATGTTTCAAACTTTATCACATCTGAGAGGTCTACTAGAGTCTTCTTTGATCAGGTTTAAGCAAGTAATTACTAAGAATTGCAGGCCTACAATACATAACACCAAATTTCCATGCAAAAAAATGGTACCGCATTTAGCACAAAATTCCTGATAATCATACCGCCAGGGAGGTTAATCATAATCACAGACGCGGATTCTTTAATGTAAGAGTAGTGAGACTGTGGAACTCTCTGCCACATGATGTTGTAATGAGTGATTCACTACTAAAATTTTGGAATGGCCTGGATGCCTTTCTTGAAAAATATAATATTATCCGTTATATATACTAGATCCTTTGGGGCGTTGGTCCAGGGTACTAGTCTGATTGCCGTATGTGGAGTCAGGAAGGAATTGTTTTCCCCAATGTGGAGCTTAGTGTTGCCACATGGTTATTTTTTGCCTTCCTCTGGATCAACATGTTAGGCTATGGGTTGAACTAGATGGACTTAAGGTCTTCCTTGAACCTTAAATACTATGTTACTATGTATGTTACCAGGTTGGCTGATCGTTGATCGTGTGGTTTGAGACCATGTTCTTAAGGCCCACGTCACACACACAGATATTTGTGCAGATATAGTTCACAGATCTCTGGTTGCAGTGAAATCATGGACACATTGCTCCATTTTGTGGCTGTATATAAATGGATTAATGTGTCCATAATTTCACTGCAACCAGAGATCTGTGAACAATATCTGCACAAATATCTGTGTGTGTGACGTGGGCCTTAACCTGCGATCAGCGATCCAACGATTTATCGTTACAATTTTGCAGAGTCACACGCAACGAGGTCGCTTTAACGACTCCAAACCCGTGACATATCAGTGATATTTGGTAACGATGTCATGCCGTGTAACGGGGCCTATACACAGACTTGAAGGCTAACCTGGAACAGTCCGGGCTCATAGTTTCACAAGTTCCTTACGCTGGACACTAAACCAAGCAGAGCATTATGTGCAAAGGCCAAGGAAGAAACCATTATGGATGAAAAGACATAAAAAGGAATGACTGATCTTTGCCAAAGAGTACCCTGATAAACCATAATTCTTCTGGGAAAATGTTCTGTGGACAGATGAAACAAAAATAGACCTTTTTGGCAATGCAAAGCCACAGTTTATTTACAGATGGCACAATGAAGCTTATAAGGAAAAGAACACCGTACCAACAGTTAAGCATGGTGAATGATCCCGACCCTGGGAACCTTCAAGAAAAACCTGAAGACCCACCTCTTCCTACGAGCCTACAACACACACTGAGACCCTATCCACTGCACCCTCTTACCTCTCCCTCTCCTACTGTCTCCCTCCCCACCCCCTCTAGACTGTGAGCCTTCGTGGACAGGATCCCCGGCCCTACAGTACCCGTATTATTAATAGTGGATTTGTCGTTGTTTGTCTTCGTTTGTGGTCGTCTTTGACCACTTGTCTTTGTCTACCCTCGAAAATGTAAAGCGCCATGTATCCTAATAGCGCTATATAAATACCTAATAATAATAATAATAATAATGATCCATAATGATGCGTGGTTGGTTTGCTGCATCTGGTACTGGAGGACTTGACTGTATCATAGGAATCATGAAAACTGAAAACTATTAAGAAATTTTAGTTAAATGTCCTACTTGGTGTAAGAAAACTTTGAGTCAAAAATCATGAGTTCTCCAGCGAGACAATGACCCAAAGCACACATACAAAACTATACAGGAATGGTTTAAAAAGAATAAATGGATTGTATTAAAATGGCCAGCAATGAGTCCTGACCTCAATCCCACTAAAAATCTTTGGGGTGAGCTGAAATCTGCCATGGGGAAAAAGAAACCCGCAAACATTCAAGAGTGTGAATAAACTTAAAAGGAAGAGTGGGAGAAAATACCAGCTGAGAAGTGCAAGAAACCTATAGATGGCTGCAAGAACTAGGTGAGGGCTGTCATCAATTCCAAAGGTTGTGCAACCAAGTATTATTTAGGGGGTGTGAGGCACCGCCCGCATGCCCCATGACCGGGGCGCCTCACATGCAGGATCAGTATAGGAGCACATGAGACGGGTTGAGCCTTGGGGGTGTGGTGTAATCATGTCAGCACCCAGTGTGTCAATGTATGTAACATTCATGAGCCTAATGAGCGGCTTGGCTGAGAGCATTATGTGAACCAATCCGGAACACAGGGAGTTAACATGAGCTGTGTGAAAGCTGTAGAGATCAGGCACATAGCTGAGCAGCTGTGTAGGAACCAGAGAAGGCTAATGGCTAGCAGCCAAGGGGGTGTGTCAGGTGGGTGTGGTGAGCAGGACTTAACCTGCCAGGTGTGTGAGTGGTAGAGTTCAGTCTGTGTGAGAGCAGAACAGAGCCTCTGAAGGTACCGTCACACAGAGACATATCGCCGGCGATATTGCCGGGGATCGCGGGAGCGCGCATCCCTGACAACATCGCCGGTGAGATGTCAGACTGAGCACCTTACCGGCGATGTCGCCGGCTAGTTGCCGCGGCTATCGCTTGCTGAGTTGCCCAGCAACCCAGCGAGCGATAACCCGCAATGTAGTAGATAGGCGGAATCGCCCGTAACATTGCGGATTGCCGCGTTACACAGGGCGATCAGGCAGAATCGCCTGAGCAACATCGCCAGGTTTCCCAACATTGTTGGGAAACCTGGCGATGTGACTCAGGCGATTCATCGCCTGATAATCGCCCTGTCACACGCGGCAATTCGCCGGCGATGTCGCCGCAACCTGGCCACGCCCCTCGGTTGCCGGCAACATCGCCGGCGATATCTCCCCGTGTGACGGTACCTTGAGGGAGAAGAGTCCATGTCCTGTGGAGATGAGTGGAGCCATGAGGCCAGAAGGCAGAAGGTTTTGCAGCACCTGTAGTTGGGAAGACTGGCTGACCCTGGTGGGGCTCGCGATGGCGTGTCTGGTGCAGCCGCTTGCCTGAAGGTCTGGGCCTGTGATGGCAGACTTGGAAGCGGCTGGCGACCTGGAAGACACGTGCTGAGGAGTCCTTGGGGATGCCTGGCTTGCCCTGGAGCTCAGGTAGCTAAACCCAGGTCTGGGCCTGGTTCTGACCGGTATCCTATACCAATGCCAGTGTGTGTCCCAGAATGTGTGACAGTGTAGAGCAGCAGGAGCTCTGTGTAGTGGCTGTGAGCACATTAGCAGCCTGTATGCATGGACTGAGCTTCTCCAAGGGGAACTAAGCTAATGAAGAGCCTGGCTGTGGGTCAGAGACTGTTATATGTGAACAGGGGTGTACCGGCTGTGCCCGGGCCCCTGTGGGACTGTGAATGACCCATATATTCTGCATGTAATAAGCACTATAATAATGAGTGGTACAGACAGTCTTGGGACACCCTTGGGACCGACTGCTCCACACGCCTCGTACGCACGGCGGCTCTGCTCCACACGCCTCGTACGCACGGCGGCTCTGCTCCACACGCCTCGTACGCACGGCGGCTCTGCTCCACACGCCTCGTACGCACGGCGGCTCTGCTCCACACGCCTTGTACGCACGGCTGCTCTGCTCCACACGCCTCGTACGCACGGCGGCTCTGCTCCACACACCTCGTAAATCCCTCCTGACCCCACACATAAACTTTACCTAATTGAGCATTTTCATGGTGTCCAGCACAGCAGAGTCCTGCATACACTGAGGAGCTGATCATGTGACCTATGACTCCACCCTCCATTGACATCATCACAGGTCCTCTCAGCCCAGAGTGTGCGGCTCTGTCGGCTCCCATGGCGGGGGGAGGAGGGAGACCTCCAGTGCTGCAGGAGGCTGAAAATGACCCCCAAGCTGCCCCCTGGATATGGCCCTGGCTGTGGGGGCAGTTCTCAGGGCCCCTGAGGGCTAGGGTCACACTTGCATTGTGACCGTAGCCTGATGCAAGTATTTTCGGCTGCAGCGCATAGCGTTTAATGCTATGCGCTGGAGCCCATAGAAACCCGATGTTTACCTTGCCAACCACTGGTTGGCAATGTAAACATCGGGTTTCTATGGGCTCCGTTGCTGGCAGCACATAGCATTAAACGCTCTGCGCTGCAGCAGACAATACTTGCGTCAGGCTAGGGTCACAATGCAAGTGTGACCCTAGCCCTCAGGAGCCCGGTAGGCCCCCTCCAAGCAGTCGGGCCCCGGCACTTGCCCGGGTGCACCGGGTGCTGACGCCGGGCCTGACTTTGGACCACTAATGAAAAAATCCCGAGGATATAACTTTGGTACATTTCCATTTATTTCTGAGATATTTTACAGTCTATGAAAAAAATTCAGGGGTGTCAATAATGTCGAGCAGCACTGTAATCAATATATATTAGTGTTTTCTGGTCGTCATAATGGGAGACCCAGACAATGGGGTTTAGGGCTCTGCCCTCCGGAGGTCACACTAGGTACTACAAGTTTGTAGACACCGCCTCCTCCGCTTATAAACCCCCACCGTAGGAGACATCCTCAGTTTTAAACTTAGTGTGCTCGGAGGATCACGCTTTGCTTGCACTTCACTGCATTCTCACAGCTTACGTGATGGCGTATGAAGACAAGGTAAAATGGTCCCGCTCGGGACCCCCGACAGCCTCCCCGCTCACCCTCTGCGGAACACGCTGGTGGAGGTACCGGAGGGCTTTTAGCCTGGACACTTCAGTGTTCTCCCGGTACGCTGTCGCGCTCCTTTCCTTTCCATCCCTCCATGGAGGCTCTGGTAAGGGGGAGCCTGGAGCCTTGCACAGCTCCGCTCCGTCCGAGGCCTCCCTAAATGGTGCTTACAGACCGGACGGAGCCAGCCCAGTCCGAGGCCTCCCAAAATGGTGCTTACACTCCGGACTGGTGCTGTACCCCCGTCCGAGGCCTCCCTAAAGGTGCTTACAGACCGGACCGGCACTGAGGCACCTGGTGTGTCTCCTGTGTGCCTGGGGGTAGTGTCTGTCACTGTGGTGTCATGACACTCAGACCGCGCGGTTACCCTCGGGTCCGCGGTTCTGGCGGTGACCCTGTGCTGGGGTCTCCCTGGCTGACCGCCCTGTGTTTCACAGGGGCTGAGGCTGTAGACTGCGGGTGTTTTTATGTGTACATGCAGTCTGAGAGTGTGTGTGGTGATATTCACACTCTTTTCCCGCGCTGCGGGCTCCGGCACCTCCATTGCTGAGGCAGTCTGGAGGAGGAGGAGGCAGCCCTTATGGTGACATCACCGCTGGGCGTGTTGTGTGTTCTTCCCGCGTGTTCCTGGCTCCGCCCACATCTTCACTGTCGGCGGCCATCTTCTCCCTCACTTCCCGGCTGGGATCTGGCTGCAGCGCGTGTCTGCACTTGCAAGGGAGACCGGAACTCGCGGAGGTCACACACACACACCGCTTCCTCCTACCGCTTTACTGCGGTCGGTAAGCCACCGGGATTCCCGGTTTGTTTGTGAACTTTGGCTTATATTCCCCTCACTGTGGAGATGTCCTCAGTTGGGAAGCATGCTGCTAAGGCGGCGGTGGTCTCCATTGCCTGTGTTACATGCAACGGGACACTGGTGGAGGGGTCCTGCAATAACTGCGGACGCCCAGAGGCCCGGTCTGCTACTACTGAGTCTGCAAATCCGGGATTATACCCTGAGGTTCAGGTGATCCCAGGGCCATGGGAAACGCAGAATAAGATCAATGAATCTCTGCTGTCCCAGATGTCCTCCATGTCGCAAACCCTGGAGGCACTGCATAGGAGACTGGAGAACCCAGCTACTCCTCCTAGTTACCCCCGGTGTCTCTTACTTCTGCTGTAAGACCCCCTAAGCGAGCCCGTGAGGCTTCTCCTGAGCTCCAGACTCTCTCTGAGGAGGAGCGTTCCTCTGATGGTGAGGAAGATGATGGGGGTTCTACTCTTGGGTCTATGTCTGAACCTCCAGATGGGGTGGAGGATCTGGTGTCCTCAATCAATGAGACATTGCGTCTTGTCACTCCTCCTGAGGAGGTGACTGTACACCCCAAGGAGATATACCAATGGCTGCGGCCAGAGGCTAGACCAAGTGGCTCCTTCATGGACCACACTAATTTCGGAAGGGTGATTAAAGCTCCCAGGTTGCATCCTGGGCGGCGTTATGTCCGTAAAACTAAGGACAATCGCTTTCCCTTTCCCCAGGAGGCGCTCCAGGAATGGTCGCAGTCTCCCAAGGTGGATGCTTCCATGACTAGGATTGCTGCGCGCTCCTTGTTTTCTGCCTCTGATAGCTCCTCGTTGAAGGATGCTACTGATAGACAGGTCGAGCAACTCGCCAAGTCTTCCTATGAGGCTGTGGGGTCTTCGTTTGCCCCTAATTTTGCCGCGGTCTGGACCCTACAAGCGATTACTATCTGTTTGGATGGTATCACTGATCTAGCTAGGTCCAGTCCAGAGGTCCTGGCTCTCACTGAGAGAGCAAGGGCCTATGCGGACTATGCCAGGACGGCATCTTTGGAAACTGCCACTCGCTCTGCTGTGGCCTCGGCCAATGCAATTGCGATCCGCAGGCTGTTGTGGCTGCGTCTTTGGGACTCAGATGCCACATCTAAAAAGATTTTACAAAATCTTCCGTTCGCTGGTGACAGGCTTTTTGGCACCGAACTGGACAAATTGATAAAGGATTCTGCTGAGTCTAAGATCCCGCAGAATAAGCCTAAGCCACGGTACACCGTGAAAAGGAACCCTAAGCAGTGGTCCTTTCGCTCCGGTTCACAGTCATCAACGGCGTCCACTCGCTCAGACCGAGGGGGCAAGCCTGCTACTCAGTGGCGTTCCAAGAGTCGTCAGAAGAAGCCGGCGGGGGCAGCGGCTGCCACCCCCAAGCCCGCCTCGACATGACTCGCTCTCTCATCCTGCCTCCCCACAGGTAGGGGGCCGCCTGTCCCGCTTTCAGGACAAGTGGCTTCTTCACATTCAAGATCAGTGGGTTCGAGACGTAGTCTCAAGAGGTTACAGGATAGAGCTGACGTCACAACCAATACCCCGATTCCATCGGTCGGTTCCATCTCCAGAAAAGGCTCAGGCTTTTCACCTGGTGTTGGAGGGACTCCGCAGAGACGGAGTGGTGGTCCCTGTGCCCACGGAAGAGAGGTTCAGGGGTTTTTACTCCAACCTCTTTATTGTCCCAAAGAAGGACGGCTCTTTTCGCCCGGTGTTGGACCTCAAGTTGTTCAACCGTCACGTGTTGGTTCGGAAGTTCCGCATGGAATCCCTGCGCTCAGTGATCGCGGCTGTGTCACAGGGAGACTTCCTAGCGTCCATCGATATCAGGGACGCTTACCTTCACGTCCCCATTGCACCAGCTCATCAGCGCTGGTTGAGATTCGCAGTGGGGGAAGAGCACTTCCAATTTGTGGCACTGCCATTCGGGCTAGCCTCAGCACCACGGGTGTTCACAAAGGTGATGGCCTCCATGATGGCTCTCCTGCATGCGCAGGGTCACGCCGTCATACCCTATTTGGACGACCTGTTGGTCAGGGCGCCATCGGAAGACCTTTGTCGGGTGAGCCTGGAGGTGACCATGAAGTCCCTGGAACAGTTCGGGTGGCTTATCAACGTTCAAAAGTCAACCCTGGTTCCGACCCAGTCATTGACATATCTGGGCATGGACTTCCACACGGACTCGGCCCTGGTGTCCCTACCTCAAGCCAAGCAGCTTGCGATCCAATCAGGAGTGCAGAATGTCCTCCTGTCTCCACAGTCATCCCTACGGGTATTGATGAGACTGGTGGGTCGCATGGTAGCGGCGATAGAGGCGGTGCCGTTCGCACAGTTTCGCCTCCGTCCTCTCCAGCTGGAGATTCTTCGCAGATGGGACAAGAGGACGATCTCTCTGAATCGGCTGGTGACACTGTCACAACCAACCAGGGACTCTCTACAGTGGTGGCTCCAGCCACATCACCTGTCACGGGGCCGGTCCTTCCTAAAACCGTCATGGTTAATGGTGACCACCGACGCCAGTCTGAAGGGCTGGGGGGCGGTGTTCTTGCACCACAGGGCTCAAGGCCTTTGGACTCAGTCGGAGTCGGCGTTGCAGATCAACGTGCTGGAGATCAAGGCGGTCTATCTGGCGCTACTGGCGTTTCAGAAATTCCTGTCAGGACAGCCCATTCGGGTACAGTCCGACAATGCGACGGCCGTCGCCTATATAAATCATCAGGGAGGGACCAGAAGTGCTCAGGCCCTCGCCGAAGTCCACCGCATTCTACTCTGGGTGGAGGAAAACGGCTGCCTGATCTCCGCAGTTCACATCCCAGGGGTCGAGAACTGGGAGGCCGACTATCTGAGCCGACAGGGGATGGACGCCGGAGAGTGGTCCCTACATCCAGACGTCTTCAGGGACATCTGCGGCAGGTGGGGCACTCCGGACGTGGATCTGATGGCCTCACGGCTGAATCATCAGGTGCACCAATACATGGCGAGATCTTGGGATCCCCAGTCTCTGGGGGCGGACGCCCTGATCCTGAGCTGGTCCAGCTTTCAGCTGCCATATGTGTTTCCGCCTCTGGCTCTGATTCCCAGGGTCCTGTGGAAGATCAGGACAGAATGCAGAGTGGCCATTCTAGTGGCTCCAGATTGGCCCAGGAGGTCTTGGTACCCGGACCTGTGGCAACTGTCAGGCGGACACAGGTGGGCTCTTCCAGAACGCGCAGATCTACTCGCGCAAGGCCCATTCTTCCACCTCAATTCCAGGGCCCTCAGATTGACTGCATGGCTCTTGAGGCCTGGCTGCTGACATCCAGAGGTTTCTCTCCTACAGTGGTTGCCACTATGAATCGGGCAAGGAAACCTGTTTCCAGGAAGATATACCACAGAACGTGGAAAATCTTTTTTACCTGGTGTGCCTCTGGTGGCCGCTCTCCGTGGCCTTTGTCTATCCCGACATTGTTGGCCTTCCTACAGTCGGGGTTGGAGTTGGGATTATCCCTTGGCTCTCTGAAAGGTCAAGTATCAGCACTTTCAGTGTTGTTTGACAGGCGCTTGGCGCTCCTCCCGAAGGTACGTCAATTTCTGCAGGGGGTGTCTCGGGTGGTCCCGCCCTATAGACGACCTCTGGACCCTTGGGACCTAAACATGGTCTTGGCGGCACTGCAGAAACCGCCGTTTGAGCCACTGAGAGACATCTCTCTCTCTCGTCTGTCCCAGAAGGTGGTTTTTCTGGTGGCGATTACGTCTCTGAGACGGGTCTCAGAATTGGCTGCACTTTCGTGCAAGTCTCCCTTTCTGGTGGTTCACCAAGACAAGGTGGTGTTGCGCCCACGGCCTGAATTTCTGCCGAAGGTGGTTTCAACGTTTCACCTAAACCAGGAGATTGTTCTTCCATCATTTTGCCCCGCTCCCGTTCATCAGGTTGAGCGCGACCTCCATACTCTGGATCTCGTGAGAGCTGTACGCATTTATGTGTCCAGGACCGCCTCCTTTAGGAGTTCGGATTCCTTATTTGTCCTCACGATGGGTCGCTGTAAGGGGGCCGCGGCTTCGAAGTCGACCTTGGCCAGATGGATCAAGGCTCCCATTCAGGAGGCGTACCGGTCTTCTGGTTTGCCTCTCCCGGTGGGTTTGAAGGCACACTCTACGAGAGCTGTAGGTGCCTCCTGGGCCTTGCGACATCGAGCTTCTGCTCTACAGGTGTGTCAGGCGGCCACTTGGTCCAGCCTGCACACTTTCTCTAAGCACTATATGGTGCATGCCCATGCCTCTGCGGATGCGAGTTTGGGCAGGCGGGTTCTCCAGGCGGCGGTTGCCCACCTTTAGAGGGAACCATGTGTTATCCGTCTTGTTGAGGAACTCTTCCCGCCCTGGGGTATTGCTTTAGGACATCCCCATTGTCTGGGTCTCCCATTATGACGACCAGAAAAAAGAGAATTTTGTTTACGTACCGTAAATTCTTTTTTCTTTAGTCATCAATGGGAGACCCAGCACCCACCCAGTTGTTCCGTTGCATATTTTGCACTGGTTCTGTTCTCTGTTGAGACAGTGTTTGCCGGTTTGTTGAACCGTCTGGGCACGGCATTCTTCCCGATGTTTCGGGTGTGGTTTAATTTCTCCTCGCAGCTTATGGACTAAACTGAGGATGTCTCCTACGGTGGGGGTTTATAAGCGGAGGAGGCGGTGTCTACAAACTTGTAGTACCTAGTGTGACCTCCGGAGGGCAGAGCCCTAAACCCCATTGTCTGGGTCTCCCATTGATGACTAAAGAAAAAAGAATTTACGGTACGTAAACAAAATTCTCTTTTTTTCAACAGCACGGGTGTCATGCACACATAGGTTTACTGCGTTCACATTATGTACACTCTCTGCAGCGCACATATATGCACAATACTGCTACATGTACAGTGTCGCTGACTATTGGGCTCTCATGAATTGGCCAATTTGTGCGCTAAGTACCTAATTTGTTTAACAAAGTTTCTATAGTTATAATGTAATTCCAATTTCATATATTTAATGTTTACATATTATAACATTTTAGAGTGCAACAGTATGTGTTTGGTCATATTGACTAGTTGACTCGGCTTCCCCCTGTTCACACTTGACCTAATCTTGGAGGTGCTGGTCAGTTTTTTGATATTTGCATGCACACTCAACCCACGAGCACACACAGCTCTGTTGCATACACATTTATTTAAACATACAGCTCTGTTACGTGCATATTTACCTACAACCCTGCTACATGCACATTGACATACACAAACTGCTCTCCTACATACACACACACGCACGCTTGTATACTGATCACTTGATCTGAAAGGTCCTTGCGTGAGTTAAGTGGAAGGTCTTTCAGCTGTATGATCACTTCTGTTGGACAAAATGCCGTAATGCCCACGCTGTCGTCAAGGATCACCAGAACAATGGATCATCTGGGTGTAAAGGTTTTTATACTTCCGATGCGTTTCGGAGCTCAAACCCAGCTCCTTCCTCAGGTATTATCTCATATCTACAGGTTTCAGCTGTATGGGCAGTGCTGCCTCCATGTAAGTCCTTTCAGCTTTTTCTTCTGCCCTGGACCGATCTCGTATATCGTATAGATAAACATATTAAAATAAACTTTGGTGTAAATTACTGATAAAGGTGTATTTTTTATTCATTGTCTATGACACTGATGGGGAAAGTCAAGTTTAACTTTGCTCTTTCCTGTATTTCCCATTGACCGTACATGGAGCAGAGATCAAGAATGCACTCCATTAAAAGCCTCATTAAGACATTAGTAGTTTTCACATTAAAAGAATGACACCAGTGTCATCAGTGTTTTGCATCTGTGCATCATCAATGTTTGGACAGTGTGTCATCAGTGTTTACACAGGGTATCATCAGTGTTTGGTCGGTGTATCATCAGTGTTTGGACAGTGTGTCATCAATGTTTGGACAGTGTATCATCAGTGTTTGGTTGGTGTGTCATCATGGTTTGGTTGCTTTGTCATCAATGTTTGGTCGGTATGTTATCAGTGTTAAGACAGTGCATCATCAGCCCCATATACTTTAATGGGTATATGTTTTATCTGTATGATACACAGAACATGTATATACTACACATACATCTGAGTGAGGCCTAATATGGGACACTGCAGATTCCCCAGATTCAATGCTCTAGTGTCGGGATCACTGATAAATGCCAACTGAAACCCATGAATATGTGATAACTTTTGAGTCTAGGAATAACCTTTTCCCTTTCAGTTTGTGCATCTAACTTTTGACCAATGATGTTGTATGTTGCATTTCCTTTATTGTTCCAATGATATATAGTTTATTTTGAAAAAAGAGACTTAAGTACTGTGAGGAGCTAGATGGATCACTAGCTACATCTGTTTTATTCTTCATAAGTTGAAGGGGAAAGGGGATGTACCAGAGTGTCACTTCCAGTCTGTTTTCATAGACAATAATGCAATCAGGTCTATACTACCATTCAATGTCCTGCATCTGATGGGGCGGTGCATCTTTACTCATCTCTGCAAGGCGTTTCGCTAATACACATCCTGCAGACATGGCAGGAGACTGGGCTTCTGGAACAATAAGCCACATGTTAAAGTTAGTCAGTTGGTGCTGTGACGTGGAAGTGAGAGGATCTGTTATTAGGCCATATCCTGAAAGCCATGGATAGACTATAGAAACTGGAGCTGTATACACAATCTGTGGTTGTGATATCTACCTTTTGGATTTAAGGAACTATCCTAAGGACTATTCTTGCCAATAGGACCTATATATACGGTCTATGGTTGTGATATCCGTCATCTGGAGGAACTTAAGGGCTATTGCTGCTAGTTGGTTTCTGATCTTGTGGACTGGGGACATTACATTGTGGCCATCTACCTGGAGTTGCTATAATGCAATGTACAGATACAAATAAAAATTGTTGCATCGTTAACTAGATGTGGGATCACCTATCCCTGGACAGCATACCATGGAATTCATGTATCCCGGCTGCACATTCCTGGAATGGTGCTCAGTAATGAAATACTATAGCACACCCAGCAATATTTTGGCAGAATACTGGCACACATAAAGCTTTTCAATTCTTCAATTTATTTTAGTGCATATATCTTACAGGTCAAGATCAGACACGTTTAGGCAGCCCAGTCTGCCTTCTTCAAATGTTACTAGTATAATGAAACACACAAACCAAACATATTACATTGATAACACCTTTAGTGCAATTGACACTGATGATGGTTTTGAAGATTAGGATGGGGTCAGCACCACCTTGCAGCGTCTCCCATACAGCCTGGGAGATTTCACCGCTGCCTGCAAGCTTTCAGCCCTTGGCTATGGAGGATGATGAGGAGGGTCCTCCCTGCTGCACCGCTCTGCACGCTCTGGTGCTCACTCCCAAAAGTCCGATACGTCACATCCAGTTTTGTATTATAGGAGAAGAAAAAGAAGTCGCACTCAGAGCTTCTATAAACAGCGGTTCTTTATTGTGCTTCAGTGCACACAGCAGGTGGTGGCATGCGGGTGGGAGGACGGGGGGCACGACGTTTCGCGCCGTATAAGGCGCTTCAGCAGGTTAGGACTAACCTGCTGAAGCGCCTTATACGGCGCGAAACGTCGTGCCCCCCGTCCTCCCACCCGCATGCCACCACCTGCTGTGTGCACTGAAGCACAATAAAGAACCGCTGTTTATAGAAGCTCTGAGTGCGACTTCTTTTTCTTCTCCTATAATACAAAAATACGACACTGATGATGGGATGTGTGCTACCATGCAAATAATCAATCACACTCTGTTGGGTGTGTGTTCGTATTGCACAGAGCTTCTCATTGCTTTGAGAAGGAGAGTAACAGGAAAAAAATTAATGTAGAGAAATTTTGTTTTAAAGAAAACATTTTTTAAAGAATTCTTTTTAATAAATATTAGTTTATATCTAATACATCAAAAATATTGAAGTCAAAATTGTATATAAAAAACATTATTGCAATGAGCCCACCTGTGTGTACAAGATATATATAAACATCCCTGACAATAAATTTTTAATTGCGCATGTATTGGTACATATTGTGTGAGACAATAATTACAATCTCACACAATCTCACATGTCGTTATTCCAATGGACTTCCTGAGAGTTCCAGCAGAGGAATGGAAAGGGAGGAACCCGGAGAAAGAAGTTAAAAAAGTAACCACAATGAAGTTACGTGCCACAACGTTAGCGGAATACCACAGGAAGGAACGGATTCCACAAGGTTTGAGAATAATTGTAGGACCGACTTTCTTTTGTGTTAAAGTTGAATATTGTACCCAATTTGCCAATATTCTGAACAAATGTTCCATGGACTTGATAGTACGTAAGACAATCATTAAGTATTTACAATGTGAGATTACATCAATCAAGCAAAACATCATTAACCCCATTATGACCAATGACGAGTTTAGCTGTCATGAAAAGATGTCAGTTCCCGCATCATGACGGCTAAACTCGTCATGGCTTTGAACTGTCACTGCTTGTAAACAAACAATGACAGCTCAAATCTAACAGCTGTCAGTGACAGCTAAGGGCCAGGGGCAGAATTGTGGGGACTCTAGTTAACCCCTTCCCGACACATGTCTCACCGTTTGAAACATGAAAATCAGTGCATTCCGACACATGTCTCAGCGTCTGAGACATCTGGGGAAAGCACTCCTGCAGCTCAAGTGAGGGTCTCACTGACCTGTCACTTGAGCTGCAGGTAGTTGGGGATTTGTACTAAACCCCAGGTGGTGTGGATTTGCCCCCCCGAGGCTACAGTAACGGTAATTGGGGGTTAAAAATGAGACCGGCAATTACCGCGAATGTACACAGTGTGCGGTCTCCTGCCGCCTGATTCTCTGCCCGGCTCCTCCTGCTCATTTCCCCTGTCCCTTCCTGTTCCTGCCCCCCGCTCATCCGCCCTATCCCCCGCTGTGTCCACCCCCCCCTGCTCATCCCCCTTGTCCCCCGCTGTGTCCGCCCCCCCCGCTCATCCCCTTGTCCCCAGCTGTGTCCGGCCCAAACCCCCCCCGATCATCCCTCTTGTCTCCCGCCTTGTACTGGGTCCCCCGCTGTCTCCGGCCCCCCCAGTGATCACAGTACCGGTGACCGGCAGGAGCAGGTGGTCACCGACCTCTAGATCACCTCCTCCCGCCGCTTCCTCACCTCCTCCTGCCGTCGCCGCTGCCGCCGATGCCTCCCACTCGCCTCCTCCTGCTGTCGTCTCCTCTTACCGCCGCCATCTCATCCTTCTGGACCCGACATCCGGTAAGACCCCCTGCATGATCCCCCTGCTGGGGGATCCCTGATCCCCCATCCCCCTGCAGGGGGATCCCTGATCCCCCATCCCCCTGCATGGGGAATCGAACTGCAGAAAGTGATCTGACAGCTCAGGTGCAGTGATCCAGTAGATCACTGTGCCCAAGTTGTCAGATCGCTTTCTACATCTTGATCCCCATGCAGGGGATTCCCCTGCATGGGGATTGAGCTGCAAAAAGCGATCTGACAGCTCGGGCGTAGTGATCCAGTGGATCACGGCACCTAAGCTGTCAGATCGCTTTCTACATCTTGATCCCCATGCAGGGGGATTCCCCTGCATGTGGATTGAGCTGCAGAAAGCGATCTGACAGCTCGGGCGCAGTGATCCAGTGCAGAGTGATCCGGGCTTTCAGACCACTGTGCCCAAGCTGTCAGATTGCTTTCTGCAGCTCAATCCCCATGCAGGGGGATCAGGCGCAGTGATCCACTGTGTGGATGCAGGGGGATCATGCTGCATTGAACTAATCTGACAGTCCTGGCACAGTGATCCATTATGGGGCTGTCAGATCACTTCACTGCAACGTCCCAAGCCTCTGAGATCATGTGATCTCTGAGACTTGGGTTTGCTCAGTGATGACACCATGAGACTGCAACAAGAGGACACTTGATTCCTTTGCTGCAGTCTCTGGATGTAGCAGAGGCGATTGAGTGTCGTGGGACCTTCGTTGCGGACTACGTCGGAAATGATCGAGCGTCGTGGGACCTTCGTTGTGAACTACATCGGATCTTTTTATAATCAAGATGGAGTCCAAAATTTGTTTGTTTTTTTTCTAATAAAAAGATTTTTCTCTGTGTGGTATATTTTTTGACTATTTACTAGAGATTCCTAATGGCCGGGTCTAACATTGGCCCGACATTATGAATCTCGGGCTTAGTGACAGCTGCCAATAAAAAAGCTGGCATTAACCCCTTTATTACCCAGTTTGCCACCGGCACCAGGGCAACTGGAAGAGTCTAGGTACAGTGCCAGAAAATGGCGCTTCAATGAATGCGCCATTTTCTGGGGCAGCTGCGGGCTACAATTCGCAGCATGGGGGGCCGAGAACGCTTGGGCCTTTCCATGCTGAGGATTCCAGCCCCCAGCTGCCTAGTTGTTCCTGGCTGGGCCAAAAATATGGCGGAGCCCCACGTCATTTTTTTTTCCTAGAATTAGTTCTAGAAATAAAAAAAAAAATGGGCTTCGCTGTATTTTTGGTTGCCAGCCAGGTACAACGAGGCAGCTGGGGGTTGGTGGCAGTCTATAGCTGCCAAGTTGTACCTGGCTGGACCAAAAATATGGCGGAGCCCCACGTCATTTTTTTTTCTTCTAGAATTAGTTCTAGAAATAAAAAAAAAAGCCTTCGCTGTATTTTTGGTAGCCAGCCAGGTACAACTTGGCAGATGGCGGACTAGAATCCTCAGCGTGGAGAGACCCAAATGCTGTGGGCCCCCCACGCTGCAAATTGAAACCCACAGCCACCCAAGAAAATAGCGCATTCATTAGAGGCGGCATTTTGGGTGCTCTACCCCAACTCTTCCAGTTGCCCTTTTGATGGTGGAACACGGGTTCTCCATATGCGACATGGTGTCCGCTAACAATTTCAATGGAAGATTAGCTCCAATTGTTAGCGGAAACCATGTCGCGTAAGGAGAGCCCCTCCCTGTGTGCCTGAACATTGGAGCTCCCCCACAAATTACCCCATTTTGGAAACTAGACCCCCCAAGGAACGGATCTAGATGCATAGTGAACACTTTGAACCCCCAGGTGCTTCACAAATTGATCCGCAAAAATGAAAAAATAATTTTTTTGTGGAAAAAAAAGGACTTTTTCATTTTTACGGATCAATTTGTGAAGCACCTGGGGGTTCAAACTGCTCTCTATGCATATAGATACGTTCCTTGGGCGTCTAGTTTCCAAAATGGGGTTACTTGTGGGGGAGCTCCAATGTTTAGGCACACAGGAGCTCTCCAAACGCGACATGGTGTCCTCTAACAATTTGTCTGAAAAATCAGCTCAAATTGTTAGCAGACACCATGTCGCGTTTGGAGAGCCCCTGTGTGCCTAAACATTGGAGCTCCCCCAGAAGTGACCCCATTTTGGAAACTAGACCCCCCAGGGAACATATCTAGATGGGAGGTGAGCATTTTGAACCCCCAGGTGCTTCACAAATTAATCCGTAAAAATGAAAAAAGAAACAATTTGTGGAAATAAAAGTACTTTTTCATATTTACGGATCAATTTGTGAAGCATCTGGGGGTTCAAAGTACTCACCACCCATCTAGATATGTTCCCTGGGGGGTCTAGTTTCGAAAATGGGGTCACTTGTGGGGGAGCTCCAATGTTTAGGCACACAGGGGCTCTCCAAACGCGACATGGTGTCCGCTAACAATTTGACTGAAAAATCAGCTCAAATTGTTAGAGGACACCATGTCGCGTTTAGAGAGCCCCTGTGTGCCTAAACTTTGGAGCTCCCCCACAAGTGACCCCATTTTGGAAACTAGAGCCCCCAGGGAACTTATCTAGATGGGTGATGAGCATATTTCACCCCCAGGTGCTTCACAAATTCATCCGTAAAAATAAAAAAGTACTTTTTTTTTCACAAAAAGTTTCTGTTAGCCTAAATTTTTTCATTTTCACATGGGTAACAGGATAAAACGGATCCAAAAATTGTTGAACAATTTCTCCTGAGTACAGCGATACCTTATATGTGGTCATAAACCACTGTTTGGGCGCACGGCAGGGCTCAAAAGGGAAGGAGCGCCATTTGACTTTTTGAATGGAAAATTAGCTCCAAGAGTCAAATTGCGCTCCTTCCCTTCTGAGCCCTGCCGTGCACCCAAACAGTGGTTTATGACCACATATGAGGCATCGGTGTACTCAGGAGAAACTGCCCAACAAACTGTATGATCCATTTTATCCTGTTGCCCATGTGAAAATGATAGAATTGAGGCTAAAAGAAAATTTTTGTTGGAAAAATTAAAATGCCCATTTTTTCCTTCCATGTTGCTTTAGTTCCTGTGAAGCACCTGAAGGGTTAATAATCCTCTTGAATGTAGTTTTGGGTAGCTTGAGGGGTGCAGTTTTTGGAATGGTGTCACTCTGTGTGTTTTCTGTCATGTACATACCTCAACGGGACTTCAAATGTGATGTGGTCACTAAAAAAATGTTTTTTTTTAAATTTTGCCGGAAAAATGATAAATTGCTGTTGAACTTTGAACCCTTATTACTTCCTACCAAAAATTATATATATTTTTTTTTAAATTGTGCTAATGTAAAGTAGACATGTGGGAAATGTGATTTATTAACTATTTTGTGTCACATAACTCTCTGGTTTAACAGAATAAAAATGTGAAAATTGCAAAATTTTCTAAATTGTCGCCAAAGTTTTGATTTTTTCACAAATAAACACAAAAATTATCGACCTAAATTTACTACCAACATGAAGCCCAATATGTCACGAAAAAACAATCTCAGAATCTCTAGGATCCGTTGAAGCATTCCAGAGATATTACCTCATAAAGGGAGAGTGGTCAGAATTACAAAAAACGGTCTGGTCTTTAAGCTGCAAAGTGACTCGGTCCTTAAGGGGTTAAATTGGAAGATGAACTGCAAGACGTCTTAAAACCAGATGATTTAAAAGAACTGCAAGATCAAAAAGAAAAAGCTGAAGCAACTCATAGCAAAGATATTGAACAATCTAAGAGATCCAAATATCTGGGATTCTGAAGATTATATGAATAAAGCAGTATATAGATGGCAAAACCCATAGGCACAGCAAAACCAGCAACATTAAGAAATCGTCCACGACAAGCTTCAAACTCCTCAGACTCTGGCTCTGGAAACCCAAAAAATCCAAAAAACCCCCCAAGAGTAGGTAAACCCCGAACTAAAACAGACGAGGTCGGTGGAAATATTGGACCGGTGACTCAATCACAAGCACAGAATCAACCATGATCAATGTCTCTTCTAGAACTTTGTCCACCATCAGACACAGGTACTATCAAAAGGTCTGTCTTTTTGTCCTAGTACCCACTTTGACTTTTTCCAACTTAAAATTGACCTAGAAAAGTTTTATTCGCAATTTAAAATTAAAAGTGCAGTTTTATTAAATCTCTGACATTTACTCCTGCTGTTTATAATGTGGAAAAATTGAGTATTTCTAAATTGGATCTTGAGAGTAAAAGTAAATACACACCACCAAAGATATATCACCATGTAGAAATGTATTTAGATTGTGTAAAGCGTGATATAGATAAAACTGTCAACAAAATGAAAGAAGATTTTTTGTAAACCAAAATCTTACCACTGCGGATAGATCGGCTCTGGACGGGTTTATTGAGGATAAATCATATATTATTAAGCCTGCAGACAAAGGCGGAGGCCTTGTCATTCTGATCAGAGCCGACTACCTAAGTGAAGCACTTAGACAGCTCGTCTGAAACCTATGAGATCCTGCATGGGGATCCACAATTTAACATCCTTAAATAATACGTGTATCGGTAAGTAAACATTTACTTGACGAGATTATAGATGAAAAAACAGGTAGCTTTCTTATTAATGAACATCCAGAACCCCCTCCCCCCACCTATTTAATTTACTGCTGAAAATTCACTAATCACAAATCCACTGGACAGACCCATAGTTGCTACCACAGAATCAATTCTATCACCTCCAGACATTTTTTGGAGAAGATTCCGACACCCTAAACTAAACAGGCTCCATCTTTTATTTTGGACACATCACATTTTCTCACAGAAATTCAGAAAATTTAAACTGACCCTAACTCCTTGTTAGTTACACTTGATGTGGTAAATTTATATACCTCGATCACACATAGTAAAAGATTAACTATTCTAATCATCAAAAACAATATTTTCTAGATTTATTAAACATCATCTTATTGGAAAATTATTTTTTTGTTCCAAGACACACCCTATCCGCATTGGTGCGGGACCGCAATGGGCTCGAATGTCGCACCTCCATATGCAAACACATATATGTCAAAATTTGGAAATGAGTATATTTATGAAAATGAAAAATTTAAAAACAACTGTACTTATTGGAAAAGATGTATAGATTATGTATTTTGGGTGTGGAATGATGACATTAGGGCCCTGGAAGCATTTGTCAGTGACATTAATTTTGGGTGGCTTGAGCAGGGCCTGCGTCAGTACTCGGGCAAGTGTTGGGGCCCTGAGCAGCTGGGGGGGCCCACTGGCCATCAGGGACAAACAGCCCTGATGTCCAAGGGCCCATCAGGAAGGCAGCCCTGACAAGGAGGGGCCCAGCAGCTGAGACACTTAGGCAGCTGAGTGCTCCAGCAGTGCTGCCAGTGCACATGGCTAATTTGAATGCGATTCAAATTAACCATGTGCCGGCTCCCATCTCCGCTTCCTCCTCAGCCGACTGCAGCAGAGTGATTAGTCATCACCCTGCGACCTCATCACACTGTGCTGGCAGTGAGTAGGAGCGTGGACTGGAGCCTGCTGCAATGATCGCAAGGACAGCAACTGAGGAGGACAGGCTCTCCAGGAAAGCGGAGAGAAGGTGAGCATAATGTTTTTTTGTTTTTTTATTTACTATGTGCAGCATGATGGGGGATAAAAGAGGCTGTTACTGGGCTGCTTGGAGATTGTGCTGGGCTGTGGAAACTGCTGCTGGGTTATGGAGGCTGTGTTATGGAGGCTTCTGCTGGGATGTGGAGGCTGTGCTATGGAGGCTGCTGCTGAGGTATATGGAGGCTATGCTATGGAGACTGCTGCGCGGGTATATGGAGGCTGTGCTATGGAGGCTGCTGCTGAGGTATATGGAGGCTGTGCTATGGAGGCTGCTGCTGGGGTATATGGAGGCTGTGCTATGGAGCCAAATATATACAGCTCCAAATATATACAGCTTGCAGCCTTTATATTTTATATACAGCCCAGCAGCAGCCTCTATACTATTTATACAGCTCCGTAGCCTATGTAAAGGCTGCTGATGAGCTATATGGATGCTGCTGCTGCTGCTATATATATAATAGTACAGCTGCTGGGACATAGAGGCTGCTGCTGGGTTATGGAGGCTGTGGTATGGAGGCTCCTGCTGGGCTTTATGAAGGCTGCTGAAGAGCTATATGGATGCTGCTGCTATATAAATATAATATTTAGGCTGTGCTGTATATATTTTTTGGAGGTTGTGCTGTATATAGGATTTGGAGGCTGTGCTGGGTTAAATATATTATTTGGAGGCTGTGCTGGGCTGGATATATTATTTGGAGGCTGAGCTGGGCTGTATATAATATTTGCAGGCTGTCCTGGGCTGTATATATAATATGGTGGGTGTGCTGTGCTGTATATGTTATTTGGAGGCTGTAATCTAATATAAAAAGCTGAATGTGTGTATGTGTGTGTATGTGTATGTATGTGTGTATATCCGGGATTGGCATCTACACCGTCGCAACTACAGCCACAAAATTTTGCACAGTCACACGTCTGGACCCCGGGAGCGTCATAGGCTATGTTGTGAGGCGAAATTTTAACCCTGCACGTTCCAGTTCACCAAACAATTTTGCCCCTATCTACATAATGGGGAAAAAGTGACAGTTACCAGTTGAAAGTTGTGTATGAGAGGAGCTTAATGATAGCGCCAAAGACTAACAGCACATACCAGCATATAGTCACTAAGGTGGGGCCCCAACATGAGATATTCACCACGCACGGGGACATGTATACACACCACACGCACACAAAGAGTAACAGCAAGTGTATAGTCGCTAAGGTGCAGCCCCAACATTGGATACTCACCACGCACCCGAACAAACACACACACACCACAAAGAGACACACACAACACAGAGACACACACACACACACCCCCAAGGGGACACACACACCCTATAGCGACACATGCACTCACCCCACAGGGACACACACATACACCACAAAGAGACACACACAACACAGACACACACACCACACAGACTCCCCCACAGGGACACACACACATAGCCACCCTATAGGGACACATGCACTCACCCCACAGGGACACACACACACCACAAAGACAAAGTATTCACTGATCTCAGGGAGACCACTTCAAGAAAACACTGCGGACAGCCGGCTAAAGCGCTCAACACAGTGAATTCCAAGGCCCATTGCCCCCTGGGAAATTTGAATATGCAAATAGAGTCTGTGGAGCCTCGTTTAAGAGTCTCAACACAGGACTAGCCAGATCTTCCTCTAGTGAAGGGCCCTGAGGAAGGTGCTGGGATAGCACCGAAACTCGTAGGTGTGATGGAATAAAGGATCTTTTTATGGTAATAACCTTCTTGTGAAATCCTTTGGAAAAGAGCAGCAGCGCGGAACGTGGACACCATTTCCAGTTTGTCACACACAACACAGAGACAGACACACCCCACACAGCCCTCCCACAGGGACACACACACACATACATACGCTATAGGGTTTTGTATTATAGGAGAAGAAAAAGAAGTCGCACTCAGAGCTTCTATAAACAGCGGTTCTTTATTGTGCTTCAGTGCACACAGCAGGTGGTGGCATGCGGGTGGGAGGACGGGGGGCACGACGTTTCGCGCCGTATAAGGCGCTTCAGCAGGTTAGTCCTCAGAGTGTATTGTTGCACTAGGCAACTTATACACCCCCACTGATGACGTCACAAACTTAATTAGTGAACATGTGTGAAGTTAAGATTATGGAGCTGAAACCAAAACAGCTCTTAAAGTGACAGTGCAATTAAGTGATCAAAGTGCATTACATACATACAGTACAGTACTATGTGCTTACAAAATATACAATAAAAACCTTTTTACTCACAACCACAGGTTAAAAATATTTTTTCCAGTCATAGGCCAGTACACTACTCGACTTACCCTCTTCTCTTTTCTGATAATAAGTTTAATACCTATTCATCGGGATCACTATACTGATACCCTCGGGCTAGCTTAGGGGATCCTCTTATATTTACATTTCCCCATTTCTAACCAGGGGTGAACCTGTTAAGTTCTCATTAAACATAGGGGACTGAGCACAAGACCTTCACAGTCATCCAAACAGAGAGTTCTCATCAAACATAAGGGACTGAGCACAAGACCTTCACAGCTATCCAAGCATAGAGAACCATGAAATTACTTATCAGATCAGTATACAGAGTTGTGCCCCTTGCAGATTCAAGTATTCACTAACCTAAATCCACAGTACCTCATTACCCAAATCCAATTACCCATAACTGAACCTTACAAAAATACAGCAAGATCGTTCTTATCATTAAGTCCAGCCTGGCTCTGCGCCCTCAATTTTATTATCCACGCTGCCTCATTCTGCAACAACATTTTATGTAGGTTACCCCCAGATGGTGGTAACATTACCCTTTCCAAGCCGAAGAATCTTAATACAGAGGAATCCCCTCCATGCTCAGCCCTGACATGCTCTATCAACCGGGGGGAACCAACTCCTGTAGTTATTGACCTAACGTGCTCTTTAAAGCGTATGTAAAGGCAACGTATCGTTTTTCCAACATAGAAGCGACCACAATCACAGACCACGGCATACACCACAAATTTGGTTTTGCAAGAAATAAATTCTTTCACGTTATGCATAATATGCCCTATCTGCACCGGATTGGTCGTAACGTGTTTGTCGCAAACGGAGCAATTCCCACATTTAAAATTTCCTACTGGACAGCCTCTCTCTAACCAAGTTTTTTCTGCAGTAAACCGTCTCCGTACTATCATATCATCAATATTTCTGCATCGTCTATGCGTAACCAGGGGTTTTCTAAAAACGACCTCCTTAAGATGTTTATCGCTTTCTATCATGTACCAGTTTCTAGATATGGCCGTTTTTATAGCCCTATCCATAGGTCCAAATTTGAAGTTGAATATGAACCTCTTCTCCTTTTTTCTTTCTTTTTTTACTCCCTACGGTCTTTCTCCAACCCTCCTTCCAGATATCATCAACCTTTACCACGGCCTCCTCTACCAAATCATCAGGGTATGCCTCTCTCTAAGACGTTTCTTTAACTCCTGGACCTGTTCTCTATATCTATCATCTTCGTTATTATTTCTTCTCAAACGCATTACCTGATTGAATGGCAAAGCTTTTTTAACGTGAAAGGGGTGATTACTCTCATAATGGAGTACTGGAGTTAGTAGCCGTTTTTTTCCGATAATTTTCAGTGATGATCCTTCCATCTCTGATCGTAACTTTCACGTCCAGAAACTCCAGAACATCTCCGCCTAGCACTGAGGAGAATTTCATGTTCATCTCATTTTCACTGTTCAAGTAGTTAACAAACTCCAAGAATACCTCCTCTCCCCCATCCCACACCAAGAAACCATCATCCACGTACCGATAATAGGTTTTAATAAATTTTAGGTACGGATTTTGTGATGAATAGATATATTTATTTTCAAAAAAACCCAGAAAAATATTTGCCAGGGTGCAGGCCACTGGTGTACCCATCGCGGTCCCAACGCGCTGGGTAAACACTGGTTCCCAAACTTGAAAGAGTTGTTAGTTAATACAAACTCCAGGGCTTCCAGAATGAAGTCCTGCAATTCCTTGGGTTTATCAGTAGCCTTCAAAGTTTCCCTCACTGCATCAATGGCGAGTTTCTGTGGAATCCTGGTATATAGATTATCCACGTCGATTGACGCCAATTTAAATCCAACCTGCCAATCCATACCTCCCAGTAGCTCTATAAAAGCGCTAGTATCTCTTAAATAAGAGGGGATTTCCTTCATCAGAGGACGCAACTGCCAGTCGAGCCATCGTGAGAGTGGTTCAGTAATTGAACCTACTCCTGACACGATCGGTCGACCTGGCGGTGCGTCCAATGATTTGTGGATTTTTGGCAGGTAGTACCAGTGAGCTTTACACGGAAACTCAGGGAACACCTTCTCGGCTTCTTTTGCAGTCAACGCACCCGAGCAAATTGCTCTGCTTAGCATAGATCTTAATTTTATTTTGGTCCTTGGTGTAGGATCGAACATGAGGGGTTGATAAGTAACCTCATCAGCCAACTGTCTATATGCTTCTGCTACATACTCAGTTTTTTTCAACAAGACTACATTACCCCCTTTATCTGCCTTTCGGACTATAACGTCCTCCCATGTTCTCAATTCTTTGAGAGCTTCCCATTCCTTTTTAGATAGATTTTTTGCGGTCTCAGAATAAATCAATGATTCAACCTCCCTGGCCACCTGATCCTGAAATAGATCAATCACATTACCCTGGACAGTAGGGGGGAAGAAGGTTGACTTCAGACCTCCCGTGAAGGGTCCCTCATTTGTTTTTGAGACTATGGGAGCCTCCACTGTGTTTTTACTAGTGATACTCACCAACGTCCTTGCGTCATTTTCAATTTCGTTCAGATTGGACTTGAGGGGGTTGAACCCCAAAGGTCCAATTTTATTAGATTTACAGTTTTTTTCTTTTCCACCTAATTCTTTCTGGCTTTCAAAATGCTTATACAGATGTAATTTCCTGGTTGACTTATACAGATCTACCCTAAAATCAACAAAATTAAAACTCTCAGGAATGCAGTAATTAAGACCCTTTTTAAGGGCAGATATCAAATGTACAGACAGAGATTTATCAGTCAGGTTGATCACAGTCGTATTATCAGAGGGCACTGAGGGGGTTAATTCCATGACACCTGTTTTCTCTTGTTGCCCTGGGTTACCCTCACTCCTCCTCCTCCTCCCCCTCCTAGTCTTCCTCCTAAAGGGACCACCGGGGTAGGGTTACGATCATCCATGCAAGTGCGTCCTGATGGTATAGAACGACCGGCCACGGCCTCAGAACCACTAGAGTCCGAATCAGTGGTCCAGAATCCTTTCTTGTTCTTATTTTTCTTCTTTGAATCAGAATTCTTATTTGTGGTGTTTCTCCTCATATACATACGTTTTCTCCTGCCTTCAAAAGCAGTATTTTGCTTCACCCAGTTGAAAATGTGGCCTGTGTCATAGTCCTTTTTATCCCTTACAAATTTGTCCCTTTTTCTCTGTTTAATGTCATTCTGAATAGGGATTAGTTTCTTATGCATCTTTTCACAGAAGTTGGACCATTGCTTGTCAGAAAACCGAGATTGTAATTCCTCTTTGGCTTTATCTAATTCAGCTGTGACAGACTCATGATCTTTTATACTACGCTTGACAATTAAGGCCAAAAGTTGTTTTGAGCAATCAGCTTGGATCTGCTGCCATTCTGCTACAAATTGGGCATCATCTTGGTACTGGGAGGGCTCTTTCATTACCCTCAAACCTCTAGGTACTCTGTTGCTTTGCTCATATGCAGTCAGAGATTGCACAGTCCAGTATAGCTTCACCTCTTTTTCAGCCAGTGTGTTTATCCTGTACTCAAGGCTTTTACTGCCCAGCACTTCAAATTCATCCTTCACATTACAATCAGTGAAGAAACTGCCTGCGTCCTCCCTTCCCGCTAATGATACTTTCTCTGCCACACTTAACTCACTTTCCTCCATGTCTTGCTGCATTATCAGCACGGTCTCACTGCTATGCTGTGTTCAGCAAGTGTGCACAATACCCCAAAAAGGTTCAGCTCAGGTAACTCACGGTTTTGAAGATTAGGATGGGGTCAGCACCACCTTGCAGCGTCTCCCATACAGCCTAGGGAGATTTCACCGCTGCCTGCAAGCTTTCAGCCCTTGGCTATGGAGGATGATGAGGAGGGTCCTCCCTGCTGCACCGCTCTGCACGCTCTGGTGCTCACTCCCAAAAGTCCGATACGTCACATCCAGTTTTGTATTATAGGATAGAGCATGTCATGTCATGATAGAGCATGTCAGGGCTGAGCATGGAGGGGATTCCTCTGTATTAAGATTCTTCGGCTTGGAAAGGGTAATGTTACCACCATCTGGGGGTAACCTACATAAAATGTTGTTGCAGAATGAGGCAGCGTGGATAATAAAATTGAGGGCGCAGAGCCAGGCTGGACTTAATGATAAGAACGATCTTGCTGTATTTTTGTAAGGTTCAGTTATGGGTAATTGGATTTGGGTAATGAGGTACTGTGGATTTAGGTTAGTGAATACTTGAATCTGCAAGGGGCACAACTCTGTATACTGATCTGATAAGTAATTTCATGGTTCTCTATGCTTGGATAGCTGTGAAGGTCTTGTGCTCAGTCCCTTATGTTTGATGAGAACTCTCTGTTTGGATGACTGTGAAGGTCTTGTGCTCAGTCCCCTATGTTTAATGAGAACTTAACAGGTTCACCCCTGGTTAGAAATGGGGAAATGTAAATATAAGAGGATCCCCTAAGCTAGCCCGAGGGTATCAGTATAGTGATCCCGATGAATAGGTATTAAACTTATTATCAGGAAAGAGAAGAGGGTAAGTCGAGTAGTGTACTGGCCTATGACTGGAAAAAATATTTTTAACCTGTGGTTGTGAGTAAAAAGGTTTTTATTGTATATTTTGTAAGCACATAGTACTGTACTGTATGTATGTAATGCACTTTGATCACTTAATTGCACTGTCACTTTAAGAGCTGTTTTGGTTTCAGCTCCATAATCTTAACTTCACACATGTTCACTAATTAAGTTTGTGACGTCATCAGTGGGGGTGTATAAGTTGCCTAGTGCAACAATACACTCTGAGGACTAACCTGCTGAAGCGCCTTATACGGCGCGAAACGTCGTGCCCCCCGTCCTCCCACCCGCATGCCACCACCTGCTGTGTGCACTGAAGCACAATAAAGAACCGCTGTTTATAGAAGCTCTGAGTGCGACTTCTTTTTCTTCTCCTATAATACAAAACTGGATGTGACGTATCGGACTTTTGGGAGTGAGCACCAGAGCGTGCAGAGTGGTGCAGCAGGGAGGACCCTCCTCATCATCCTCCATAGCCAGGGGCTGAAAGCTTGCAGGCAGCAGTGAAATCTCCCCAGGCTGTATGGGAGACGCTGCAAGGTGGTGCTGACCCCATCCTAATCTTCAAAACTGTGACATACGCTATAGGGACACATGCACTCACCCCACAGGGACACACACACACCACAAAGAGACACACACAACAGAGACACACACCACACAGTCCTCCCCCCACAGGGACACACACACATACACACCCTATAGGGACACATGCACTCACCCCACAGGGACACACACTTACACACACCCCAGGGACACACACTCCACACAGATGTGCACAAATCACCTCACACAACTCGCCTCATACGTGTGCTCTCTTTAATTTCCAAACATAAACATCTGATTAAAAACAGCCACTGTGCAACACATGTGCCATATAGGGAATTAAGGCACATATCAGTCCCATCAGCTGTCTATTATGTGTATGTGTTAGGTAACATATACTGCCCGGCCCCAGGGAGGGTTTACTGTTGGCTGGAGATTTATTAGGCTGCCTATAGCAATCAATCACAGCTCAGCTTCTATTTTCTTACAGGTCATTAATATGACATATTGAAATTCTATTTTGTTATAGCTAACATCAGTTATTTATTAACCTGGGCGTAGCTGGGTACTACAGCTAGTAAGTAATATAAATGTTAAAATATAAGACTTAATTCTTATGATAAAAGCATACTTTCTAAAAGCTTTGGTTTGTAAAAATATTAAAATTAGTATTAAATAATCTATTTGTATAAAAATAAATGAACCATGAACAATTACTGCCAATTTCAAGGAAAGGTTCATTACTACCAATCTAATATATAAAGCTGAATGTGTGTATGTATGTGTGTGTGTATGTGTGTATATCCGGGATTGGCATCTACACCGTCGCAGCTACAGCCGCAAAATTTTGCAGAGTCACATGTCTGGACCACGGGAGCGTCATAGGCTATGTTGTGAAGCGAAATTTTAACCCTGCGCATTCCAGTTCACCAAACAATTTTGCCCCTATCTAAATAATGGGAAAAAAGGGAAAGGAAACGTGTGGGAGGAAAATCGACAGCTGTCAGCTATAGAGACAAAATTTTGCACAGTCACACGTCTGGACCCCGGGAGCGTCATAGGCTATGTTGTGAGGCAAAATTTTAACCCCGCGTATTCCAATTCACCAAACAATTTTGCCCCTATCTACATAATGGGGAAAAAAGTGACAGTTACCAGTTGACAGTTGTGAATGAGAGGGACTTAATGATAGCGCCAAAGACTAACAGCACATACCAGCATATAGTCACTAAGGTGGGGCCCCAACATGAGATATTCACCACACACAGGGACATGTATACACACCACACCGCACACAAAGAGTAACAGCAAGTGTATAGTTGCTAAGGTGCAGCCCCAACATTGGATACTCACCACGCACCCGAACAAACACACACCACAAAGACACACACACACCCCCAAGGGGACACACACACTCTATAGCGCCACATGCACTCACCACACAGGGACACACACACACACCCACAAAGAGACACACACACACACCACACAGACCCCCCCCACAGGGACACACACGCATAGCCACCCTATAGGGACACATGCACTCACCCCACAGGGACACACACACCACAAAGAGACACACACACCACACAGACCCCCCCACAGGGAACACACACACATACACACCCTATAGGGACATATGCACTCACCCCTCAGGGACACACACACACCACAAAGGGACACACACAACACAGATACACACCACAGACCCCTACACAGAGGCACACACACATACACACCCTATAGAGGCACATGCACTTACCCCACAGGGACACACACACACCACAAAGAGACACACACACACCACACAGACCCCCCCCCACAGGGACACACACACATACACACCCTATAGGGACACATGCATTCACCCCTCAGGGACACACACACACACCACAAAGGGACACACACAACACAGAGACACACACACCCCACAGACCCCCACACAGGGGCACACACACATACACACCCTATAGGGGCACATGCACTCACCCCACAGGGACACACACACACACCACAAAGAGACACACACAACACAGATACACATACACACCACAGACCCCCACACAGGGGCACACACACATACACACCCTATAGGGGCACATGCACTTACCCCACAGGGACACACACACCACAAAGAGACACACACAACAGAGACACACACCACACAGACCCCATCCCACAGGGACACACACACCACACAGACAGACACAGATGTGCACAAATCACCTCACACAACTCGCCTCATACGTGTGCTATCTTTATTTTCCAAACATAAACATCTGATTAAAAACAGCCAATGTGCAACACATGTGCCATATAGGGAATTAAGGCAGATGTCCGTCACATGAGCTGTCTATTATGTGTATGTGTGAGGTAACATATACTACCCGGCCAGGGGGAGGGTTTACTGTTGGCTGGAGATTTATTAGGCTGCCTATAGCAATCAATCACAGCTCAGCTTCTATTTTCCTACAGGTCATTAATATGACATATTCAAATTCTATTTTGTTATAGCTAACAGCAGTTATTTATTAACCCGGGCGTAGCCGGGTACTACAGCTAGTCTAATATATAAAGCTGAATGTGTGTATGTGTGTGTGTGTGTGTATGTATGTGTGTATATCCGGGATTGGCATCTACACCGTTGCAACTACAGCCACAAAATTTTGCACAGTCACACATCTGGACCCAGAGAGCGTGATAGGCTATGTTGTGAGGCGAAATTTTAACCCTGCGCGTTCCAGTTCACCAAACAATTTTGCCCCTATCTATATAATGGGGAAAAAGTGAATGGAAAAGTGTTGGAGGAAAATCGATAGCTGTCAGCTATAGCCACAAAATTTTGCACAGTCACACGTCTGGACCCCGGGAGCGTCATAGGCTATGTTGTTAGGCGAAATTTTAACCCCGCGCATTCCAATTCACCAAACAATTTTGGCCCTATCTACATAATGGGGAAAAAGTGACAGTTACCAGTTGACAGTTGTGAATGAGAGGGGCTTAATGATAGTACCAAAGACTAATAGCACATACCAGCATATAGTCACTAAGGTGGGGCCCCAACATGTGATAGTCACCACGCACAGGGACATGTATACATACCACATGCACACAAAGATTAACAGCAAGTGTATAGTCGCTAAAGTGCAGCCCCAACATTGGATACTCACCACGCACCCGAACAAACACACACACACCACAAAGAGACACACACAACACAGAGACACCCCCCCCCCAAGGGACAAACACACACCCTATAGCGACACATGCACTCACCCCACAGGGACACACACCACAAAGAGACACACACACCACACATACCCCCCCCCACAGGGACACACACACATAGCCACCCTATAGGGACACATGCTCTCACCCCACAGGGACACACACACACACCACAAAGAGACACACACACACCACACAACCCCCCCCACAGGGACACACACATACACACCCTATAAGGACACATGCACTCACCCCACAGGGACACACACACACCACAAAGAGACACACACAACACAGAGACACACACACCCCACACAGACCCCCCCCCACAGGGACACACACATACACACCCTATAGGGACACATGCACTCACCCCACAGGGACACACACACGCCACAAAGAGACACACACAACAGAGACACACCACACAGACCCCCCCCACAGGGACACACACATACACACACCCCAGGGACACACACACCACACAGACAGACACATATGTGCACAAATCATCTCACACAACTCGCCTCATACGTGTGCTATTTTTAATTTCCAAACATAAACATCTGATTAAAAACAGCCAATGTGCAACACATGTGCCATATAGGGATTTAAGGCAGATGTCAATCACATGAGCTGTCTATTATGTGTATGTGTTAGGTAACATATACTGCCCGGCCGGGGGGAGGGTTTACTGTTAGCTGGAGATTTATTAGGCTGCCTATAGCAATCAATCACAGCTCAGCTTCTATTTTCTTACAGTTCATTAATATGACATATTCAAATTCTATTTTGTTATAGCTAACAGCAGTTATTTATTAACCCGGGCGTAGCCGGGTACTACAGCTAGTTAGATATAAAGCTGAATGTGTGTATGTATATCCGGGATTGGCATCTACACTGTCGCAACTACAGCCACAAAATTTTGCACAGTCACATGTCTGGACCCCGAGAGCGTCATAGGCTATGTTGTGAGGAGAAATGTTAACCCTGCGCATTCCAGTTCACCAAACAATTTTACCCCTGTCTACATAATAGGGAAAAAGTCAAAGGAAAAGTGTTGGAGGAAAATTGTCAGCTGCCAGCTACAGCCACAAAATTTTGCACAGTTACACGTCTAGACCCCGACAGCATCATAGGCTATGTTGTGAGGTGAAATTTTAACCCCACGCATTCCAATTCACCAAACAATTTTGCCCCTATCTACATAATGGGGAAATAGTGAAAGTAAAAGTGTTGGAGGCAAATTGACAGCTGCCAGATGTAAACAAGGGGGACTTAAAGAATGAGAGTGATGGTGCCAAAGAGTATATACCGTACAGTTGCTAAGGTGGGGCCCCGACATAGGATACTCACCACACATGGGGATATGAACACACACACAAAATGTGCCACACACTACCATGTGCTTGAACACATATACCACCCTCAGCACACATTTCACCACACATACACTAACCTCGCCACAGAATCGTCACACACAAGCCTGGTATTATACTTTCAAAATATAAATCTGATTAATAAGCAGCAAAACTACAAGAGAAACAAATGTACCATATCTAATATATAAAGCTGAATGTGTGTATGTGTGTGTGTATGTCCGGGATTGGCATCTACACCGTCGCAACTACAGCCACAAAATTCTGCACAGTCACATGTCTGGACCCCGAGAGCATCATAGGCTATGTTGTGAGGCAAAATTTTAACCCTGCGCATTCCAATACACCAAACAATTTTGCCCCTATCTACATAATGGAGAGAAAGTGACAGTTACCAGTTGACAGTTGTGAATGAGAGGGGCTTAATGACAGCACCAACGACTGACAGCATATACCAGCATATAGTCACTAAGGTGGGGCCCTGACATGGAATATTCACCACGCACCCAAACACAAACACACACACCACAAAGAGACACACACAACACAGAGACACACCACACAGACAACCCCCCACAGGGATACACACACACACACCCTATAGGGACACATGCACTCACCCCACAAGGATACACACACCACAGGGACATACCCACATACACACCCCACAGGGACACAGAGACACACACACACCCCACAGGAACACACAGACCCCATAGGGATGGGCACAAACCACAGAGACACCCCTCCCCCCACAAGGACACACACCACATGCACACAAAGAGTAACAGCTAAGGTGGAGCCCCAACATTGGATACTCAACATGCACCCAAACACATACACCACAAAGAGACACACACAACACAGAGACACACACCACACAGACACCCCCCCACAGGGACACACACACATACACACCCTATAGGGACACATGCACTCACCCCACAGGTACACACACACCACAGGGATATACACACATACACACCCCACAGGGACACAGAGACACACGCACACCCCACAGGAACACACAGACTCCATAGGGATGGGTGCACACCACAGAGACACCCCTCCCCCCACAAGGACACACACCACAGGGACACACACACACGACTGGGACACACACACACCCCTGGGACACACACACGCCAGGGACACACACACCACACAGACAGACACAGATGTGCACAATTCGCCTCACACAACTCGCCTCATACGTCTGGTATCTTTAATTTCCAAAAATAAACATCTGATTAAAAACAGCCAATGTGCAACACATGTGCCATATAGGGAATTAAGGCAGATGTCAGTCACATGAGCTGTCTTTTATGTGTATGTGTGAGGTAATATATACTGCCCGGCCAGGGGAGGGTTTACCGTTGGCTGGAGATTTATTAGGCTGCCTATAGCAACCAATCACAGCTCAGCTTCTATTTTATTACAGGTCATTAATATGAAATATTCAAATTCTATTTTGTTATAGCTAACAGCAGTTATTTATTAACCTGGGCGTAGCCACCCTAGTGCAGCTAGGAAATATATATTTATCTACTAGATGGTGGCCAGATTCTAACGCATCCGGTATTCTAGTGATGAGGGTCCAGTTCAGTCTCTCAAGTCAGTCAACCACTCCAAATCATACAGGCAAGTGTGCACGTCGCAAGTAATGACACGGACACGAGATCCGTTTAAAGTTTTGCTCCTGCCTATGCCCAAGCACACTACATGAGCATTTATTGGAACACATTTTTATACAGGAAAGCAAGGGGTGTTAGCAGGTGGGTTAGTCCTGAAACATTCTCTGAAATTGTTAGCCCTTGATTGTTTTTTTTCCTGCTGAGTTATTCTAATATCTAAATTCCTCCTCTTCAGGGAGTAGCCAGATCTTGGGTGCAGTACAGGATACTGCGCCATCTTGGATGTTGTATAGCAGGCTGCATGGCACATCACATAGTCACATCACATGACATATCTAGTCATTACTTATGTAAGGGAAAAGTTGTGGTATTTTCACCCATAAAGACATTTCATATCACATTAATAAATGCCTTGTCTGGGTGTGTGCACATTACCAGGAAAAAACTACCCTTGACCACCAGTCAATAGCAGAACTTAATAACAAAAACTTTATTGAAAGAGGGGTCAGCAGCTTTTAATACCTTTCTTTAAAGGGCATTACTTAGAGGCGTTTCTAAGGGGTACTTACATCATATTACACTAATTAGGGTACACCAAAAGACTTGTGCTTTAAACATACTCTTGTCTGCACTAAATTTTCATCTCAGTGCTGCTACAGTCTGTTGCAGCGTAAATTAGGATACGCTAAAAGACACGCTATTGTAGTCAGCGTTTGTGTCTGACTAGTCCACCTGCAGGGCCTTAATTTCAAAACTTAGGGTCTTGCTTAAAACATACTCTAGTCTGCACTAAATTTGCATCTCAGGGCTGCTACAGTCTGTTGCAGCGTAAATTAGGATACACTAAAAGACACGCTATTGTAGTCAGCGTTTGTGTCTGACTAGTCCACTTGCAGGGCCGTAATTTCAAAACCTAGAGCCTTGTGCTAAAAACATACTCTTGTCTGCACTAAATTTGCATCTTAGTGCTGCTACTGTGTGTTACAGCGTAAATTAGGATATGCCAAAAGACACGCTATTGTAGTCACCGTTTGTGTCTGACTACTCCACCTGCAGGGCCGTAATTTCAAAACCTAGAGCCTTGTGCTAAAAACATACTCTTGTCTGCACTAAATTTGCATCTAAGTGCTGC
The DNA here is from genome assembly GCA_033576535.1 of Allobates femoralis. Taxonomy (NCBI): domain Eukaryota; kingdom Metazoa; phylum Chordata; class Amphibia; order Anura; family Aromobatidae; genus Allobates; species Allobates femoralis. Next base: position 135,789,944 of record JARQOC010000011.1, read on the forward strand.
TACTCTAGGTTGCAGCGTTAGTTAGGGTACACAAAAAGCCTTGTGCTAAAAACATACTCTTGTCTGCACTAAATTTGCATCTCAGGGCTGCTACAGTCTGTTGCAGCGTAAATTAGGATATGCCAAAAGACACACTATTGTAGTCAGCGTTTGTGTCTCACTAGTCCACCTGCAGGGCCGTAATTTCAAAACCTAGAGCCTTGTGCTAAAAACATACTTTTGTCTGCACTAAATTTGCATCTCAGTGCTGCTACAGTCTGTTGCAGCGTAAATTAGGATACGCCAAAAGACATGCTATTGTAGTCAGCGTTTGTGTCTGACTAGTCCACCTGCAGGAAGTTCGAAGGCTATCACTCAATTATAGTGATGGTCACGGTGCGACTGAAAGGGGCCAGAGGTCCCGTAATCAAGAGGATATCAAGCATCAATGCACACGTGCAATAGAAATATTTGAATCAAGTGAACAGTTTATTTACAATTCCAAGGTGAAGCGACAGACTAACGTTTCGGCCAAGTTATTGGCCTTGTTCACAGAGTCGCTGAAAAACATTGAAAATATTTACAGTGAGTAACACAAAGGTTGCTGTATTTACAAACTTTCAGTATACTGGTGAAAATATATACGTATCTACATATATACAAGTGAAAATAATCTCATAGTTTGGATAAGTATGCATAATGGTGATGGCACAAGACCATTGACTCAATAGGTTTTAAAGGATCAGCGGAAATAGAAAGGATCAAACGTACTAGTGGGTTCATAGAGGTATTTTGATAGTGGAGTTATAGATATGCATATGTGGCTAAACATACCCTATGTTGCTGAGGCTTGAGATATGGTAGTTCACACAGTAGGTATAAAGGGTAACTTTGTTTGAGAAGTTCCTGTGGAATTGAATGCACTTGAATCAGGGCAGCAGTATAAGTGAAAGGTGTCACAGTGAGGATAGCTATTATCATGGTGTGGTAATGGGCAAGTGCCCGGTGGTACCAGACCCCAAGTTATATGGACCATATGGATACAGCATGAGAGCTTAGTGGTTAGGGAGTTAGTGGTATCCATGGTGGTTATGGTGAGAGATAATATGTTATCATGCACTGGAGTGAATGAAAAAGGGCAAACTGCTGTATCTGTATGAGACAGATTCATTGTGTCACAGATGAGGTATATTTTTATATACATAGTTACCCCTGGGAGAGCTGTGTTATATATCTCAGCCTGCGGTAGTAGCTGGTCACCTGTATGGAGGTATGGTAGAGCAGAGCTCTCTGAATATATAAGGGAAGAGACACAAAGCATAACATCAGAGTAGTAGGGAAAAGGTGAGATACTTAGCTTATTCTGGTGGAGGAGTCTGGTCTCACTTAGATTGGTGGCGCAGTGTGGGCAGCTGACACAACTGTGTCCAAGCTAGTGGCTGGCAGGTGCTGTAGGGAGCGCGCTCCCTTATATCCTAGCAGACCGGTGGCCAGGCCGGTAATGCCGCTAGACGCCGGCGCATGCGCACTAGGAGCGGGTGACGTCACCGGAAGTGACGTTCCGCGCCTAGAGACACAGTTGTGGGAAAATCCATGGGGATGTCCGGGGGCGTCACAGGAAGGAACTGTAAGCAGATGTTGTCTGATTGCAACATCTGCTCCATCTTCAATGTATGCAAATATTATATGGCTAAGTATGTTCCTGGACATTAGACCTTTATACCCATATTTCTACAACACTCAACAACAATTAGATGTATAGTCCTTTACCTATTGCACCATACAACTACAGGGGCTCTCCAGACTTTCAATTTTCCTTTCCCCCTCTCCTTCCCATAGTACTGTCACCACTATCTTAGTCTCATCAGCTCCCCTAGCAGTGTGCAACTGTTATGGCTAACCGCCATACACATGCAGCTTCCCGATCTCCAAGGGTTACTAAACTAACCCTGGTAATGATACGTCACTTCCTGTGACGCCCCCGGACATCCCCATAGATTTTCCCTCAACTGTGTCTCTAGGCGCGGAACATCACTTCCGGTGACGTCACCCGCTCCTAGTGCGCATGCGCCGACGTCTAGCGGCATTACCGGCCTGGCCACCGGTCTGCTAGGATATAAGAGAGCGCGCTCCCTACAGCACCTGCCAGCCACTAGCTTGGACACAGTTGTGTCAGCTGCCCACACTGCGCCACCAATCTAAGTGAGACCAGACTCCTCCACCAGAATAAGCTAAGTATCTCACCTTTTCCCTACTACTCTGATGTTATGCTTTGTGTCTCTTCCCTTATATATTCAGAGAGCTCTGCTCTACCATACCTCCATACAGGTGACCAGCTACTACCGCAGGCTGAGATATATAACACAGCTCTCCCAGGGGTAACTATGTATATAAAAATATACCTCATCTGTGACACAATGAATCTGTCTCATACAGATACGCCCCCTGACGAAGGAGGACCGACATGCGCATTGGGGCGCAAGGACCAGGGTTATAGGACGCCACACCAGACTCTCCCCTGCCATACTTAAGGTATATCTTACTAATTGATACACACAACATCTTATAGTAAATGTGAAGCTATTAATGGACTGCAGTGGTATAGCTGTGTATACTGAGCAGAACGGTGGTGTAAGCTACAAGTTACACCCTTGTTGATTGCTCTTGAACTATAATGTTCAGTGTCATGAGGCAATGGATTGCATAGGCACAACAGTGCACATTGTGCAGCATGGAGGTATAAGCTACAAACTATATAATTTGATTAATGCTACCAGGTTATAACATTAGGTTGTATGTGGCAATAAATAGATAATTACCATCCAAGCTGGGTACTTGGTACTTTATACATTCAAAGACCTACCCACTGTTTTTATATATTGCAATTCTATACATATAGTTTATAGCTATACCCATGCAGTTGATGCTTCACTATATTAATGTAAAGAGTATACTTTGGCCATATGAGAGGGGGGAAACATCACCCATAGTGTATAACATGAAATATGGGAAGGTCTGGTCTGTCATATGAGTGAGCATGTCACTTACACCTGATATCCTTGAGCGTGTTGATGTATCATTTACACTCAAGGAGAATGTAGTTATGGATAGTAATAATGTCTTTAATAATGTTCCATAATATTTGATGTATATAATATCAGTGACCCCTGCCATATTATCTATATAGTCCAAATACCCTGTCACCATGTCTGTATAGCACATTGCACTTTATACTGCACTTTAATAAATATGAAATCAATACTATTCATGAGTTGTGTCGCTGAAGTTTTGTATGGTTAAATTGTAGGTATCGCGACCACCGAATATTGTAGTCCAGGTACTGTTTGGGAATTAAAAATTCCCAAAAATGTGTATTAGTATTGTTTGGAGTGTGTTTCTAATCCCTTATATCCTAGCAGACCGGTGGCCAGGCCGGTAATGCCGCTAGACGCCGGCGCATGCGCACTAGGAGCGGGTGACGTCACCGGAAGTGACGTTCCGCGCCTAGAGACACAGTTGTGGGAAAATCTATGGGGATGTCCGGGGGCGTCACAGGAAGGAACTGTAAGCAGATGTTGTCTGATTGCAACATCTGCTCCATCTTCAATGTATGCAAATATTATATGGCTAAGTATGTTCCTGGACATTAGACCTTTATACCCATATTTCTACAACACTCAACAACAATTAGATGTATAGTCCTTTACCTATTGCACCATACAACTACAGGGGCTCTCCAGACTTTCAATTTTCCTTTCCCCCTCTCCTTCCCATAGTACTGTCACCACTATCTTAGTCTCATCAGCTCCCCTAGCAGTGTGCAACTGTTATGGCTAACCGCCATACACATGCAGCTTCCCGATCTCCAAGGGTTACTAAACTAACCCTGGTAATGATACGTCACTTCCTGTGACGCCCCCGGACATCCCCATAGATTTTCCCTCAACTGTGTCTCTAGGCGCGGAACATCACTTCCGGTGACGTCACCCGCTCCTAGTGCGCATGCGCCGGCGTCTAGCGGCATTACCGGCCTGGCCACCGGTCTGCTAGGATATAAGAGAGCGCGCTCCCTACAGCACCTGCCAGCCACTAGCTTGGACACAGTTGTGTCAGCTGCCCACACTGCGCCACCAATCTAAGTGAGACCAGACTCCTCCACCAGAATAAGCTAAGTATCTCACCTTTTCCCTACTACTCTGATGTTATGCTTTGTGTCTCTTCCCTTATATATTCAGAGAGCTCTGCTCTACCATACCTCCATACAGGTGACCAGCTACTACCGCAGGCTGAGATATATAACACAGCTCTCCCAGGGGTAACTATGTATATAAAAATATACCTCATCTGTGACACAATGAATCTGTCTCATACAGATACAGCAGTTTGCCCTTTTTCATTCACTCCAGTGCATGATAACATATTATCTCTCACCATAACCACCATGGATACCACTAACTCCCTAACCACTAAGCTCTCATGCTGTATCCATATGGTCCATATAACTTGGGGTCTGGTACCACCGGGCACTTGCCCATTACCACACCATGATAATAGCTATCCTCACTGTGACACCTTTCACTTATACTGCTGCCCTGATTCAAGTGCATTCAATTCCACAGGAACTTCTCAAACAAAGTTACCCTTTATACCTACTGTGTGAACTACCATATCTCAAGCCTCAGCAACATAGGGTATGTTTAGCCACATATGCATATCTATAACTCCACTATCAAAATACCTCTATGAACCCACTAGTACGTTTGATCCTTTCTATCTCCGCTGATCCTTTAAAACCTATTGAGTCAATGGTCTTGTGCCATCACCATTATGCATACTTATCCAAACTATGAGATTATTTTCACTTGTATATATGTAGATACGTATATATTTTCACCAGTATACTGAAAGTTTGTAAATACAGCAACCTTTGTGTTACTCACTGTAAATATTTTCAATGTTTTTCAGCGACTCTGTGAACAAGGCCAATAACTTGGCCGAAACGTTAGTCTGTCGCTTCACCTTGGAATTGTAAATAAACTGTTCACTTGATTCAAATATTTCTATTGCACGTGTGCATTGATGCTTGATATCCTCTAGTCCACCTGCAGGGCCTTAATTTCAAAACTTAGGATCTTGCTAAAAACATACTCTTGTCTGCACTAAATTTGCATCTCAGGGCTGCTACAGTCTGTTGCAGCGTAAATTAGGATACGCCAAAAGACACGCTATTGTAGTCAGCGCTTGTGTCTGACTAGTCCACCTGCAGGGCCGTAATTTCAAAACCTAGAGCCTTATGCTAAAAACATACTCTTGTCTGCACTAAATTTGCACCTAAGTGCTGCTACTCTAGGTTGCAGCATTAATTAGGGTACACCAAAAGCCTTGTGCTAAAAACATACTCTTGTCTGCACTAAATTTGCATCTCAGGGCTGCTACAGTCTGTTGCAGTGTAAATTAGGATATGCCAAAAGACACGCTATTGTAGTCAGCGTTTGTGTCTCACTAGTCCACCTGCAGGGCCGTAATTTCAAAACCTAGAGCCTTGTGCTAAAAACATACTCTTGTCTGCACTAAATTTGCATCTCAGTGCTGCTACAGTCTGTTGCAGCGTAAATTAGGATACGCCAAAAGACACGCTATTGTAGTCAGCATTTGTGTCTGACTAGTCCACCTGCAGGGCCTTAATTTCAAAACTTAGGGTCTTGCTAAAAACATAGGCTGTTTTCACATCTCTGCGCCTGGCCACATCACCTGCACCAGCCTGGTCGCAGGTACAGGCGCAGAGGTGTTTGGGGGCACTGTGGGGCCGCGTTTACAGTCACTGTAAACGCAGACCTAGTGCCTGTTTGCGCTCAGCTGCGTTCGGTGCCCCCATTCTGTCCTATGGCCGAGCACAGCTGAGCGCGCGCTCTGCCAGTGAGAAACGCAAGTGAAACTGTCCTATCATTATGTCTTTACAATGTGGGAGGAAATCGGAGTACCCGCAGGAAACCCACGCAAACACGGGGAGAACATACAAACTCCTTGCAGATGTTGTCCTTTGTGTCCTTGGTGGGAATTGAACCCAGGACCTCAAGCCAAAGAGCTGAAAAGGCTGCAGTGCTAACCACTTGAGCCACCGTATAAGAGAAATAAAGTTCTCCTTGTAGCGTTGATCTAAAAGTGTCACCAACCAGTAATGAGTGTCTGCCTAGATGTTGATAACGCGAGGGTCACAAGACAGGCAGCATCACATAAAGTCAGCCATGTGCATAAGACTGTTAACAGGCAAAACTTCAGGTCCTCAACAACAGGATGATTGACCATGCTGTCTTCATCATCCTCCTCCTCACCCCTGTCCTCTGGCCATCCGACGGTAAGATGGTTGTGCATGTATTACCGTCAATTTCGCATGAAAGTAGCTCCATTTCTTTATCCGCCTCCTCCTCGTAATAGTCCTCCAATGCAAGTTGGCATGAGATGAGGCTGTGCTGTGTGTAATCACCCCGTACGGTTTATTGCTCCAACACATCGTGTTCCGCCTGCAATGCATCGTTTTTGATTTTGAGCAGTCAGCATTTTAGAAGACAGAGAAGCGGGATGGTGAAGCTCATTATGGCATCATCGCCCCTCACCATCTTGGTGAAGTCCTCAAAGTTTTGGCAGACGGTACATATGTCGGACATCCATGTCCACTCCTGAGTCTTATGTGTGGAGTTTGAACCATATACCAACGGCCTAGTTGATGCTGGTACTCAATAACTGCCCTCTTCTGCTCACAAATCCTGACCAACATGTGCAGTGTTGAATTCCAATGCGTGGGGACATCACAGACCAGTCTGTGATACGGAGTGTGCAAACGCTGCTGAAAGCTGGCAAGGGCGGCTGAAGCAGTAGGTGATTTTCTAAAATTGGGCACACAGGCGGCGTACTTTTACGAGCAGATAAGACAGCTCTGGGTAGTATTTAAGAAACCGCTGAACCACAAGGTTGACCACATGGTTGACCACTCCCTTCTTCTCCAGATCCTGGAATCACTCGGCATCACCCACCTTGCCCTCTCTTGGATCTCCTCATACCTAGCGGAACGGACCTTCAGCGTCTTCCACTCCCACACCTCCTCCTCACCCTACTCCCTTACTGTTGGAGTCCCCCAAGGTTCGGTCCTGGGACCCGTACTTTTCTCCATATACACTCTCGGCCTAGGGCAACTCATTGAGTCCCACGGCGTCCAGTACCACCTCTACGCCGACGACACCCAAATCTACCTCTCCGGCCCTGACATCACCTCCCTACTCTCCAAAATCCCACAATGCCTTTCCGCCATCTCATCCTTCTTCTCTGCTCGCTTCCTTAGACTCAACATGGACAAAATTGAATTCATAGTCTTGCCCCCAAGAAATTCCCCCCCACTTCCCAACCTATCCATCAGCGTCAACGGCTGCGCCCTCTCCCCATTCCCCCAAGCCAAGTGCCTCGGGTAATCTTTGACTCCTCCCTATCCTTCAAGCCCCACATCGAGGCCCTCACCACATCCCTCCGGCTCCAGCTCAAGAACATCTCACGGATCCGGTCCTTCTCCACCCACGACACCGCTAAAACACTCATTCATGCTCTTATCATCTCCCGCCTTGACTACTGCAACCTCCTTCTCAATGGCCTCACGGCTAACTCCCTCACAGCTCTCCAGTCTATCCTCAATTCTGCTGCCCGACTAATGTACCTGTCCTCCCACTACTCCCCTGTCTCCCCCCTCTCCCAAGCCCTTCACTGGCTCCCCACCTCCAAGAGATCCCAATTCAAAACACTAACCCTGGCGTACAAAGCCATACACAACCTGGCCCCACCATACATCTCCGACCTGGTCTCCCGATACCTACCCTCACGCAACCTCTGCTCCTCCCAAGAACTCCTCCTCTGCTCCCCCCTCATCACCTCTTCGCACAACCGAGTCCAGGACTTCTCCCGGGCATCTCCCTTACTCTGGAACTCCCTGCCCGAACACGTCAGACACTCTCCTACCCTGACAAGCTTAAAGTGTCACCTGAAGACTCACCTATTCCGTCAAGCCTACAACCTGCCATGAGACCCAGGCGACCGCCCCATACCTGACATTCCCCCATCCTACTGTATCCCAACCCGCCCCTCGTAGACTGTGAGCCCTCGTGGACAAGATCCCTACCCCTCCTGTACCTGTACGTCCTGATCGCCTATATTTAGTGTACTTGTTCTTGTCTCCCTTATCCTAATCTAAAGCGCCATGGAACCTATATAAATAAATAATAATAATAATAAAATGGGCCACGCATGGAACATGTGTCAGCTCGCCTCGCCACAGAGCCGCCACCAGGTTCCGGGCATTGTCACACATGACTATGCCTAGCTGTAGGTTCTGCGGTGAGAGCCAATGATCTGCCTGCTGTTTCATGACTTTCCACAACTCTTCAGGATTGTGGGGTTTGTCAACTACGCATATTAGCTTCAGCACAGCCTGTTGCCGCTTAGCCAAGGCACTGCTGCTGTGCTTCCAGCTTTGGACTGGTGTGGAGGGTGAAGTGAAAGAGGAGGAGGGTGAGGATCATGAAGTTCCGTAGCTGTACACTGTGGGTGAAACCCTGACTGAATTAGTGCCTGCAATCCTTGGTGTCGGAAGGACATGTTCCGTCCCAAGCTCAGACTGGGTCCCGGCTTCCAGAATATTAACCCAGTGTGCCGTCAGAGAGATGTACCGACCCTGCCCGCAAGCACTTGTTCACGTGTCCGTGGTTAGGTGGACTTTGCCTGAAACTGCGTTGTTAAGGGCACGTATGATGTTTTGTGACACGTGCTTATGTAATGCGAGGACGGCACACCAGGATAAAGAGTGTCGGCTAGGGACCAAGTAACGTGGGACAGCCCCCGCCATCAGGTTATGGAATGCTTCCGTCTCCACCAGCCTAAAAGGCAACAATTCCAGCGCAAGCAGTCGCGAAATGTGTGCATTTAGAACTGTGGCATGTGCGGCGTTGGCAGCGTATTTGCGCCTGCGTTCCAAAGATTGGGGAATATCTATAAAATGAGAATGCGCATAGGGTCTTATCCTCAATAGGAATCAAATCCCATACAGTATGAAAACTGCTCACCTGATTTAGTTGTGCAGCCCACAACTAGCTTGATCGCTCAAACACAGCAGCCGCAGCTGGGACCACACTTCCACAACGTGGGGGTGAAACTCTATCAGGGACCAAGTGTCTTTCGGTCCGCGCCGCTGCTCCAATGAGTATCAAAAAAATATCTTCAGCTTTATTTTCCAACGCGTTTCGGAGCTAACACCCAGCTCCTTCCTCAGGGAATGACATGAGCATAATGTGAGCAAACACTTATAAACACACAAAGGCGCCAAAAAAGACTAACAAGGCGCCAAAAACTAGATAGTGTCCATTGAAAACTACGTCACATTATGGGGAGGATACACACTGTGACATCACATTGTTTACAAATAAATAACACGTAGTAAAAACTGTCATGAAATGAGGAAACACAGGAAACAACAATCAAAGTACATTATCTAAATATAAAATAGGAATGTATATAATTATATGAATAATAAAATGGATGGTGATGAAGTAGATATATAGCAAGTAAACACAAAAAAATATATCTCTAAATATATGTGAAGGAGATGGTGTACTAACTCATGCTGGGTGAAGAAAAATGTGCAAAAAAAGGGAAGTTAATCAATGGAGTAATCAGTCACTCAGCTCACAGAGCTATTTTGGAATAGATTAAAAACAGTGGCATAGGGCGTGACCTGGCCATGGAGGGAGCAGTTCACTAGTGCTTGAGCTCCGTCTCCCTGGCCACTTTCATGACACAGTAGAGGCACTTACCCCGGCTTTTCTGGCACCACATGCCGGCGAAAAGAAGGAGCAGGCTCCCGGCTACAACACCGGACCCTTCATTCTCGTCCCCGGGCTCCATAACAAGGTATTTGAGGAGCTCAAACAAGCCCCCGGTCTCTGCTGCTGATCTCAAGATGGCGGCGCCTGCAGCTGCACAGCCCCATGCTGTATACAGTGGAGATGGAAGCGCGCACTCTGGCCTCTCTCCACGGTCGCTCCTGGTGCCTGTTCTAGTGCCCAGCAGCCTTAGAGGAAAAGATACACGCAGCAAACCACCCAGTGAGTCTGAGGAGCCTGAGAACCAGAAGTGTGATAAGAGCACAGTGATAACAGCGCGATCTCCCCTGGGCAGGGCTGAGGCTGCAGGAGCTGGGATGCCTGCAGGTGATAAATGCTGCAGCAGCAGCTCCCTGAATAGGGACACAGTGGGGAATGGAGGGAACAGCACAATAGGACACTCTAGACTAAAGGATCCCTGTGAGGCTATGGTCTCTTTGATGGACCCTGTCCAGGTAGTCAGCTGCCTGGAGGTGGAAGTGCATTCTCTGACCAGACCACAATATGCAGGAGCGCCACACCAGAGCCAAACACCTCCTGCTAATGGCTGTTCTGAGACCCTGTGTACTAGATCTGAACACCTGTCCCATTTGTCACCCCCATCTATGACAAGAGGAGATGTTTCTAACCCGGATGTCCCAGAACATCATGCTGACCCGACAGGGGCTATGGGTGATCCGCCAACCTATGAAGGTGATATGTGGGAATCCTTTAAGGCACGAATAATGAACATTCCCACGAGGGAAGAATTATCTGACTTTATTACCAAAGTGGAGTCCTCCCTTAAGTCTACCACAGCATCAATCAGAGGCGAGGTCCAGGTGATTTCTGACAAGATAGCTCAGACTGACACCACTGTTGAGGACTTAACTAAATGAGTCCAAGCTCTTGAGGAAGAGGTCTCGCTTCAGAGGTCCCAACAGGAAGCCTTTCTAGACTCTATGGAGGACCTGGAAAATAGGGAGCGGAGGCAGAACATTCGGATACGAGGCCTGCCGGAGTCAGTGACACCGTCTGAGTTATGGTCCACCTTACGGGACTTATTTAATTCTATCTGGAACATCCCTGCGGAGACTGTCATCGAGTTTGACAGGGCTCACCGTTCCCTTGGACCGGTTCCTCCGGTAGGAGCGTTGCCACGTGACGTTATCTGCAGGTTCCATAGATATCAGGTTAAAGAGGAAGTTCTTATCAAAGCAAGAAGGTGCGAGGACTTATCCTTTCAGGGTTCCCAGTTGCAACTACTAGCCGACTTATCCAGACGGACTCTTCAGAAAAGGCGCGCATTGAGGCCTCTCTTGGATCTCCTACGTCAGAACCAGATGTTGTATTCTTGGGGTTATCCATTCCGCCTGCAGGTTCGTCATGGTGGTCTGCTGGTCTCCCTGTCTCACCCTTTGGAGTTACGTGGTTTTCTCCTAGCCCTGGATATCTCGGACCCGGGGCTCCTGTTTCCGGACTGGCCGTCTTCCTCTTTTGATGGTATAAGTCAACAAAGATTGCGTCTGCCACGGAGTAACCATAAGAGACGGAACGGGAGAAGCAGGAACCGTCGACGCCGCAGACTCAGCGAAGAGAGCTGACTCGAAGATGGGTGACTTTTCAATATGCTTTTGTGCTGATGAGAACTTATGTATCCTCTTTTGATGCCATAATCATCTTGACAGGTTTTTTCTAATATACCGTTTACATGTGTTAAGTGTTTATACACTAATAGGTTTAGATTTTTTCCAGAGATTTGTCTCACCTCTTTCTTTCCGTACCCCCCTTCTCCATTTTTTTCCTTTTCCTTTTCCCTCCTTCCTCCTTCGCCCCTTCTGATATAAATCTATGGCTTGTGTTTGCCTTTATGTTTGTTTAGAGGTCCGGATCTGGCCTCGACATCCTTCCCTTGTCCTTTCTTCCCTCCCTCGCTTTCACTTCCCTTCCTAAGCCTTATACTCTTTTCTTTCTCCCCCCTCCCCCCTTCTTCTTTCCCTTCTCTGGATCTCTCATGCTACCATACCTAAGTAAACGCTCTCTATTTCCATCATAGATTCTTGTTTTACAAAGTAGTGAGCTTCCAGTCCCATAATATCCTGGGATGGGAGCCACCTCCTTTCTTTTTTAGCAATATGCCAACTTTATCTAGATAAACTTATTGCCAGATGGCCAGAGTATCGATGCTATATTAATGCTGTGTTGTTTAGTTTTTTTATTGCTTTTCTGTATAGGCCGGGGAGATGGTTTTTCTCGGTCGCTTGAAGTTTATATAATTTTTTACAGCTCTGAGCACTTGCATTCTCTGGACGCAATTCCTGGGGTTTGCATCTGCTTACAGCTCCTTCCATTTGGAAAGGCAACCTCCCACGGGGATGTCACACCCTTCTCTGAGTGTGACGCTTCTGGAAAGAACATTCCCCACGTGATTGTATTTTCTATTCCTTGTCAGTCCAACAGGTTTCTCTCTCTACATCACTCTTTCTAATTCCTTCTTTCTTTTCTCTATCCCACTCGGGGTGTTGTTTAGGATAATATCCTTTGGCCGCTGAGACTTCACTTGGTGGGATTGGTATGGCGGGCGGGTCCTTGAAGATAGGGTCCTTAAATGTCAGGGGTTTTAATACCCCTCAAAAAAGAAAGCATGTCATCTCGGACATGCAGAGGAGAGGAGTGCAGGTGTTGCTTCTTCAGGAAACACATTTCAAGGAGGGCCATGTTCCTTCCTTTGGAGGGGGACAGTTCTCTGAATGGATACATTGCGTGAATCCTGAATCCAGAACCAAAGGGGTTTCTATAGCCCTACACAAGAATCTGCCATACAAAATTCTGGATTCGGTGATTGATAAAGGAGGTCGTTACATATTTCTCAAATTGTTGGTTTCTGGAACTCCGTTGACCTTAGTCAATTGGTACCTTCCTAACAGGGAACAGACTAAGGTATGTAAGACCCTCCTGACGAGGCTGGCAGACTTTGCGGAGGGGCGGGTTATCATCGGGGGTGATTTCAATTTTGTTCTTGACCCTTCCATGGACTCCACTTCTGGTCGAGGGGCGGCTCCACGTAGGCGTGTAGTGGCACTTCGGAGATTTTTATGCAGGCTCCAGCTGGTCGATGTCTGGAGGGTACTTAACCCTTCTGTTAGGGACTACACTTTTTACTCAGGTGTACACGGCTCTTATAGCCGTATTGATCTGTTCCTGGTCAGCCATGGGATTCTCTCGTGGGCACCCGAAGCCTCTATTGGCAATATTGTCCATTCGGACCACAGCCCCATTTTCTTGTCCATTGAGGTTCCCGGTCTGGCTAGGAAAGAGTGGTCCTGGAGATTAAATAGTCACCTCCTAACCGATGCAGTCTGTCTGGAGGAATTAAAATCTGACATCCAGACTTTCACTCAGACTCATGCGTCTGATGTGTCCTCTCCTACCATTAAGTGGGAAGCCCTTAAATGTGTCCTTAGGGGAACGCTAGTTAAACACGGAGCGAGGATTAAGAAACAACAATCTGAGCGGATGAGTGAATTGCTTTCCCAGATCGGCCGTTTGGAGGTGGCGCATAAGACTTCTAGAAATAAAGGGGTGTTGGTTGAACTGGCATCTAAGAGATCAGAGTTGAAGACCCTCTTAGACAGCAAATACGACAGATACAAGGAGAGATCAAGGGCGTTTTTTTACAAGAAGGCTAATAGTTGTGGACGACCCCTAGCTAGGCTATTACATCCCCGGGGGGGCCCTGCGTTCATCCCCTCCATAAAAACGTCACATGGCAAGATGGTTCACAGCACGAAAGATATAGCAGGGGTTTTCCAAACCTTTTACGCTGATCTTTATGCCCTGAAGGGGAAGTTTGCAGACATGCATCCTGACGCCCTACGAGCTAAAATTCAGGCATACATTTCCAAGGTGAATGTCCCATCCCTATCTGACGATGACATGCTTTCTTTGGAGAGTGACATCACAGAGGAGGAGGTGACGAACGTAGTCAAGTCATCTCCGACGTCTAGATGCTCTGGCCCAGACGGTTACACTCCCATTTTTTATAAGACCCTAATTGAGGACTTGCTGCCTCACATGCTTTCAGCATTTAAAGCACTCTTTGAAGGGGGCAATCTCCCGCCACAAGCCTTAGAGGCACACATTTGTGTGCTCCCCAAACCAAACAAGGATCTTACTGAGGCGGCAAGTTACCGACCGATATCTCTGCTAAACATAGATGTCAAGTTGTTTGCTAAGATATTGGCTGACAGATTATCTCTGAAGCTCCCCTCGATCGTCCATCTTGACCAAGTGGGCTTTGTTAAAGGCCGAGAGGCGCGGGACAACATCATTAGGTCTTTTCTCCTGATAGAGAAGGCTAAGATGTGGAAGTCCCCTCTTTGTCTGCTTTCCATAGACGCAGAAAAGGCCTTTGATAGGGTCCATTGGGGCTTCTTGTGGGAGGGGTTGAAGCACGTTGGCTTAGGGAGTAAATTCATAAATGGGGTTTCCTCACTGTACTCCTGCCCCTCTGCCAGGGTACGCGTCAATGGTAGCCTTTCTGGTCCCTTCTTTGTAAGAAACGGAACGAGACAAGGTTGCCCACTCTCTCCACTGCTCTATGTCATTGTCATGGAGCACTTGGCGAAAGCCATTAGGGATAATGGAGGTATCCACGGGATTTCAGTGGGTGACACCCAACATAAGACAGCCTTGTTTGCTGATGACATGCTTTTGTACGTCACTCGCCTTTTAGAGACCTTCCCCGCCTTGTTGCAAGAATTTAACAGGTTTGGAGACCTTAGCAATTTTAAGGTAAATTACTCCAAATCCGAGACGTTGAATGTCTCCTTGTCTGCCTCTGAGGTGTCCTCCCTTTCCAAGGGATTCTCCTTCCGTTGGAGACCAGGTCACATCTCATATTTGGGTATCAAGTTGCCTGCTGACGTGCACGATGCCTTCCACTTGAACCACAAGGCTCTCTTGGACCGTGTTGGTACCTTGTTGGAGTCTTATAGGCCCTTGAGGATATCTTGGCTGGGGAGAATCCATGTCGTGACAATGGATATTCTCCCAAGATTTTTATATGTATTCCAGGCGGTGCCTATTTGGCCATGTGGGGCGTACTTTCGCACCGTTCGCGGATTGATCTCTAGATTCGTCTGGAATGGTGCGAAGCCGCGTGTGGGCTTCGGGGTTCTGTCTTCCCTGAGGGAAACGGGAGGTGTTGGATTGCCGGACTTGCGACGTTATTGCTTAGCCGCCATTCTTGTGCGTCTGCTTGATTGGCATTACAAGGCAGACGTGAAACAGTGGATCCAGATTGAGAGGTCCGGTAGTTCAATTCCTCTATGCCATCTACAGTGGATCCCACTGGAGGCCCTCACTCCTTCTTGACAATTGGCATATCTGACTGCTGAACTGCTGAAAGCATGGTGAGTGGCATGGGGAGACTCGAACCGGAAAAAAGTGGCCAGGTCCCTGACCCCGATCTTTCACAATCCGGCTTTCCCCCCGGGGATGACCCACCAATATTTTCTTCTGTGGCGAGCAGAGGATGATACCCGTGTGGGCCAGATTCTTCGCCATGGTGAGGTCCCTTCGTTTGCCGAATTGCAGGCATCTTCTCCAGCCGCGAGGCTGAAGTGGTGGGAGTACCTCCAACTCCGTTCTTTTGTGCGTTCTCTACCCCTTCGACGAGACCCAGACGTTACATTATCTCCCCTTGAGGCGATATTTGATACCAACCAGGGGCCTACTAGGGGTATCTCAGTCATTTATTCCATCCTCTCTAGAGCAGCTGTATCAGGAGCCCATGGTTATCAACGGGCATGGGAGGCCGACTTGGGGAGGGTGTTGGATGCCCAGGACTGGGAGAGGTGTTTTATGATGTCTCGAAAAACCTCAGGTTCTTGTGAAGCACTAGAAAAGTGTTATAAGATACGCCTAAGATGGTATCTCACTCCGGATAGGCTGCATCGATTTTCTCCTGCCGTTTCCCCTCTGTGCTGGAGATGTGGTCTCGAGATTGGCACAATGATTCATGTCTGGTGGAGCTGCCCCTTGATCAGTGACTTTTGGTCAAAGGTATTTCGTAACTACAATCTGGTTACGGGTGGGCATGCGGAGGTTTCCCCCGAGGTGGCCCTGCTCTCTCTGCTCCCTGGATCATGGAAGAGACAGAGGAAGGATATCCTCCGGTTCTGCCTATGTGCAGCGTGCAATGTGATCCCCCGACATTGGAGGGAGTAGATGCCTCCTTCTATTCTAGAATGGTACTCCGAGATGGAATCTCTCCGACGTTTCGAGGAGATTTCAGCTGACTTCTCTCAAACCCAAGTAGTGTATGTGAGTACCTGGACAGAATGGATATTATTCAGAGATGCCCCCAACTTTGGTGACCTCTTTACATAAGTAGTGGAGCACCTGTACCGTTCTCTATCTGCTGCCACCCGTCATTCTACATTTAACAACACATCCCATATCTCTGTCTACTCTTTTTCTCCTCCTTCTCTTATAATTCACTCTTTTAGCTATTCCCTCCCCCCCCATTCTAATTCTTCCCTATTTTCTTTTTTGACCCCTCTACTAGCTATCTTGAAAGAATTCTCTATTGCCTACTCTTCTTTTCCCTTGTTGGACTGACTCTGGTCATAAACAAGTTGCGTGTGACCTTGTATATATGTTCTTTATATTTCAAAATATAAAGGGAGGGGACAAGAGGCGCAATAGTGCCCTATCACTAGTGACACTAGTATGTGAATGGTGGTGCTGTGTGGCCGCTCACCTGATCCAGTTGTGGTCCCCACAACTGGTTTAACTGCGTTTAGGAATCAATGTTCCAAGCTGCTGCAGGACCTCCACCTACCACTGGATCGTGGTATATTCCAAGAGAGTGATGGGAGTAATAGTGTGCCACGGTCCGCGCTGCTTCTGGATCCAAAAACTCAACAAAGAGCCCAACAAACTTTCATCCTCTTTATTCCAACGCGTTTCAACGCCACAACCCGGCGTCTTCCTCAGGGATATCCCTGAGGAAGACGCCGGGTTGTGGCGTTGAAACGCGTTGGAATAAAGAGGATGAAAGTTTGTTGGGCTCTTTGTTGAGTTTTTGGATCCAGAAGCAGCGCGGACCGTGGCACACTATTACTCCCATCACTCTCTTTATATTTCAAGTCTCTTATGGTAAGAGACGGAGCCAAAATTTGGTTTCTTTGTTGGAGGGGAGGACTTCCCTCCATATATTCTAGAGAGTCTTTTCGTGACCACAACTACTTGGGCTTGAACTGTTAGACCTGTGGTCCATCGACTTTAACTATATTATTCTCTTCTGGAATCATACTGTTCTTTATGTTTAAGTGTACCGTAATGTATACCCTTTAATTGAAAAATGTTTAATAAATATACATTTACAAAAAAAAACAAAACAGTGGCATAGAGCGAGAATAAGTGTGCAAATTAGCAAAGAACCTCGTATGTTCTGTGAGGAGTATATGCGTAATATTTATAAAAGAGTGTAAAATAAGGAAGTATTTTGTAGTGAAAATATGTGTAGAACATGACTGAAATAATTGTTATATTTTTCTCTATGTATTCCTTTAGAACATCAAAAATCATGGAGCGGTATTTTATCTGGATAAGAGTGGTATTATAAGTTAATAATTAATTAAAATCAATTTTATTTGAAATAAAAATAGATATAAATTATATAAATTAATTGTTATATTTCTCTATGAAATCCCTTGCATTATCAAAAAATCATGAAGCAGCCATTTATTTGGACAAGATTGATATTTGGACAAAATTAATATTATAAGTTCATAATTGAATAAAACCCATTTTATTTGGAATAAAAATGAATTAATAAAAATATGTTTAAAAATGGATTCTTTAGGTAAAAGTAGGAATAGTGCAAAACTGCTAAAAAAGTTTTTATAATGTATAAAATTATTATTCAAAATATATAGAGCTCATTGTATAATTGTAACTATGCTACTGTATATGTACAATAAAAAGGAGAATAAATCTACTTATTATACAGGATTATTTGCACTATTTGGAGAATATATCATTAGATCATAAATATCACTAGGGATAGAACCTATGATGAGACGGGGAGAGAAAAGACTTTTTATTCTGTAGTGCACAGCACTATTTGCTGGGCTAAATCAACGAACGTGTGTCATGAATTATAAACAGTTACTATGTATCAGAGAGACTCAGATTTAACAAGCCTCTCGGGGCCAACAGTTACAAGTTAAATAGGCAGCACGCAAAAATGCTGATCTTGAGGCAGAAGTGTGCCAGCAATTTACTTTAGATACATTGTATAAACAGCTGGGAGGAGTCGCATGAGTCAGGAGCGTGTCTCCAATTATCTTTGCTACACTATGTACAGAGTATAAACGGCCCGCAAAGGACAAAAAGTGTGGATGTAATTAACTCTTTAGACTACATAGGAGGTCAAACCAGGGATCTGCAAACCAGGTAATGAAGTTTGCCGTATGTGATAACATTATTTTGTTACAAAGGTAGAGGTTTTATAGATAAAATGAGAGAAGAAAAAATATGGCTAAAAAACTTTATAGAAAGAGAGTGGAATTATAGAAGAGGAATTTATTTCTACATAAAAAAGGAAGACATTTTTCACATAAAGAGGCAGAGATTTTTTCATATAAAGAGGCAGAGATTTTTTTCACCCAGCAGAGGACATTCATTGTAAAAGACATATGTATATTTTCAAAAATAAGGAACAGATGAAAAAATGAAATACATCAAGGGCTCAATCGAATTAAATCTCCTGAGCCCTTTGATGCAGCGCCGACTCTCCCAACCCCACTGCTGCACTGAATGCTGTATTGCTGCGGGTGGGCGGCGGGGATGTAACTCAACAGTCCCCCTCCTCACTGATGCCGTAATGGTGCGGGTGGGCGGCGGGGCTGTAGTCTCTAATCTATGTTCCACTGTACGGACCCCCCTCCTCACTGATGCCAAATGCTGTGTGGGGCGGCGTGCACTGCCGACAGCACCCCGACCCCCGCTCCTCACTGAATGCCAAATGTGATGGCGGTGGCGGCTGTATCTCACAGCACCTGTTCGTGAAGGCGGTGATGCTCCTCACTGCACCCTCCTGTCACAAGTGGGTACAGACCCGCCGCTGTAGCCTTTGGGGGCCCCCTAGCCGGTCGGGGCCCTGGTGCAGCTGCACCAGCTGCATCATGGTAGGTCCGCCCCTGAACTACAGGGTCTGAGGTATTGAACCAGAAAATAATAACTTGTTCTCCACTCTTTCGAGACATAGCCCTCGGTAAGACCACATTTCTCAGCATTTAAGGATATCATTCGGTAGTTCTCCTGGGCTCGTCTGCCTTGTAGTGTAGATCTTGGATCTAGTTGGGTTGCCATTTGAGCTTTTCAGCTGTCTCAGTCATCAGCAGAATTTCTGACATTTCTTCTGACCATCACTCCATCTCCAGGCTGTGGGAAGCGACTTCGGTCCACAGTAGCTGCATGTTAAAGGGGAGAGAAAACTCAAAAATACATGTTAGACGAGCATTTTATAAGTGTCAAAACATAAGAAAAAGCCTATCTCGAGGAATCTATTACCTGGACAACATTTTCAACCATAATCTCATAAACATTTGTACCATTTTCATAACTATCAATGACATAATGAAATACAATATAACGAACAAAATCTCAAAATTTTTATGTAACCTGAAAAGCACCTGTCACCCCTCTTGAGCATTTCATCATCTTATATTACATATACACATTACCTTTTAAGAAAAGGATAAAATATCAGCTTTTGAATTACCTATAAATAAAAACAATCACCCATAAGAGAAGAGATATACAATAAAATCATATTTCATTGATTGTAATATCAAAATAGTCACCCAAAATAATGTGAAAGAGCAAAGACATAAAATTTACACAGTTTTTTTGATAATTGATATGGCCACTCCTAATAGTTCCCTAACAATGTCCTTAAAGCTGGAAACCTACCTACACAGCAGAGGTCGGCACCCTCTTGAAACGCCTGTGGTGCTCCCGCTCCATGTCGACTCGCCCTATCTGTCCCTAACCTATCCCTGATCTTATATACATATGTTCAGTTTGTAAAGTGTTGTTTAGTCCATTATTTTCCATAAATATATACAGCAATTGCTCAGTCAACATATATATATATGAAGGTCACTAGATACACTGTCAATAGTCCGTAATAGAAGCAGGTTACATCAAACCTGTCAAAGAACAAATAAAAACAATATAACAAGGTAGAGTTAAACAGATATAATAATATTAGACAATATAATTATACTCATCAATGGTCTTCCAGTTTTCCTGAAAAACAGGTCAAAAAGAGATAACAGGATATCTTGAAAAAAAACCATTCAATTATTAATTTACCTACTTACTCTGCTTCAGAACATTTTAATCAATATATTAGACATCTTATGGTATTTTGTATAGGAGAGAGAGATCCACACCTACTAGGACATGTTTATACCTTGTCTTCTCCTTGTCCGCACCTTATTTGCCATTCTTAAAGCTTGTGGAGCGGCTGCTGCTTTAAACTCTTACCTTTCTAAGTTGTGTTGTGCGCAAGAATAATGCAGGATTGTACACACAGCTTACCTGAAACCAGGAGCGACCCAGGAGGTATTCATCTGATTTCACTTGTGACCTGTTGAGGTGTAAGTGGGGCCAAGCCAATAATATTCTAATTTTTATTGATGAGAGACGTCATGGCCTGTCCTTTTTTCCCATCCTTCAGCACAACTCCCATTTCCCCCTGAGTGCCTACTTGGTTTTGTTCGGGCAGTCTGATACTGGGAGGGTGCTCGGATCAGCCAGACATAACAAGGCTGGGATGGGTAACCTCCCGCCACTTCCTAAACTTTTAACTTCAATGGTACCTTGCCCTCTACCTCTGGGAGGACACCTACAGTGATTGTCAGCGTGGTTGTACCTTCCTAGACTAGTAACATGGTGTCTACCCCGCCATGATTTACCAATTCTGCATTTAATTTGCTTACCGTTTTTGTAAGAATTGTACTTGGGAGACGCTCCACCTACTCACAAAAAGTGCAAAGACTCAGAAACAATTGCTCTGATTACCTCATACGAGGATCCTACCGGTGTCCAGTGTAAGATCATCTCTCCTATACACACATCTGAAATAAAACACTCAAAAATTTGTATTAGTTTAAAAAAAATCTGAAAATACTAATTCAATAATATTCTTATTAATTCTCCACTAATTATATTGATAGCTAGGCAACAAATAATACAGCATTGCAGAATATATTGTCGCTGTATTTATAAACTATAACTGTTTTATACTTACCGTATATACTCGTGTGTAAGCCGACTCGTGTATAAGCCGACCCCCTACTTTTGCCCCCAAATCCTGGGAAAACCTATTGACTCGTGTATAAGCCGAGGGTGGACCCCAGCACAGATATACAGCCCCCAGCAGTGTGGTATACAGGCCCCCCAATGGTAGTATACAGCAGCCTCCCCAGTGGCATATACAGGCCCCAGTAGTATATACAGCAACCCCAGTGGTATACAGCAGCCTCCCCAGTGGTATATACAGACCCCACCAGTATATACAGCAGCCCCAGTGGTATATACAGCAGCCCCAGTGGTATATACAGCAGCCCCAGTGGTATATACAGCAGCCCCAGTGGTATACAGGCCCCAGCAGTATATACAGCATCCCTGGGGGTATACAGCAGCCCCCAGGGGTTATACAGCACCCCCCAGGGGTTATACAGCTGCCCCCAGGGGTTATACAGCAGCCCCCAGGGGTAATACAGCGGCCCCCAGGGGTAATACAGTGGCCCCCAGGGGGTAATACAGCGGCCCACAGGGGGTACCCAGCAGCCCCCTGGGGGTACCCAGCAGCCCCCAGGAGGTACCCAGCAGCCCCCTGGGGGTACCCAGCAGCCCCCAAATGCTGGCACTCAGCCCCCCTCCTGCTTATCTTACCATCCCGGTCTTCTGCTCAGCGCCGATCCTCGGTGCTCCGTTCTTCATGCACCGTCCTCGCTGCATCTGGGATCTTCGGCCGTCGCGCGATGACGTCATATGCCTGCGACGGCCGGGGATCCCGGATGTAGCTGGACGGGAGGATGAAGAACGGAGCACCGAGGAGCGGCGCTGAGCAGAAGACCGGGATGGTAATATAAGCAGTGGGGTGGGGCCCTTACAAGGAGGGGGGGTGAGTGCCAGCATTTGGGGGCATATATGAACTGCTTCCCCCTGCCGCTGATTGACGTGATGGGGCCGCTCATACAGCTGCCTCCCCCTGCCTCCTCCAGCCTCCACAGCCCCCACCAACCGTATTGACTCGTGTATAAGCCGAGGGGGAGACTTTTCAGCCCAAATTTTGGGCTGAAAAACTCGGCTTATACACGAGTATATACGGTAACCAAAAACCCATTTAAATTCTGTTATAGATATCTCCATTCCCCTTTCGCATAAGGGAATCAATAAATGCACATCAACTTTAGGAAACAATGGGATTAGAATCTGAAGATTTAACACACATATACTAAGTATTATCATCTGTTGTCTATGCCTCTTCTAGAAACAATTATTCATCGTACTAACACCATTTATTTATTTTTCAGTAAGAGTCTACCTCTGTAAAACCTCAGACAGAAACATACAAAAACTATCCCAAATAATTATCATAGTGTCTAAAGAATATTAACACAACACAAACAAGAAGACAGTGTATCAGTATGACTCAATAAAATAGAATAATCCCTGTGTGAGAGTCAGTAAAACCTAATTCCATAGGACCTCAAGCAGGGATGTACAAAAACTGTCCAAAATAACTATTATTGTGTCCAATAATAGGCAATATTATTAGCTTCCAACTAAATACACAGTAAATAATTATGATTCTTAATATTCACAGCCAAAAATGAAAAGAAATTCCTGCCTTCCACTCAGGATCTTATAGAAAGCTGGGTGATTCTTCTTCCAACATGTAAAATGTGTTTACTGATGCAGACCTCACTCCTACCCCTCCCAATACAAACAGAGAGGAGGGGGGAGAGAAAAGAGGCCGAGATATCCAAGCACAACGCACACACTCTCTTTCCTGGCAAGATCACACAGATAACTTGATAACAACACCAGGGAGCAGTGGGTAGAGCGACTCCCTTATTTTTCTCACACATCCTGACCTTGAACGACTATGTGCCTACAAATCAATGTTATCAGCTTCTAATTACACGAAAACATTTTCAAGAATGTCCTCAGATTCAGGCACTGTGAAACTCCTAACTCACCCCCTTTCTCCACAGCTGCGGGGGATTTGTGTGCCTGCAAGGTTTCTCATAGCAATCATCATCATTATTTTCAGTAACGCCATTCAAACACAGTATATTCAATTTTATTAGCATTGCCAAATCAGGCAACCAAAATTACGGTATATATGTCACTCATTCCAATATACCAAGGGGAACATACACATTATAAGGTAGTGTTCCCCTAGGGGATCGCTTGGCAGCATGTATAACACAAAAACCATACACTAAACACCTGTATTATGTGCTTCCACATACCAGGCTGGAGCCTCCCTTCTGTTGCCACTTGTGTCAACTTAAACAAGACATTTGCATTTTTGACTTCAATAAATGTTTATTAGAGTATAAGAAATATAAAATATTGAACAGACAATACAATACAAGTATAGTACTTCCCCATACAATAAAGTCAGAAGTGACCATACTCAAGTTAAACCTGGATTGCCAATATTTGTTTCGAGAAGGGCGAACAAAACATGAGTTATCTCCCAGTATTATGCAATATAAGTGTGAGTTTTGTGTTCAAATTATCCAGGAGCTCGAGAGGCCGTGGAGTAGGTGGGGGAAGACTAAAAAGGGGGGGGGAAGGAAAGGAAGGATGAGGGTCAGAATAGGGGTCAGAATCCTCCGGGTGGACGGGGATTAATGGTGGGGAGGGGGGGGCAAAGAGCAATCAGAGGCGGGAGTTTGTGTACCCAGAACCAGGAAAGAGGGAAGGGGGGGGGGGGGGGAGGAGAAGGGGGGGGTAGCAATTTAAGGAGTTAGAGAGGGGGGGGGGTTAAAAGAAGACAACTACCAGAAGGGCAGAGAGGAGAGAGAAGGTGGGAAGGAGTGAAGAGAGAGGGGGAGAAAGAAAAAGAAAGAAAGAGGGAAAGAAAGAGGGAAAGGAAAGGAAAGAAAAAAGTCCCACGCAGTAACAGAGATCAGGTGCTCAAATTAGAAGGGGATCTGGAGAGCCATTGGGTGAGCTGCCCATAAGTCCCAGGCCTCTGCGACATAACGTCTCGAGCCAACGTCCAAAGCAAGGTAGTACTCGTGACAGAAAATTGAGTTTAATCGTTCTACCAGATCTGCCATGGAGGGAGGGGAGTCGAGTTTCCATTTTGCCGCTATGCATGTTCTGGCCGCCGTGAGTACATATGTAAGAAGATGACGCGGTACTGGCGGAAAGTCCTCGCAACCAATGTGGAGGGTCACCAGTTGTGGTGTCAGTGAGATTTTAATCCCAGTAAGGGATTCTAGAAGGCCTGTTACCAGCCGCCAAAACGAGGTCAGTCTAGGACATCCCCACCACATGTGAGCTATGTCTCCCCTTTTTCCACACTGTCTCCAACACAAGGGGGAGGCACCTAGACCAAAGTTCGCCAGTCTAGTGGGGGGGTATACCAGCGCAAATGAATTTTTTTCAAGAGTTCCACATGGTTGATGCATCTGGTAGCCCGCATCGTGCAGTGCACGGCTCCTTCCCATTCCTCTAGAGAGGCTGAAAAACTCAGGTCACGTTCCCACCTTTCCATACAGGGGGTCCTGGACGAAGAGACGCCGTCCACTAGTCCCCTATACAGAATTGACAGGCCTTTAGGTCTCTCTGATTCCATGGAGATGAAGTGTAGCAAAGGGGACTGACCCACTGGGGAAAAACTATGTTTGCACCTCTTGGAACTGAGAAAATGTGTAACCTGATAGAACTGCAGAAATGTATGTTCTAGGGTCGGGTGATTCTCCACAAATTCCGAGAAAGACATCAGGTCGTTGTGGAGAAAGAGGTCACTTAGTCTACTCAGGCCAAGTTCCCTCCAGCGGGTGAGGCTCAGGGAGGGAATGTGGAGTTGAATTGCGGCTAAGGGGATCTCAGAGGTTGGGAGTTTAGTCCAGCTATTTGTGAGACTTCCCCATTCCGTGAGGAGTGCAGTCATTGACTGCAAGAGACCATCTCTATCCACCGGACCCAGGGATTCTGCCGCGAGAAGGAGTTTCAGTGAACTCCCAGGGGACAAGTGGTTTTCTATTTGTCTCCAACCTGAGTCCATTCCCCCTCTCCACCACTCTCTTGCCGCTTCTAGGATCACCGCTTTAAGATACATACTAACACTTGGGACCCCCATTCCTCTACCAGCCATTCGAAGGTACATAGTGCCTCTCTTTACTCTGTGCGGTTTTTTGGCCCAAATGAAGCTGTTGACCACAGACTGAAGGCGCGCGATGTCTCTTGGCGGGTAAATAATTGGTAAACACCTGAATAAGTAGATGATTTTTGGGAGCCATAGCATCCACACGGCCTGCACTCTCGCCATCCAAGACAAGGAGGCTATTGGAAAGGTCTCAAGCGCCCCACGCAGGTCCCCCAATAATTTGGTTACATTACGGGAGGCTATCTCAGCCGTAGGGCAGAGACAGATCCCCAAGTATTGGAAACCCTGAGGGCACCATTTAAATGGGTACGACCGCGCTAGACGTTCAGCCATTTCCCTCGGCACGTGGACCGGAAAAATCACCGACTTACTTGCGTTCAGCTTATAGTATGAGGCTCTGGCGAACAGGTCAAGCCGTCCAACTATTCCGGGAAGCGAGGATGTCGGATCAGTGATGGAGATGATGACATCATCGGCATATAAGCCCACCACATGTTCCCTGTCTCCCACCTGAATTCCAGAGATCGAGGGATCCGCCCTAAGGGAGACCGCTAAGGGCTCCATCAATAGGGCAAATATCAGGGGGGTGAGGGGGCAACCCTGTCTAGTCCCATTTGAGATCTGAAAAGTGCAGGACAAAAAGCCTGCTGAGAAGACTTTAGCACAGGGGTGGGAGTATAGGCCGAGGATTGCCGATAAGATGGGGCCCGAAAAGCCGAGGGTGCAGAGAACTTTTCCGTAGGTATCCCCAGTGTATCCTGTCAAACGCCTTTTCCGCGTCTAGGGACAGGAACACACAGGGGACCCCCCGCCTCTCACCCACCTCCAACAAATTTAACATTCTGCGGGTTCCGTCTCTAGCTTGCCTGTTCAACACGAACCCCACCTGGTCTGGGTGGACCAGAGAGGGGATCACCGTCGACAGCCTGACCGCCAGCACCTTCGCGAACACCTTTAAGTCCACGTTCAACAAGGAAATAGGACGGTAATTTTCGGGTCGATCTAACGCCTTTCCCTGCTTGGGGATAGTCGTAATGGTAGCCTCCAAGGCCTGGCCTGGGATGGATCCCCTCGATTGCCAGGTAGAAAATAAGCGAAGCAGGTAAGGCGTGAGGACCGGGCGAAAGATCTTGTAGTACTCGTTCGCGAGCCCATCTGTGCCCGGAGCCGAGTTGGATTTTAGTGATATGATCACTTTGTCAATTTCAGATTGGGAAAGAGGCTCATTCAATTTGTTTAGGTTTTCAGCTGAGAGAGTGGGGAGGTCCAAGCTCCGGAGGAAATCCCTGATCGCAGTAAGTGTTGGTTGGGGGGTGTCTAAGTCATCTCTAAGATTGTACAAGTTTCATAGTAAGAGGCGAACACTTCGACCATCCCGGGTGGATCTCTAACCACTCTCCCATCCGAACGTCTCATTGAGGAGATCATAGTTCTGGCATCCCTCTTTTTTAAGCGACGAGCCAACAGTGTTCCTGCCCTATCCCCCATCGCATAATATTTTGTTTTCAGTTTCCGTAAGGACTTTTCATGTTGTTGATGGAGAAGAGCTCTCAGTTTGGTGCGAAGGGCCAGGATCTGGGATAGCAGAGAAGAGGACGGGCCCTTTTTATAAGCTGTTTCCAAGACACCTATCTCCTCTATCCAATCTTGTCTCAGCCGCTCTCGGCGTCTCTTTATCTGAGAGGCTTTCTGAAGTAGAAGGCCACGGATGACCGCCTTGTAGTTTATCATCGAGCTCTCCGACCACTTGGGAGTCCGATAGGATGCTTGCATTTAATCTCCAGCGACGGGGAGCACCAACTCCCGAGCCCACCGCAATCTCCAGTGTTATGGGTGCATGATCCGACCAGGTGATGACCCCCACCTCTGAGGACCGACAGGCTCCCAGGGCGGCGTCGTTCACCAGGAAAAGATCAATACGCGAGTAGGATCCATGCACATGCGAGAAGAAGGAATAGTCCCTCTCCTCGGCATGCTGGTATCTCCAAACGTCGTGGATATGGTGCTCCCGGCACACGGGGCCTAGCGTCCTTCCCCCCCGAGAAGTGGGGGAGGAGGAGTCCAGTCGGCTCTCCATTATTACGTTAAAATCTCCACAGATAATAAGTTTACCTAAGGACACCTCTCCAAGCTTACCCAGTAGGGACCTCACAAATTTAAGTTGTCCCGTGTTCGGGGCGTATACATTCACCAGAGTGTAGACCTCGCCCGCATTTTCACACTTTAGTATTAAGTACCTCCCTGCAGGGTCTACAATACACTCCACTAGGTGGAACTGAACGGAGCCCTTTACTAGGATGCTTACCCCCGCCTTCTTCGCTACGTGGCAAGCGTGAAACATATGGGGGAAAGAGGCATGCTGGAGTCTGTGAGTGTCTCCCACCAACAGGTGCGTCTCTTGTAGGCATACAATTTCTGCTGCTGACGATTTAATTTCCCTCCACAGGAAGGAACGTTTGGCCGGGGGTTTAGGCCTTTGGTGTTAAGGGACATTAGTTTGAGAGTCATAGTGAGGGAAAGAAAGAGAAGGGAAAGAGAAGAAGGGAAAGGAGGAGAGCAAGGAGGGAGAGGGGGAGGATAGTAGGGAAGAGAAAGAGAGAGAAAAGGAAGAGGGACGATATGGGGGGGGCGGCGGGAGCGTGAAGGTGAGTACTGGGAGAGTGCAGGTTCCCCGACCCCCGGAGGGCTGAAAGGGAAATAAGGTGTGAACTAGTTTGGAAACAAGGAGGGGGGAGGGGTGTTGGGGTAGGGGGGGGGGGGAATCACAAAATAGCAATCAAGCTACACACAACAAAGAAGTAAGTAACAATTATGTAAACTTCACCTATCTCCCGTGACCACTAGGGCCAAGAGAGGAGGAAAGGGGGGGGAGGGGAGGGGATAAATCCCCTAACCACCTCAATTCCTGTGGGGAACACCAATGCCCGACCTGAACCTAACCCGAACAGTTCAGAGTCAGGCTCCGTCCGGCATGGTCACCCAACAGACCACACAGTTCAGGAGGAACTGAGAAGGTGGTCAAAAAAATAAAGATAGAAATGCGTAATCAATGTAGAAGAGCAAGTCATCCAGAGCCACTGGGAAGTTGATGGATCAGGTTTGGACCCTCATGGGGCCTCAGCTGTGACCGAGTCGTCTCCTCCATTTCTGTTAGAGTCCCGTCGCGGAGAGGGGCGAGCGCTAGGAGATATCAGTCCCCATGATTTAAGTGTCTTTCTCAATGCTGTGGGGGAAGGGAACGAATGCCTTTTTCCCTTGTGTTTGAAATTAACTGCCGCCGGGGAGCCCCAACTGTTGAAAATCCCGTTATCTCTCAAAATCTTGCAGCTGGAAGCAAACTCTCTCCTGCGGGCCAGAGTCCCCGGGGAGAGGTCAGGGTACACCTGGACTCCCGAGAAGGGTTCCGGCAGGGGGGGGCATTCCTCATGCGCCCCAGCAGCCGGTCTCTGATCCCGGATCTCCGCAGGGACACTAAGATATCTCTCGGCACCTCAGGGGGGAGTCTCGCCGGCTTAGGGATTCGGAAGGCCTTTTCGATGTCCAAGTGATCTTGGGGTGACTCAGGGAGGGCTGCAGTCAGAAATGCCATGGCCGCCTCTATCGCATCTCCCTCTTCTGATACTCCCTGGAGTTTTAGGTTATTTTTTCTGAGCTGGTCTTCCAAGTGGCACATAGTTGAGGAGACCAATCCCACCTCTCTATCCAGCTCAGCGTGGCTATCTGCGAGGCTGTTATGAGCGGAGGCGAAGTCTGCCATTTTAACCTCCAAATGCTCCGTTCTCCCAGCCAGCACTCCCATGTCCTCCCTCAGGGTGCCCACAAGCCCCTTCATGTCCTCTAAAATAGAGAGTCTTTGTGCTGCCAATAGGGCTTTAATAGCTCCCTGTGTCACCGGAGCTCTATCATCATTTTCTTCTTCCCCCATAGCCTCCATGTTGTGAAGGGACCGCTGTGCAGCCGGGGAGGAAGGAGGCGGGCGCTCCGGCGCCATGTTGTGAGGGGATGCGCGCTGTTTGCCCGGCTCAAAGTAAGCCGTTACCTTTGTCTCTGTGAGCCGTTTTCGGGATGATGCCCGCGGCATGCTGGGGATCATTCAGAGCGGGTCCGCCGTGTGAGGGGAGCCGCTGGAGGTCCAGAGGGGCCGGGAAGTGCCGTTTCAGTGGCTCTGAGAGAGGAGCTCTGCTAAGATGCGTCCGTCGCCATCAGCAGCTGGACACGCCCCCCCGACATTTGCATTTTTAACATATTTTTTTCCCTTCTCTTTCACGGACCATAATAATGGCTGTAGCTGCTTCCTGAGGGAGACTGTGCTTTTTTTTTTCTTAAAAAGACGCAGCATCTTCAATCACAGCTGGTGTATCTCTATCGGTGCAGCTGCTCCCCGACCCGTATCTCAGAAAATACTTATGCCACGATACACCAGCCTTCCCTCCTTCTTGGAGAGGATATCCAACGCCTGTCCTTACCCACCTATACTGACAGCCTGCATTCGGTACGCCTACCCTTATGTCTTCATCCACTTATACTGGCAGCCTATGTAATACGTAACACCTGCCCTTAATTCTCCCCTTGTTCTGGCAGCCTGCGTTCACTACTCAACGCCTGCCCTATTATCCTTATTCTGGCAGCCTACGTACCCGTGTTAAAGCTAATGCGTCTCAACAATAATCATAAAATAACACACACAGTCTTCCCTCCCCCTCTTACTGCATTCTTTGCTCGGTCTCTCCCAACAGGGCAGTGCACCGTGACTGACGGAGCTGGGTGGACGGTTTGTGCTTAATCATGTTCAACCCCCGCTATGGACAACCAAGTCAGTTACCGTCACCTTATACCCTCGTGCTCCGACTACACCCCTCCAAGATAACCACCGTCCCCCGAGTCACAGGCAAGTTCTCACGTATACATGATATACATGGGACTTTCCGTGATCCAGCGGGATTGATCAGGTCCCTTCGGTGGGCGGTGGGTCTCCAGCAGGGGCACCGTGCGGGGCCACAGGGGCACCTGGTTTCCTCACGGGGGTCCCTGTTTGGGCGCCAATTGATGAGGGACCAGTTCAGTCTCTCAAGTCCGTCAACCACTCCAAATCATACAGGCAAGCGTGCACGTCGCAAGTAATGACACGGACACGAGATCCGTTTCATGTTTTGCTCCTGCCTATGCCCAAGCACAATACACGAGCATTTATTGGCACACATTTTTATACAGGAAAGCAAGGGGTGTTAGCAGGTGGGTTAGTCCTGAAACATTCTCTGAAATTGTTAGCCCTTGATTGGTTGGTTCCTGCTGAGTTATTCTAATATCTAAATTCCTCCTCTTCAGGGAGTAGCCAGATCTTGGGTGCAGCACAGAATACAGCGCCATCTTGGATGTTGTATAGCAGGCAGCATGGCACATCACATAGTCACATCACATGACATATCTAGTCATTACTTATGTAAGGGAAAAGTTGTGGTATTTTCACCTATAAAGACATTTCATATCACTGTAATAAATGCCTTGTCTG
This sequence comes from Allobates femoralis, assembly GCA_033576535.1. NCBI lineage: Eukaryota > Metazoa > Chordata > Amphibia > Anura > Aromobatidae > Allobates > Allobates femoralis. The sequence continues at coordinate 135,820,770 of JARQOC010000011.1, forward strand.
GGTGTGTGCACATTACCAGGAAAACACTACCCTTGACCACCAGTCAATAGCAGAACTTAATAACAAAAACTTTATTGAAAGAGGGGTCAGCAGCTTTAATACCTTTCATTAAAGGGGCATTACTTAGAGGCGTTTCTAAGGGGTATTTACATCATATTACACTAATTCAGTCGGATTCTACATAGTTAGAAGGGGTTAATCAGCATTTCAATTACAGTTACCAAGGTTAGTATCCTGAGCACATTCTATTACAGCAAGCAATGCTCTACGTAGATTAGAAAGAAGCAGTATGTGACCTTGAAAAGAACACAGCATTCCTGATTAGGGAGAACCACTAAACATCTTGAAGGGGAGGGGAAGCAGAGAGTGAATTGTGGCCAAGTGAAAACAAAGATCATAGGCCATAAGATGCTGTCAGTATTGGAAAGTACTTGAATGGCTCTATAGGCTATATACATTATTTAACTATTCATTGCCATAACACCTCCATCCTTAATACTAGAATATGTATGTAGTTTATTTATGAAGATTTAAGCATAATGCAGTGAATACACAGGATTTTCCAGGTAAAATAGATACATGATCATTAAATGTTATTGCTTATAGAACTTAATACAACTGAACGAAATTATTAAACATATCATGAAAATATATAAACCATTACATGAATGTGTGTGACCAATCAGTGACACGGGATTTCCGTTACAGAGAGACAGACAGACAGAATTAGACGATTATATAGTAATAATAATATATAATAATAATATTTATTCATTTATATAGCGCTATTAATTTCATAGCACTTTGATATCTATCGATCATCTACGGTACTTATGTGTCAATCGTCTCTCTATTATATAATTGCCGTAGCGACTTCCATCGGAGCGGCGCTGCTTCCGGTCGCTTGGTTAGCGAGTCCGAGCTGCTTCTCCTGGACTCTCCCCGTGGCCGCGTAGCGGCCAAGGCGACTCACGAAGCAATGCCCGCAAAGCGGGCATTGCGAGTCGTTGCAGCCTAGCGAAGCAATGCCCGCGAAGCGGGCATTGCGAGTCGCTACAACCGCTAACCAAGCCACCGAAGCCCATACTCCTGTAGTGTACACCGCTATACTATACTACAGTCCCATGCCCATAAGCGCCATGGGACTGTAGTATACCATCGCGCTGTACACTACAGACCCCTGCCGCGACTCGCTACACCGCTAACCAAGCCACCGAAGCCCATACTCCTGTAGTGTACACCGCTATAGTATACTACAGTCCCATGCCCATAAGCGCCATGGGACTGTAGTATACCATCGCGCTGTACACTACAGCCCCCTGCCGCTCTAAGCCACTACGCGCTGCTGTACTGTACACCGCTATAGTATACTACAGTCCCATGCCCATAAGCGCCATGGGACTGTAGTATACCATCGCGCTGTACACTACAGCCCCCTGCCGCTCTAAGCCTACCCCCTAAGGCACCGCCGCCCCTAACCCCCTACCCCCTAAGCCCCGCAGCAGCCCCGACCACCTAACCCCCGACCCGCACCATCCAAAGCCGCCGCCGATACCCCTAAGCCCCGCCGTCTACCTCCTAAGCCATCGCCGCCCCTACCTAAGCCCCTACCCCCTAAGCACCCTACCCCCTAAGCCCCGCAGCAGCCCCGACCCGCACCATCCAAAGCCGCCGCCGATACCCCCTAAGCCCCGCCGTCTACCCCCTAAGCCATCGCCGCCCCTACCTAAGCCCCTACCCCCTAAGCACCGCAGCAGCCCCGACCACCTAACCCCCGACCCGCAGCATCCAAACCCGCCCCCGATACACCCTAAGCCCCGCCGTCTACCCCCTAAGCCATCGCCGCCCCTACCCCCTAGGCCCCCGCCGATACCCCTAAGCCATGCCGCCTACCCCCTAAGGCACCGCCGCCCCTAACCCCCTACCCCCTAGACCCCCGACGATACCCCCTAAGCCATGCCGCCTACCCCCTAAGGCACCGCCGCCCCTAACCTCCTAAACCCCGCAGCAGCCCCGACCACCTAACCCCCGACTCGCACCATCCAAACCCGCCGCCGAAACCCCGCAGCAGCCCCGACCACCTAACCCCCGACTCGCACCATCCAAACCCGCCGCCGATACCCCCTAAGCCCCGACTACCTAACCCCCGACTCGCACCATCCAAAGCCGCCGCCGATACCCCCTAAGCCCCGCCGTCTACCCCCTAAGCCATCGCCGCCCCTACCTAAGCTCCTACCCCCTAGGCCCCCGCCGATACCCCCTAAGCTCCCGCCGCTGTCCCCTGCCCCTGTCGCTAAAGCCCTACACCCTAACCCCCCGCCGTCCCCTAACCTAACGCCGCTCTCACCTAAGGCCCTACACCCGAAGCCCCCGTCCATCACTTACATGCCTTCAAGTCATCTGATCGTCCGTCCGATCGTCCGTCCGATCCTCCGTCCGGCCAGGCGTCCTCTTCCTCCGGCCCCGGGGGTCTTCTCTCTTCTTTCCGCCATCTCCGCCTCTTCGTCCGGCCCCGGGGATCTTCTGTCTTCTTTTCCGAAAATTCCACCTCCGACGTCCTCTTCCTTCTCATTAAGATAGAATGGAGGAAAAATCCCCCATTCTACCTCAATGAAATCTCACGCCGTCTTCTGATTGGTCGCTGGATAATGCCCTCAGCCAATCAGAAGAGCTCCTCATTCAGTTTTCATTCAGGTCCGCCTTTTTTCCCCATTGACATACATTACCGGTGTGTCGGCGATTTTATGGCCGCCCCCCTGGTTCTATTTGTCGGCCCTAAAATCGCGGACACACCGCTAATGCATCTCTATGGGCAGTCAGCTCGACTTCTGATTGGTTGCCGTTCAATCCGAAATCGGGCTGACTGCCCATAGAGATGCATTAGCGGTGTGTCCGCGATTTTAGGGCCGACAAATAGAACCAGGTGGGCGGCCATAAAATCGCTGACACACCGGTAATGTATGTCAATGGGCAAAAAAAAGGCGGACCTGAATGAGAACTGCGTCTCAGTCAAACTTAAAAAAATAAATAAATTAATAATAAAAAAATTAAAATAAAATAATAAATTTAATTAAAAAATAAAATTATAAAAAATAATAAAAAAATAAATATATTAATAAATACCTTTGCGACTAATGAAATGTTCATAATAATAATTAATATAAAAAAAATAATAAAAAGAATAAAAAAATAAAATATATAAAATAATAAAAATTAATAAATAATAAAAAAAATAAAATATATGCTAATAAGATCAGCCCTTTGCGGACCTAATGAGAACTGCGTCTCAGCCTAAATAATAAATTAAATAATAAAAAAAATAATTAAAAAAGAATTAAAAAATAATAAAAAAAATTAATTAAAAATAATAAAAAATTCAATAAAAATAATAATAAAAAAATAAAATATATGCTAATAAGATCAGCCCTTTGCGGACCTGAATGAGAACTGCCTCTCAGCCTAAATAATAAATTAAATAATAAAAAAAATAATTAAAAAAGAATTAAAAAATAATAAAAAAAAATAATTAAAAATAATAAAAAATTCAATAAAAATAATAATAAAAAAATAAAATATATGCTAATAATCAGCCCTTTGCGACCTGAATGACAACTGCTCTCAGCCTAAAATAATAAATTAATAATACAAAAATAATATAAAAAATAATTAAAATAATTAATAATTAAAATAAATAAAATCAAATAAAAATAATAACTAAATAAATAAATAATTGCTAATAAATAAGCCCATTATCGCTAATAATGAACTGCTATCTAGCTAAATAATAATATTAATCTAATAATAAATATTATATAATGATTAATTAAACAAATAATCATAATTAAAATATCTAATAAATTAATAATAAATGCTATTAATGCTATTAAAATTATATAATATATAATTAATGCTAATAATGCCTTCACTAATGAATGCTTATGCTAATAATAATGTAATTAATATAATTAAAAAATGATTAAAAGTATTAAAAATAATAAAAAAATATAATTAAAAAATAATAATAAATTCAATAAAAATTAATATAATAAAAAATTATAAATTATATGCTAATAATGTAAGCCTAATATGGACCTAGAATGAAAACTGCTTCAGCTAATAATAAATTAAATCTATAAACAAAATAATAATGCTAATAATGCAAATAATTAAAAGCTAATATAAAAAGTAAATAATAAAAATGAATAAATAAATTCATTAATAAATAATAATTATTAATCAATAAAATTATTATGCTATTAATAAATGCCCTTATTTAGCAATGCTAATATAATGCTCTTATGCTATTAATAATTATTAATGAATAATAATCTAATAATTAAATTAATAAGCTATAATCTAATAAATAATGTATAATATATTAATAATATAATAATATATTAATAATAACTAATAATGCTAATATAATGCTATATAATGCTATAATAATGTATAATGCATTATATGCTAATAATTATATTATTAATGCTAATAATATTATAATCTAATTATAATTCAAAATGCTATTAAATAAGTATTAAATATATTAATGCTAAATAATAAGCTAATTAATATATATAATTTAATAATAATAATGAATATATAATGCTATTAATAATAGTTATTAATGCTATTATTAATGCTAATAATCTATTATTAATGCATATGCTAATAATAATGCTATTAATGCTATTATAATTATAATGCTATTAATAATGCTAATAATCTATATTAATGCTATAATGCTATTAAATGCATATTATATTAATGAATTATAATGCAATAATTAAAATTATTAATAAAGCTATTAATTAATAATAAGCTATTAATGCTATATAAATTAATAATGCTATTATAATGCTTAATAATGCCTATTATTAATGCTATTAATGCTAATAAAATCTAATATTAATTAATGTATATAATTAATATAATCTAATTAAATGCATATTATTATAAATGCTAATAATGCTATTAAATAATAAATATTATATAATGCTAATATAATAATAATCTATATTAATGCTATTAATTAATATAAGCTATTAATGCTATTAATAATGTTATTAATGCATATTAATGCTAAATGCTATATTATATAGCTATAATCTTATAATGCATATATTTTAATGCTTAATAATAATGCTATTAATGCTATTAATAATATTAATGCTATTATAATGCTAATAATAATTATTAATGCTATATTAATAATAATGCTATAAATGCTAATTAATAATGTTATTAATGCTATTAATAATGCTAATAATAGCATTATTAATCTAATAATGCTTAATAGCTATAATGCTATTAAATGTTATAATAATTATAATGCTATAATAATAATGCTAATATAATTTGCTATTAATGCTAATAAAAATCTATAATGTATTAATAAAAATAATGTATTAATAGACTATAATGATTAATCTAAAATATCATAATGCTATAATGCTAAATAAAGTTATTAATGCTATTAATAATGCTAATAATGCTATTAATCTATAATTAATAGCTATAATGCTATAATAAAAATATTAAATGCTAATTAATCAAATGCAATATATTAAATGCTATTAATGTAATTATTAATAATGCTATAAATGCTATAATAATTTAAGTATATCTAAATAATATGCTATTAATTAATTATGCTTTTAATGCTAATGAAAATGCTATATCTATAATGCTAAATAATAAGCTATTAATGCTATTAATAATGATATTAATGCTATTAATTAATGCTAAATCAATATATAAATCTAATAATGCTAATAATAATTATTAAATGCTATTAATAATGTATTAATGCATATAATGCTATAATGCTATTATTAATGCTATTATTAATAACTAATAATGCTATTAATAATGCATTAATGCTAATAATAATGCTATTAATGCTATTAAAATGCTATTAATGCTAATTATTATGCTATTATAATGCTATTAATGCTAATATAATCATAATCTAATAATAATGCTATTAATGCTATAATAATGTATTAATGCTATATAATAATAATGCTATTAAATGCTATTAATGCTATTAATTAATGTATTAATGCTATTAATAATGTTTAATGCTATTATAATGCTATAATGCTATTATAATGTATTATATGCTAATAAATGCTAATAATGCTATTATAATTATTAATGCTATAATAATGCTATTAATCTATTAATAATGCTATATTAATCTATTAATGTATAATAATAATGCTATATATGCTATTAATCTATATGAATATATTAATGCTATTATAATGCTATAATGCTATATAATGCTAATTAATGCTTAATCTAATAATAATGCTATATTAATTAATAATGCTATTATAATGCTATTAATAATGCTAATAAATGCTATTATAATGCTATTAATGCTAATAATAATGCTATTAATGCTATTATAATGCTATTAATGCTATTAATAATTATTAATGCTATTAATTAATAATAATGCTATTTAATGCTATTAATAATAATAATTTAATGCTATTATATGCTATTAATGCTATTAATTATATTATGCTATTAATGCTTTAATATTAATGCTAATATATGCTATTAATGCTATTATAGTATTAATGCTATTTTAATTAATAATATGCTATTAATGCTATTAATAATGTTATTAATGCTATTATTAATTAATGCTAATAATGCTATTAATGCTATTAATGCTATTAATGCTTATATTATGCTATTAATGCTATTAATAATGCTATTATAATGCTATAATAATGCTATTAATGCTATATAATTAATAATGCTATAATGCTATTAATGCTAATAATATTATTAATGCTATTATGTATTAATGCTATTATTATGCATATTAATGCTATTTTAATCCTATTAATGCTAATAATAATGCTATTAATGCTATTAATAATGCTATTAATGCTATTAATAATGTTATAATGCTATTATTAATACTAATAATGCTATTATTAATGCTATTAATGCTAATAATAATGCTATTAATGCTATTAATAATGCTATTAATGCTATTAATTATGCTATTAATGCTATTAATGCTAATATTTATCCTATTAATGCTATTAATGCTAATAATAATTCTATTAATGCTAATAATAATGCTATTAATGCTATTAATGCTATTAATTATGCTATTAATGCTATTAATGCTAATAATAATGCTATTAATGCTATTAATAATGTTATTAATGCTATTATTAATGCTAATAATGCCAATAATAATGCTAATAATAATGCTATTAATGCTATTAATGCTAATATTTATCCTATTAATGCTAATAATAACGCTATTAATGCTATTAATAATGATATTAATGCTATTAATTATGCTATTAATGCTATCAATGCTAATATTTATCCTATTAATGGCATTATTAATGCTATTAATGCTAATAATGCTATTAATAATGCTATTAATGCTAATAATAATGCTATTAATGCTATTAATACTTTTATTAATGCTCATAATACTGCTAATAATGCTATTAATACTGCTATTACTGCTAATAATAATGCTATGGCTTATATTATTGCTATTGATGATGCGATTATTATTTAAAAATCTTTAAAAAAACAATAAACATATTTTAGATACCCGATGCATTTGCATCAGGCTAACAGCTATAACTACTATAATCAAATTAATGCACGTTCTAGAATCCCGATGCATTTGCATCGGGCTCACAGCTAGTGTATGCTATATTTATATATCATATCTCTATGCATGTTATATCTATGTATCTATCTATCTATCTATCTATCTGTATAGACCACACCTTGAGATGGAGATGTGGAGAACAGCTGTCCCGCCCATCTGTTGAGCTCCAGGCCCGGGGTTACTCGGGTATCTGGCTCAAAGTGGGTTTCACGGGGATGTCACGGGTGGCAGCGCCTGAGCCCGTGGCCTGGGTGACACTTCAATAAAGGGGTTATGTACAGGGGATAAGAGTTATTGTCATATGATGCAACCTGTAGTACCTGGTGATGGGTCACCAGCGCCGCCACGGTCCTCTGGAGGGCGATGGTATTGCGGCAAGGGTGGCAAAGCTCCCTACAGGTGGAGCTGGTCCTCCGGGGCAGTGTAGAGAGATGGGGCAGCTTAGAGTGGGACTTGAGACCAGGGTAAGATGCAGTAAGGCAGTCTATAGGGAGGCTGGGAACGTAGAGGAATAACGCACACACGCTGAAGAAAGTCTCTTTTACCTTTTACTGATGGTATTCACAGGTAAAGATGTCCAGAGCACTGGCGACTGACCAGGTGCACAGTGAGTCTCCACAGCAAGGGGGTATAAGGCCTTCTCAGGTTCCCTGCTGTCTCTGAAGCCCTGTCTGTATGCAACATGACTGGTCTCACTTTCTCTGGTCCTCTCTCTCCTCCTGCGCGGTCCACGGGTACCCTCTCTGATCACTGCTGTGTGATTCCTCACTACGGTGTCTGGCTCCCTCTTTCTGGGTATGCAGGGGGACCAGGTGACTGAAGTCTCCACTGTGTGCAGAGGTTTTCTGCAGTCCTGAAGTAATCCTGCAGATGCGGACCCCTTAATTCCGGTACATCTTGGGTGAACTTCCACGAGTTCCTCTACTCCCATGGCTAAGCTCCGTGCCTTCTGTCCCCACTCCTAGGCTTGGCTAAGCATAGAAGGGCCACTCCGGGTCACTGGTTTGAGCCTAACCGCGGCACCGATCGCCAGGACGTCTTCGCATCTCTCCTAGTGTCTGCACACTCTAACTAACTCCTCCCCCAGCAGCAGTATTTATAGGGGACCTCACCTAAAGTCAGTGAGGCTAGCTCCCCCTACTGTGCCGGGGTGGAAGGTGTTGTATGTAGTAAATACCTACTGTGGAAACCCAGCTGTGTAGTAGGGAAGGCTGTGGCTACCTGCGTGAGCAGGGCGCCACATACCCCCCTAGTTAACATCAGTACTCCTGGACTGAGCATCTTTGATTTCAAACAAAAGGAATAACAATAATTAACAATAATAACAGGTAACCTATTTACAGAGTCTCAAAATATTAAAATTTACAAAAACCACTGAAAAAGAATGGCAAAAATGAAAACAGTTAAGTCCATACGGTGCTAGTCCATTCACCACAGGCTTTGAAAAAGAGTAGTTTGTGGTCAAACCAGTCCTGTGACCATGGTCCTTTTTAATTGTAATCCGGGGAAAAGTTCAAAGGGAAAGGTTCAGTTCACAAGAGTCTTTACAGTAAAGTCTCTGTACGCTCCGGGTAAGAAAAGGGAAAAAGTCTTTCAAAAGTCAATAAACACATTTCCCTATGGGTGTCTCGGCTTAGGAGACCTGGTACCTACCCACTCCAGGCACTTTCTGTTCCTAACTTAATGTGCATGGGACGAGGCCCAGTTCCTCCACCCTTCTGTACACTACTATGTACACTACTATTTACATGTTTCTGTTGCCGTTTATTCTACCTCTGACCTTACTGTGCCCACTCTCCATACCTAGACGGGGGTTGACCTTGTGTGCTCCTCTGTGACTTGCGCACTACAGGTATCTCTGTCTCAGGTGAGGTTTCTAGTGAAGGGTTTGGTGCAGGTATGTCAGGTCTGCGTGGCCTTAGTCTCACTACAGGGCTAGCAGATGTACTGATTGCAGCATCCTCAGATTCTCTAGCAACAGGTATTTCTTCCTGATTCCTTTGTACAACTTATTGGGGCTGGTAGAAATTTACTAAAGGCACTAAGATGGCTCCATCTTGCTGAGGCCAATTTTCTGGGAAATCTCCTAGGATTGTTGAGACTACATTCTCCTTTAAGTTTTCACATGGACTGGGTCATTTTTCAGGTTCTGATTGTTCTTTTGGCGATGTTGGGGGATTCTGGTTTTCCCATTCAGTTGAACACTTCTTGATATGGCTTCTTGACACCGTCTGAGTGTTTTTTCCTCCATTCTTACTGATGAGACACACTTTGTCATTGTCAAATCCAGAATATAATAGGACATAGGGTTCTTGTTCCTACTGATTATCCAATTTGTGTTGTGTTCTTTTCCTCTTTAAAGCAATACTTCCTGGTACAATAGGTTCTGCTGGAGCCATCTTAGTGTTTTTCACGGGCTTTCTCCAGGTTATCTTCTACGCAGGCTTGAACCATTTTGTATTGATCGAAGCAGTTTTCGTTCCAATTGAGTATTGAGTTGTCTGCTTTGGGATCAACTACTCTGAGTTCCAAGTCTACGGGTAACTTTCCTGTATGGGCTCTCATCAGGTAAGCTGGTGTACAGTTTGTAGAACTTACTGGAATGTGGTTGTACATGTCAACCAAGTCTGGTAATTTCTCCAGCCATTGGTTGCTTTCTTCTAAGGGTAGGATCTTCAACATGTCAATGATGATATTGTTAATTTTCTCACATAATCCGTTGGTTTGCGGATGATATGGGGTCATCCTTATCTTCTTACATCCATACATGTGGCAGAACTCTTGGAAGATCTCTGCTTCAAAAGCTGAACCTTAGTCCGTGAGAATCTGCTCTGGATAACCTAATGGTCTGCAGAATACATTTTGGAAGGTTCTGGCAGCGCTGGCAGCTGTCAGGTCTTTCACAGGGGCAACCATCAGAAACCTCCAGTAATGGTCTACCATGGTCAACGCATATGTGTAGCCAGATCTACTTGGAATTAGTTTTACGTGGTCCAGGGCTACTATCTTCAGGGGCTGCTTCGTCACTATGGGCTGGAGTGGTGCTTTCTGGCTCTGTAAGTCCTTTCTTCTTTTTTTTTTTCCAACTTTAATTTTTATTAGTTTTTTAATTATCATTCATGACAAATCATATAACACGACTTCACAATCACAATTCTGCAGCACAATCTCTAATACTAATAAACGATAACATCAGCTCATTTCCTCCAGTCATCACAGTTGTATTAAGTCCACAGAAAGATCCCACATCTGCCATGTCTGGTTAAATTTGTCCATCGTATTGTGGAGTGTGGCAGTCAGTTGTTCCATTAATCGGATATCTTTTATCTGTGCATATCAATCAGATAGTGAGGGTGGAGCCCTCCTCTTCCAGTTTAGGGATATCAAGCATTTCGCTGCTGTAAGTAAATGCATTAAGAGCCTGTTCTTGGATTTATTCAAACCTGGGGGGAAAAGATTTAAGAGACATACAGCCGGGTCTAGGGGCAGGGGGTCATCTATCACCCGGGAAATCACTGTTGTCACGGACTCCCAAAAACCATGAATTAACGGGCATAACCAGAAAAGATGGTACAAAGAGGCTTTACTTTGGCCACATCTCGAACAATTGTCCGGGATAGTTGAATTAAACTTATGAAGAAGTTCAGGCGTGTGGTACCATGTCATTAATATTTTCATCTGGTTCTCTTTATAAAAGGTATTAACTAATGACCTGAATGTTCTGTCCCATATCACCCCCCACATTGGGCCAGAAATCTCCCTCCCTAACCAAGCTTCCCATCGCGTCATATAAGCGTGTTTAAACGTGCCCCGGTAACCCCAAGAATTCAGGATAGCATAAATATCAGATATGAGGCCTCTAGTAGAGGGTCCCCGAGAGCATAATGTTTCAAATTGGGTCAGGCCTGTATTCTTTTTGGACCCCATGACCAACATAAGGTAGTGAATTATTTGTCGATACGAGAAGCCCAACCCTTCCGGCAGCTTATATAACGAACGCAGTTCAGCGAAGGGTCGTGGTTCGTGTGTAAGTGGGCTTACGATGTCACGGAAGCAAAAAAGGCCCACTTCCGCCCATTTACGCATTGTGATTAGTGATGGGCGAATCCTAAATTACTCGGAATCGCTTGACTCTAGCGAGTCCGAGCACAGGACTCGCTACTCGTTGCGAGTCTAGCGAGTCCAATGTTAATGAATGGGGAAGCGAGTAATAGCGAGTAGTGTGAGATTTACAAATCGCAGATGTGTCTCGGAAGCTTCAGCCTGAAGCAATCCTAGTTTTGTCATTTATTTGCATTGGACTCGTTTACTTTGCAACTGTAATCGCTGGGAAACTCGCACAGATAAGAGTCCTGTCTTCTCTGTGTGCTGGCTGCCAGCTCCAGGGTCCTAGAGCCTGCCTGCTGCCTGATGTAGCAGTGCTGAGATTGTTCTCAGTCTGCTCATTCCCTGTGTACAGACATGAATGTCTGTGCACAGAGATGATGTAGCAGAGCTGAGATTGTTCTCAGTCTGCTCATTCCCTGTGCATATACATCTATATCTATGCACAGGGATGAGCAGAGAGGACATCGCGTTTTGGACTGCGTCGGACGGAAGAGGATTTTTTTAATTAAAGATGGAGTCTCTAATGGCTTTTTTTTTTATTTCTAATAAAAAAATTTCTCTGTGTTGTGTTTTTTTTAAAACAATTTAATAGAAATTCATGGCGGTCATGTCTAATATTGGCGTGACCGCCATAAATTTCGGGCTTAGGGCCAGCTGATAATACAAAGCTGGCCCTAACCTCTATTACCCAGCGTGCCACCGCCACCAGGGCCGCTGGAAGAGCGGGGTTCAGCGCCAGAGGATGGCGCTTCAATGAATGCGCCATCTTCTGGGGCGGCTGCGGGCTGCAATTTGCAGCGGGGGGTGCCCAGAAAGCTTGGGCATCCCTGCGCTGCGGATTCCAGCCCCCAGCTGCTTAGCTGTACCTGGCTAGACATAGAAATTGCACGGAGCCCCATGCATTTTTTTGACTCCGACTCCGAGACGACTCCGACTCCGAGACGACTCCGACTCCGAGACGACTCCGACTCCGAGACGACTCCGACTCCGAGACGACTCCGAGACGACTCCGACTCCGAGACGACTCCGAGACGACTCCGACTCCGAGACGACTCCGACTCCGAGACGACTCTGACTCCGAGACGACTCTGACTCCGAGACGACTCTGACTCCGAGACGACTCCGACTCCGAGACGACTCCGACTCCGAGACGACTCCGACTCGACTCCGAGACGACTCCGACTCCGACTCGACTCCGAGACGACTCCGACTCCGAGACGACTCCGACTCCGAGACGACTCCGACTCCGAGGCGACTCCGACTCCGAGGCGACTCCGACTCTGAGGCGACTCCGACTCTGAGGCGACTCCGACTCTGAGACTCCGACTCTGAGGAGACTCCGACTCCGAGACGACTCCGACTCCGAGGCGACTCCGACTCTGAGGCGACTCCGACTCTGAGGCGACTCCGACTCTGAGACTCCGACTCTGAGACTCTGACTCTGAAATTCATTAAATAATAAAAAAAATGCGTGGGGCTCCGCGCAATTTCTATGTCTAGCCAGGTACAGCTAAGCAGCTGGGGGCTGGAATCCGCAGCGCAGGGATGCCCAAGCTTTCTGGGCACCCCCCGCTGCAAATTGCAGCCCGCAGCCGCCCCAGAAGATGGCGCGTTCATTGAAGCGCCATCCTCTGGCGCTGAACCCCGCTCTTCCAGCGGCCCTGGTGGCAGTGGCATGCTGGGTAATAAAGGGGTTAATACCAGCTTTGTTATACAAGCTGGTATTAAGCCCGAGATTCTTAATGTCAGGCCACGTTTGACCCGGCCACTAAGAATCTCCAATAAAGGGTTAAAAAAACACAACACAGAGAAAATTTTTTATTTGAAATTAAAAAAAAAGCCATTAGGGACTCCATCTTTAATTAAAAAAATCCTCTTCTGTCCGACGTAGTCCAAAACGCGATGTCCTCTCTGCTACATCCCCTGTGCATAAATATAGATGTCTATGCACAGGGAATGAACAGACTGAGAACAATCTCAGCACTGCTACATCATCTCTGTGAGCAGGCGGGCTCTAGGACCCTGGAGCTGCACAGAGAAGACAGCTGGACTCGGCTCACAAAGAAACAGCAGTTACTTTGCGAGTTTCCCTGCTATCACTGGCACAGTAGCCGAGTCTAATGCAAACAATGGCAATCCGAGTTTTGTCAGCGTTTCTGACAAAACTAGGATTGATATTGATTTGCATTGGACTCGTGCGAGTAATCACTGGGAAACTCGCAGAGTACCGAGTCCTGCGAGTCCCTTACTACTCGCCGAGTAACGAGTCCTAGTGAGTAGATTCGCCCATCCCTAATTGTGATAGAATCCAAAGCTCCCGAAGTATGCGGGCTATACAGATAAGGTGTTAAAGGAGAGGTGTGTGTCGCTAACTAATATTTAATTCTGCATTTACTCCAAATATCCCTGGTAAAAGCCATGGGGCCCAATAACATCTTGAAGTGAATCTCTGAGGGCTTGCCCCATATTAACGAGGTGGGATGGTATGGGGCCAGCCATAGCTGTTCTACCTCTGTCCATCTACTGCATATTGTCAACGTCGACCAATGGGACAAATGGCTCAAATGCGTAGCGTAATAATACAGCATAATGTCCGGGCAGGCAACCCCTCCTTCTCGTTTTGACGCACATAGGACCGAGTCCTGTATTCTGTGTCTTCCCGAGTGCCAATGACTCACCGTGGCCGGGGACTCCGATTTAGACAGGCTGAAGCTCCTTCCTCCTTGTCACGGGTGGACCGCGCCTGCCGATAGTGGGGCCCGGTTGAGTGCAGATCAAAAGTTGTAGACGTCTTACGGGAACAGATTAAAAGGGTTAATTTATTCATAACGCCACCTATGAGTAGTTCGGTAAGTCTTACCGACACTGCAGGACCTCCGGGGGATGGATAGCAGCAAGATGGAACGCTCCCCACAGGCTGAGCGGTGATCCCCAGAGGCTGGAGCTGCATAAGATGTTCTGCGGCAGCTCCGGTTACCTTGTGTGCGGACAGATGCAGTCATAAGGAAGCACGGACACTGTAAGTCTCTGTAACGGGTCTTTACTGTAACCAGCAAGCAGTACATGGCATACAGTTAACGGGTAGTGGACCGGGTGGACTCAGCAGTGATAGGTGTCCCTCAGAGATCCGTGGTGTTCCTCCATTCTAGCTAAGTGTTTGCCGTTGTCGCCCAGGAATACCAGATCCCGTACAGGGAGTCTGCTTCAATGCCCTATCCAAAATGTACGTTATGGATGCTTTGGGGAGCCTTGGATCCCTCGGTGGGTACACCGCTGGTTAGACGACTGGAATTTGGCGGGTGGTGGGGTGCTCCTGTGAAGCTGCTCCTCCACTCTTCTGGTTCGCGTAGCAGAGGTGAACTGCTGCCAGCTTTGGTACCAGTGAACCGGCTGTAATTTGGGCACGGGAGTCTTTTGGAACCCGTGTTTGGTGATGCCCGATCCCGGTTGTTCAGGCCTCAGGTGCTGACACCCGACCGGTGACGGCCCGGGGGCTGCACAGCGGTGCAGAACCCCCGCTCCTACGTTACTCCTTCTTCAAGTTCAAATCTGTTTCTTACTAACTTCTTCTACACTCTACCCTAGCACTCCGCCCACCAGGACCCTGGTTGGTCCCCTCTACTAGTGTTGCATGCAGGGTTTGGATCTCTAAGTTAACCAGATGACTGCTGGGTCAGAGAATATTGCTGCTGCATTTATGGCTGCAATACCCTCCTGTGACGCACTCGTTGCGGGGCGCCACACCAAATGAACTTCATTTGAGATGACTGGATACTCTTTAGGGTTATAATGGGTACTTTTACCGATAGTGTTTCAAATAAGCATAAAAAGCTGGGGATAACGGACATTTTAATAGCTGCCACCCTTCCCAAAAGCGAGATCTGTAAGACTGACCATTTTTTAAGTTGGGCCTCCACCTTCCGTATCAGGGGTGGAAAGTTAGCTTGGTATATTGTTTTGTAGCTAGAGGTCATATTGATCCCTAAGTAGCGTAGGGACGTTGTACCCCAGGTATAACTATGTAAACGTTTAAGGAGGTGAAGTTTAGGCTCCTGAATGTTTATGGGCAGTGCTTCAGTTTTTGCCGAATTAATTTTATAACCCGACAATTTAGCGTATGACTCAATAGCGGCATGTAAGTTAGGCGGAGAGATAACGGGCTTTGTCAAGGAGAGTATCACGTCATCCACGAACAGGGCGACTTTGAATTGTCTGCCTTTAAGTTGAATTCCAGAAATATCAGGGTTAAGCCTAATTTGCGCAGCTAGCGGCTCTATACTAAGGACATAGAGCAATGGAGAAAGGGGGCACCCCTGACGCGTTCCATTTTTTTATGGACAGATCTTTGGAATGGGCGTGAGGAAGGCAGACCGAGGCAATGGGAGATAAATAGAGACCCCTCAGTGCTGCAACAAAAGGTCCCGACAGGCCAAAATGATGGAGAGAGCGGAACATGAATGCCCAATCCAGCCTGTCGAAGGCCTTTTCCGCATCTAAACTAAGCAAAAGGGCCTCCTCCGCCTCCCTGTTGGCCACCTCTATCAGGTCCAAGATACGCCTAGTATTGTCGCCTGCCTGGCGGAAGCGAACAAAACCAACCTGGTCTTTATGGATCAGATGTGGAAGCCAGGTCCCCAGCCTATCCGCCAAGAGTTTGGTGAAAATTTTCAGATCAGCATTTAACAGGCTGATAGGACGGTAGCTTGCACACTCCATCGGGTCTTTACCCTCTTTTGGGATTACGGTAATGTAGGAACGGAGTATAGAATCGGGAATTACCCCTCCCTCCATGAAATGGTTAAACAAAAGGACCATATTGGGGGACAGCACATCTATATAGGTTTTATAGTAAAGATATGGCAATCCATCCGGACCCGGGGCTTTATGAATTGGCAATTTCTTCACTATTTCCTCAATCTCCTCTGCAGTAATTTTCTGGTTAAGTTCATCTAGGGCGGTCTGGGATAATTTAGGTAGATGATACGATAAGAGGTATTCATCCAGGATATGGTTCTGTCCTCCCTGGGGTTGAGGTGAAGCAAGGGGAAGAGAGTAAAGCGAAGAATAATATTCGTAAAAAATGTCAGCCACCTTACCCGGGTCATAATGGATCACTCCGGCCTGATCTTTGATGCCGTAGGGGGAATTATTAGTAACCTGATCTCTCAGTCTCCTAGCCAGCATTGTATGCGCTTTATTACTGTATTCATAGAATTTCTGTCTGGAATATCTTAGTAGTACCTCCACCTTACCATGCGAGATGGGTTTGAGTTGGCTTCTCATGTCTACTAGCTCTTTGAGGAGTTGTTTGGTGGGGTGCGCCAGTAATCGCGCCTCTGCCTTTTTTAAGTTCCCTTCATATTGTTAGATATCGGGATTTTGCGTCTTTTTTAATCTTGGATGATAGTGCAATGCACTCTCCTCTAAAAACCGCCTTATGGGCCTCCCACAGGACAGATAATGATGGAGATGATGGGGTGTTTTCAGTGAAATAGTTTACAAGGGATTTCCGCAGTTTATCATGTGTATCTCTATTTGTCAAAAGGGATTCATTTAATCTCCAGTGATTCAGTTTAGGTGGGTTAGGCGTCAATTTGAGGTCTATTGTTAGAGGGGCATGGTCAGTCCAGGTTATGGTGCCAATGGAAGCCGATATCATGGAGCGTAGAGTAACCACATCCCCCAAAAAATAGTCAATACAGCTATGAGAGCCGTGAGGATGGGAGTAAAACGTAAATTTCTTATCTGTTGGATTGTAAATACGCCATAAGTCATACAACGTGTATCTACGTATTAGTTTCGGAAAGCTAGTAGAGACATATTCCGTTTTCATATGTCTAGTACGGGGTGGCAGATGTACTAATCTGTCTCTAGCCTCCGAAAATGCCATATTAAAATCACCGCCAATTATCTGGGCCATTCCTCGGTCAGGGCGTAATCGGGCCAAAACTGAAGCTACAAATTTTATCTGGTTTGTGTTGGGGGCATATAAATTGCACAACATAATTGGTATTCCCCCTATGTTCCCATAAACAATGGCAAATCTGCCCTGAGGATCTATGTCTGCTTTAGATACCTGGAATGTACAATGGCGGGAAATCAAAATTGCCACCCCAGCCGTTTTATTCTTAGCTGTAGCAGAGAAAGTAGTAGGAAACCAGTGATGTGCAAATTTAAGGGATCCCGTATCCGTAAGATGTGTCTCCTGCAGAAACACAATATCCGCTTTAGACTCCCTCATCTCTCGGAGAGTGAGCCTTCTTTTTATGTCCGAATTTAGTCCCTCTACATTGAGAGTAAGCAACTTAACCATGAGGAGATAGAGTCACACCCAGAGCATTTAAAGGGGATATAAATGTTCCCATAACGTGACTGTGGGGTCTAAGAGCATTGTCAAGAGGACTTGTCTGATAAGGTGAGGACAAACTTGTACTGTATACCAAAACATATACAACATAACCAAACATTGAATGAGTAAGAAAAAAAAAACAACATGTGAATAATACAGGACAACATCGTGTAGTCCCAAAATGAGAGTCGGGTACAGTATAGACCCCGCCGCCGAAATCGGCTGCGAGACGCCTCTGTACTACTTAATGATTCAAAGAAACCGGTAACACGACTCTCGTCTGTGGGGGTACACGCCAAATCCGCAAGAATAGGTATCTCCCAAATTCCCGCCCCCAAGAGCCGCAAATTCCCACTGAGGGGCCAAGAATGAGGCGTTGAAAGCCCCGCAACTAGGAGAAAAAAGATGGGAAAAGCAAACACCAGTATCAATCAATGGATGTCATAGTCGCCAGTCACAATGGGTCCTCTCTCCTAGGGGCTCTCCGCAAGGTCTTACGCGGTATAGACTGTCGCCAGGTTTGCTGTAGTGGAGGCAGCCCCAGCGGCACGGACCAGTCAGGCAAATCCGGCTGTTCAATGTTCAACACACGGCAGAAGGACTCCAGATCCTCCGGGTTTCACAGGGTGGCTACTCGGTCCCCCCTCTTAGCCGAAAGGCTGAAAGGAAAGCCCCATCTATAGGGTAGTTGATTTTCTTGCAAAATGTGTGACAGTGGTCTCAGGGCTTTCCTTTGCTGTAAGGTGATCCACGAGAGGTCCTGGAAGAGCTGTATTTTTGCGTTGTTATGGGTGATCTGCTTGATCCGTCTTGCTTTTGTCATGATGTCTTCTTTTAAAGGGAAGTCTGTAAAACGGCAGATGGGAGATCTAAGATGGCCGCTGACCAGGGAGGTTGCATCTGACACAGCTCCCTGCCACACTCCACCATCCGAGCCATCCAGCCTCAGAGAGCACATAATCTGCCATCAAAAATACACCAGCTGCAGCTCACAACACCAGGGACACAGAGGATCTGGATCTTAAAACCTACAGAGAATCTGATCTCTCACCTCAGGTTGGTGAATGCTGCACTCCCCCTCCCTGCTTCAGACTGTCTGAATTTCTCCCTGCTCCTGGACACCTAACACTGCCAGCCCGCAAATCCCTGATACATATTGTGTCGGGCTCTGTGAGGATGAGGAGACTCCATCAAATCAGCAGGGAGCAGAGATAAGATAAGAGGAGTGCGGAACCAGAGAGAGAGAAGCTCATTTCTGCCCATGCAGCCATTAATGAGGGACACAGACAGTGCTCACATCAGTTAAGATACATAGAGGTGGTGCAGGGCTTCAACACTGCTGGCACCAGCACTTAAAACTGCTCAGAGGCTCCCAGACAACTCAAGATAACAGCTGGTGTTGCCAGGACTGTTTGGCTCTCTAATTTCTGGTGGCTGAAGGCACTGCTACCATCAAACATACAGACTTCACCTCTGCAGCTGCTTGGAAAAGAGCCCCTATTGTCATCTAGGGAGCCTTGCTGAAACTATTGGTGACAGGGGGGGCTGCTCTGGAGTTGCACTGAGGGAGGCAAGCTCTGCCTCATATAATCTCCTGGCAATTATAAGACCGCGGCCCTTACAGGACCTTATAACTCTGATCCCAGAGTATATATAAGTGGCTGGCATCACACTTGTCATCGCAGGGACATCCTGACTCGCTGTGAACTACTACAGAGCAGATTTCATCCATGTGCTGTGGGACTCTGATCCCTGTACATAAAGACATTCTGTTTACACCAACCTTTCCCCCTCTCATATAGGATTACAGCACCACTGCTCTACAGCCTCTGCAGCATTCAGATTTATTAACTCTTTGTCAACTCCTGAGGTGCTAAATGCCATACGGTCCTATAATGTAACATCTTCTGGATCTCCACACACTTACTACTTCTCTGTGACTATGGATATATAAAATCATGTAAAGTCTCTTGAATATGCAGTAGAGGTTAACGAGTTATAAGAACCACATAAGGACTTCCGGTTTCCGGCCTGATGGGAGAGGGAGGAAGGGACTGAGCTCCCAGAGCCCGTGACTCCACACCCGATTCAAAGGCGAGAATCCGCCGCCAAACGCTACCGGAGTCACGCTCCCCTATTCTCATACTACCCCTGCATGCATCGGTGGCTCCGGAGCACCGGCACCAGGCGGGTAACGGCGGGGATGGCGACGAGAAACTCCGGGCCCCCCTCCAAGATGGCGCAGAGCGGAGTAGGAAGCAGAGGCAAGGAGGCGGCATGTAAACAACAGCCTCGTTCGCAGGGGAAAGATCCCGGTGTCCATCCTGGCCGGAGCAGCAGTGGGAGAGGTGAGACTAAAGAGCAGGCGGAGGGGCTGAATCCTGAACACACCATTGAGTATAAGTTGCTGGCCACAGAAGTCTCAGCACAGTTGGTGGGAGAGCTGAAGCAGACTTTCAGGGCTTTAGTACAGGAGCTGCTGCAAGATTCCCTCACTGACATTAGAGAGGAGTCTGCAGCTCAAGAGGCCAGAATAACACTTCTTCCACACCATCCACTAATCAACACCTGAAGCCTATTCAGCTACAGATTTATTCAGAACCACAAGTCTGATCCAGACGTGTCTGATCCATGCATCTTCCAAACTACATCTTTCAAAGTACATTTTCTAAGTACAATACTTAGAAATAGACTAGACATCTATGAGATATTCCACTCATCACTATTTGTATCTGCTGAATCATCAACCTTATGATCATCATCATCATCATCATCTAATCGGGCTGTTTCCTCTTCCCACAGGTACGCATTGTGAACTTCCAGCTATCCACCCAGCTTTGCTACACTCACTGCTTAGATACTGTGCATATAATGTGTGTTAGGTACGCATTGTGAACTTCCAGCTATCCACCCAGCTTTGCTACACTCACTGCTTAGATACTGTGCATATAATGTGTGTTAGGTACGCATTGTGAACTTCCAGCTATCCACCCAGCTTTGCTACACTCACTGCTTAGATACTGTGCATATAATATCTATATATGTTGATATTTTCTTACCTTTCATGTGTCTGCTTTTTGCCATTCCTCATGATCAGTGTTGCATGACCTAGAGTTAGTTCTCCAGGCCCTTCCCCTGTTTTATTACCTCTGTGTAACCCCCATCATCTGCTCACTTCTTCCACACCATCCACTAATCAACACCTGAAGCCTATTCAGCTACAGATTTATTCAGAACCACAAGTCTGATCCAGACGTATCTGATCCATGCATCTTCCAAACTACATCTTTCAAAGTACATTTTCCAAGTACAATACTTAGAAATAGACTAGAAATGGACTGGAAAAGACTGGCAGGAATATAAAGCCCCCACAATGTTTCCCTTCTAATCTCTACCACCCTTACTACTTCACTTCATATTAACTCCTGCAATCCCTTCCACAAATAAGGAACTAGTCATCAGTCCACCCTTCCTCCCCAGCCATCTTACCTCCTCTTGACTACTATTTCTCCCCATACTGGCTGTATCACCTTGTCCTCGGCTCCACCACCCTGTCCAGGACTGCTAGATCTCATCCCCATCCACATCTCCCCTGGACTGTAGCTCATACCTTGATGACATTCCACCCCGGACTGAACCCTGGATGCCTCACCTGTCCCACGGCTGCTCCATCAGCCAACCCAGCAATCGCCTCTGTCAACCCCCGACCGCCTCGACTGATCCCCCAACTTCCCCATCTGACCCATCCATCTGACCCCCCACCTTACATCTCATCCCCTGGTCATCACCTCATCCCGTGACCGCTCCCCACTGATGACCATTCACCCACTACAACAACTTTCCCCACTCTGCTTCTGACCCCTGCTGCCACACTCACTCCCTGTTCTCCGTATGCAATGTTCCCGCTACTCCTCACTCTCACTCCCATCCTTCTCCACTTCCTACTACCCCCACTTATCCCCCCTCCCAGCAACACAATACTGCTCTCACCCTCTATCCTGCCGAACCACCTCACCTACTTCACCAACCTTTTCATTCACTTTCAATCCTCAATCACCAAACAAGCACGCCCGCCTCGCAAGCTCTCATGCTCCCACCTGCTAACCCTCGGCCTACTCCTCCTCCTTGCCGGTGACATCTCCCCCAATCCTGGCCCCCCCCGCAACATCCCAACAACAACCTTCATCCCGCGACCCACCGCCAACCCTCGCAACCTCACCACCACTTGCTCTCGCAACCCCACCAACATCAGACCCATTCCCCCAACCCATGCCCCACCTACCGCTCTACCCGGCGCACTCTGGAATGCCCGCTCAGTGTGCAACAAACTCCCCGACATCCATGATCTTTTTATCTCCAGGAAACTGTCATTCCTCGGCCTCACCGAGACCTGGCTCACCCCGTCCGACACGGCCTCCCCTGCTGCACTATCCTACGGCGGCCTCAGCCTGTCCCACACCCCCCGTCCCTCTGGCAAACAAGGCGGTGGAGTTGGCATACTGCTGTCCAACTCCTGCACCTTCAGCCCCATCCCCCAGCCCCCATCCGTCACTGTCCCCTCCTTCGAAGCCCACTCAGTCCGAATCTTCTCCCCCTGCAACCTCCAAATAGCCATCATCTACCGCCCCCCCGGACCCACCGCCTCCTTCCTTGACCACTTCACCACCTGGCTACTTCACTTCCTCTCCACTGACATCCCCTCCATCATCATGGGCGACTTCAATATCCCCATTGACACTCCCCGCCCAGCCACCTCCAACCTTCTTTCCTTGACCACCTCCCTAGGGCTCTCCCAATGGTCCTCCTCTCCCACCCACGAACAAGGCCACACGCTTGACCTCATCTTTACCCGCCTTTGCTCCCTCTCTAACCTCACAACCTCGGTACTCACACTGTCCGACCACCATCTCTTGACCTTCTCCGCCCTCTCCTCCCCTGCCACACTACCCCCTCTCCGCAAACTTGATCACCCTCGCCGAAACCTAAAAGATCTTGATCTTCCTTTATTCTCTGAATCACTCCTCCCTCTCACCGACCTACCCTGCGCTGACGACATTGACATTGCCACCACCCTATACAACACCACCATAACGAACGCTCTCGACCTAGCCGCCCCCCTCACTCTCCATGCTCCACGCATTAACAGGCAACCCTGGCACACCACCCTCACTAAAAACCTGAGACGGGCGTCCAGAGTCGCCGAGAGGAGATGGAAAAAGTCTCACACCCCCGAGCACTTTGCTCTGTTCAAGCAATACATCACTGACTTCAAGACAGCACTCGCTACCGCCAAGCAAGCCTTCTTCTCATCCCTTATAACCTCTCTGTCCCGCAACCCCAAGCAGCTCTTCAAAACTTTCAACTCCTTACTTCGCCCACCTGCTCCCCCCCCTTCTCCCCTCATCTCTGCTGAAGACTTTGCGACCTTCTTCAAGGAGAAGATCGACAAGATCAGAAGCAGCTTCGGTCCACTATCCCCACACCTCCCCTTCCCACCTACACTGCCCTCCTCCTCCATCAGCCACTTCCCCCCCATAACTGAAGACCAACTCTCCTCCCTCCTGTCAAAATCACACCTCACCACCAGCGCCCACGACCCGCTCCCATCCCACCTCATTCCCAACCACACCTCCATTTTCATCCCAGCCCTCACCCACCTCTTTAACCTTTCACTTAGCACTGGTACCTTCCCCTCGGCCTTCAAACACGCCCTAATCACGCCCATCCTAAAAAAAACCTCACTTGACCCTACCTCTGTCTCTAACTATCGCCCCATATCTCTTCTCCCATTCGCCTCTAAGCTACTTGAACAGCACGCCCACTCCGAACTGTCCTCTCACCTCTCCTCGTGCTCCCACTTTGACCGCCTACAGTCCGGCTTCCGACCCCTCCATTCCACCGAAACAGCCCTGACCAAAGTCACCAACGACCTACTGACCGCCAAGAACAAACACTACTACTCCATCCTGCTACTCCTTGACCTGTCTGCCGCCTTCGACACGGTTGACCACTCCCTTCTTCTCCGGATCCTGGAATCCCTTGGCATCACCCACCTTGCCCTCTCCTGGATCTCCTCATACCTAGCGGACCGGACCTTCAGCGTCTCCCACTCCCACACCTCCTCCTCACCCTACCCCCTTTCTGTCGGAGTCCCCCAAGGTTCGGTCCTGGGACCCCTACTTTTCTCCATTTACACTCTCGGCCTAGGGCAACTCATCGAGTCCCATGGCCTCCAGTACCACCTCTACGCTGACGACACCCAAATCTACCTGTCCGGCCCTGACATCACCTCCCTACTCTAGAAAATCCCTCAATGCCTTTCCGCCATCTCATCCTTCTTCTCTGCTCGCTTCCTTAAACTCAACATGGACAAAACTGAATTCATAGTCTTCCCCCCAAGAAATTCCACCCCACCTCCCAACCTATCCATCTGCATCAACGACTGTGCCCTCTCCCCAGTCCCCCAAGCCAAGTGCCTCGGGGTAATCCTTGACTCCTCCCTATCCTTCAAACCCCACATCGAGGCCCTCACCACATCCCTCCGGCTCCAGCTCAAGAACATCTCACGGATCCGCTCCTTCCTCACCCACGACACCGCTAAAACACTCATCCATGCTCTTATCATCTCCCGCCTTGACTACTGCAACCTCCTTCTCAATGGCCTCCCGGCTAACTCCCTCACACCTCTCCAGTCTATCCTCAACTCCGCTGCCCGACTCATCTATATGTCCTCCCGCTACTCCCCTGTCTCCCCTCTCTGCCAAGCCCTTCACTGGCTCCCCGTCTCCAAGAGATCCCAATTCAAAACACTAACCATGGCGTACAAAGCCATACACAACCTGGCTCCACCATACATCTCCGACCTGGTCTCCCGATACCTACCCTCACGCAACCTCCGCTCCTCCCAAGAACTCCTCCTCTGCTCCCCCCTCATCACCTCTTCGCACAACCGAGTCCAGGACTTCTCCCGGGCATCTGCCTTACTCTGGAACTCCCTACCCGAACACGTCAGACACTCTCCTACCCTGAGTAGCTTCAAGTGTCACCTGAAGACTCACTTGTTCCGTCAAGCCTACAACCTGCCATGAGACCCAGGTGAACGCCCCATACCTGACATTCCCCCATCCTACTGTATCCTAACCCACCCCTCTTAGACTGTGAGCCCTCGTGGACAGGGTCCCTGCCCCTCCTGTATCTGTACGTCCTGATCGCCTAGATTTAGTGTACTTGTTCTTGTCTCCCTCAACCTCATGTAAAGCGCCATGGAACCTAATGGCGCTATATAAATAAATAATAATAATAATAATAATAATAATAACAGCACTGGAGCAGAGAGTGTCAGATGCTGAAGACAGGGTGACATGGCTGGAAAAACAAGTCTCAGAATACAAGGATAGGGAAGAACGCACAATTAATAAATTGGAGGACCTGGAGAACCGGTCTCGCCGGAACAACCTGCGACTGATAGGGCTCCCTGAGTCCATCACCCCCACGGCCCTGCTAGATATCTTTGAGACTGAACTCCAACAGATTCTCGGAAGCAGGGGCTCCTGTATGGTGGAAAGGGCACACCGGATAGGTCCCCCATCAGACCGTCCCGCCAAAGCGAGCACAGCGGCCCAAGAGAAAGTGAAGCCGCGACAGGCTATTGCTCGCTACTTAAACTACAGGGACAAGGAAAACCTTCTGCGCGCATATAAGAGCTTGAGGGCCCCACTGATACTTTGTGGACATAAGGTTCTGCTATTTGTTGATTACTCTCCTGAAGTGGCAAAGAAACGGAGAGCCTTTGGGGAAGCATGCAGTATATTTTACAAGCGCAATATACGCTTTCAGCTACTATATCCAGCCGTATTAAAGTACAGGGGTCCTGACGGTTCCATCAGGGTGCACCACAGCCCGGGGGAGGCCATCAGGAGCCTGACACAACGGAGCCCGGTGGGAAGTCATGACGGAGGACAACGGAGCCGACATTCAGGAGCCCGGAGAGACAATGAGGATCTTCGCCCAGGGACCCCAACGGCTAGAGAGGACTCTCCTCGCTGGTCGGCTGGGAGGGGAAGTCCGGGATCTAACTCCCCGAAGGAGCAAAGGACTGTGCGACGTGATGGTAGTGAAGGGAGAAGGCGGCCTTCAGGGACAAATGGATCACTAGTGGAGGACAATCGAGAGGAGTCCTGATTTGGTGATTTTTTTTCCCTTTTTCTTTTACTATTTTTTCAATACTTTTATACAGGAGATGATTGTTGTCAGAACTCCTAAACCCCAAGCCCTGGCCTGGACGGTTTAGTGGCGTTCAACCCGGACGCCTCGCCAGATGCGGGGGTACGATATGATACGGTATAACACTGACGATATGTGATAATAGACTTTAGTGCACGGTATTACTTATCTTCCTGCATACTGGAGTCACAGGGCGGGAGCTGAAAAGGAGAGCGCCCTTCAGAATATGGAAGTCCATAACTTGTATTTGGGGAACTGTTGGTTTGGGAAAAGTCAGGTGAGAAGGGGTTTTATGTGGGTTCGGGGGTTGGGATGTGGCCTCTTAGCCACCTGTTAAAAAGCTGTTGGGGTTATAGGGTTTGGGTGATCTTGAAGTTTCAGCCACTGTATATACTCTGTTTGTTATGTGTTGTATGGATGGAGTCCTCTCGAAACATGATGGCGTTGACTATGACCCACCCAATGACAATTGATAATGGTTAATCTACTGTCCTGGAACGTTAAGGGCCTTAGGTCACCGGAGAAACGTTCCATGATACTTAATCATCTTAAGAGGTTGAAAGTGGACATTGCTCTACTTCAGGAGACACATCTCCAAGATACGGAATTTTTTAGGATGCATAGACTCTGGGTGGGGGCGGTATATGGATCAGGAGCAATAGGGAGGAAGGCGGGAGTACTGGTACTGATTCATAAAAATTTCCCTTACACTATAGTCTCCGAGACCAAAGATGATGAAGGTAGATATGTGCGATTGGTTATAGATAGCCCGACTGGGCGGTTTAGTGTTACTAATATATATGCTCCCAACCAGTCACAAGATGCTTTTTTCTCCCAACTACAGGTAAAACTATTAGAGGACACAGAGCACCTTAGGATAGTGGGGGGAGACTTCAATTCAGTGTTCTTTGAAGGCGCTGACCGATGAAGTGAAAAGACGGCGACCGGTTCTAATCTAGATGGGCAGACGTCAGGCTTGCTGAAGACACTAGCTGAGGGACTGGCCCTACATGATGTGTGGCGATTGCACTACCCCACTGAACAAGAATTTACTCACTTCTCCCATGCCCACGGGTCGTGGTCACGCCTAGATCTATTTCTGATCAGCAATCAATTGCTATCTAGAGTGGTCAAAATTAACATTGAACCTATGGTTATCTCTGATCACAACCCTGTGGTAATGGAAATACGTGATGAGCATCCAAGGGGATCTGACTTTATATGGCGCTTCCCATCTTACTTGAGAAAGGACAGTAACTTTGACAGACTCTTGGGGGAGTGGTGGTCTGACTTCGCTCTTAACAACGCAACCCATGTGACAGATCCTAAACTATATTGGGAGACGAGCAAAGCGGTGATGAGGGGGAAAATATTGGCTTATACTAGCACTCAAAAGAAAAGAACATTTACTCAGTTTCAATTAGCCAGCAACAAAGTGAGAGATGCACATAAGGAATTTCAAAACAATCCTTCACCGACATCGAAAGAGGAATGGCTGGGAGCTAAGAGGGAATTTGATGTATGGGCTAAATGGAGAGAAATGTGGAGTAAAGATCAATGGGAGGTGGATCTCTATAGATTTGGCGACAAGGCGGGGAGGATATTGGCTAACTTGGCCAGAGGCAAAACTAAGCCCACGACATTTACCTCTTTATTAGATTTTGAAGGAAATACACTACATGACCCAAAAGACATCAACTCTCATTTAGGGGAATTCTTTGCTAAACTGTATAAGCAGGGCCCGGGGCACCATGAGATGGAGGCGGGAAGGGAGTGACTTGAGAGGGTCTCCTTGCCTGGTCTCACAGAAGATGACTTGGCTAGCTTGAACGCTGAGATATCTCTAACTGAAGTTCAAGCGACCATCAAGAACCTTGGTGCTCATAAGGCACCGGGTCCAGATGGTTTCACTGGAGACTACTACAAATCTCTGTGTGACAAGGTGGCCCCATGCCTAGTCTCTCTATTCAACGGCATTCTCGCGGGTGATAGTATCTCGAATTACACTAACACAGCACATATTAAGCTACTGCCGAAAGGTAACGTGGGCTCACCTGACCCGTCCAGCTATCGCCCCATCTTCCTGATTAATCAGGATCTAAAGATTATGGCCAAAATAATGACAGATCGCCTGGCAGGACTACTTCCATCTCTTATTGACCCTCAACAGGCGGGATTTGTCAGGGGCAGATCGGCGGTGGGCAATATCAGACAAACCATGCTGGTATTGGATACCGTGAGTCATCGTGAGAATTTACATTCCGACCGTCCGGCGTTGGTACTGTTGGACGCCGAAAAGGCGTTCGACAGTGTCAATTTGCCGTGGCTGCACTTAGTCCTGGATAAGATAGGTTTACAGGGGGCATTCAGGACATTTTTAAGGCTATTATATGAGAACCCGAGCGCAAGAATATGCACCCCCGGCTTTTTGTCCGCCCCCTTCCCTCTGGAGAGGGGGACGAGACAAGGATGCCCTCTTTCGCCCTTGCTCTTCAATTTGGCCATTGAACCTCTAGCACGATACTTGAATGGTTCTAGTTCACATGAGGGTATTGATGTGGGAGGGGTAGTGTTGAAATCAGCACTATTTGCAGATGACGTCATTATATATATGAATAGACCGGAAAGAGACTTAGGTACACTACTTCAACATCTTCATACCTTTTTCGGGCTTTAGGCTCAACAAGGCTAAATGTGAGATACTACGTCTAGGGACACCACATCACAGACCAGGGAGAGAGGGGGGTGGACCAGCGGGAGAGATGGAGGGTATCCGAGTAAAGTCTTATCACATAAAATATCTGGGTATCATTCTTAGCAGCAACACTAATCTTATATATAGCCTGAACTTCACCCCATTAATTACTAAAATAACTCGAGAATTGGAGAGGTGGAGAGGTCTGCCGTTGACTCTTCTGGGAAGGTGCCATCTAATTAAAATGGTTAGTTTCGCCAGACTTATGTATCCGCTGCAAACTATACCACTGTTGCTTAAGAAAGCGGACGTTCATAAACTCAACGCAGCGTTCTCCAACTTTCTCTGGAGGGGAAAAAGGGCTAGGATAGCCAGTCGTACCCTGATGCTCCCGAAACGAGAGGGGGGACTGAACTTCCCGGATGTCAGGGGCTATAACTTAGCTTACCTACTGCGCCATGTTATTGACTGGCTCAGGGGGACTAGCAGATACTCTAATTATACAGCCGAGGCTGCGAGGTGTAGACCCTGGGAACCGGCTAGTTTACTACATTCATCATGGTCCAAGGTGCCCAAGACCTTAAAGAACACAATCATCTATAGGGACACGGCCATGTGCTGGAAAGCGGTTAGAAAGAAGTTGACGATGGCGTGGAAAACGTCTAAATATCTTAACCCTTGAAGACACGTAGGGTTTAGCTTGGGCAGAGAAAATGCTTTATTTGCAGCCTGGTCAGAGAAGGGGGTTCGAACACTGGGAGACCTCATCCACAAACAAGATGGGCGGTGGATGACGGAATTAGAGGTCCTGGAGAAATTCCAGTTAGGTCATTTCCACATCATACAATACAGGCAGTTGCATCACCATGTTTTACGCCATCTTCATAATGTTTCCCAGGAATGCAGACCCTCGATATGGGATGACTGGTTGGGATCAGACCCTTTGACCATTAATGTGTCGTACATCTACAACAGCTTGAGGGAAACGACCTTAACTATGAGGGAAGACACCACATTTAGTGGGTGGTCCAAGTATATACCTAGATCAGATATTGGAGATGTGATTAGAAGAGGATGGGAGGTTATGAGGAAGAATATAATCAACGAAAGATGGAGAGATGTGCAATATAGAATCATTCATAGGGCGATATATGGTTTTACTTTACCTCCAACTGCAGGATTTCCAGACAGGCAACAAAATTGCCCGAAATGTGGCCAGTCAAAAACAGATATGGTGCATGGTCTATGGTTGTGTGGGGAAGTACAGAATTTGTGGAAGCGGGTTGAAACCCTGGCGAGGGAGATTATAAATACACATGTCACAATGGACATATTGGCCTGGCTTCTCCATTTCCCGGCGTCTGGGGTATGGAATGGCAAATCTGCCCGAATACTTCATATACTGGCAATGGTCACCAAGCGATTGCTTCTCCGCAACTGGCTCTCGGAGCACGTCCCAAGTATGTCAGGCATACTCAAGGATTTGAAGGCTGTAATGCATATAGGAAGTCTAGAAGCTGCGAGAGATAAAAACACACTGACAGGGAAGTTCTTCGAAACATGGAGAGGGTTTATACTATCCAAGCTCTCTCCTACTGAGCTTCGAGCAGTGGTTCTTCCATTCGTGCAATCACCATGGTATCTGTTGGGAGAGTTGCAGGGGTCTTTGGGTGGGCTTCAGATATCTACAACCCCGGATGGAGCAGACCAGGAGTGACAACCTACCTTCTTGGGGCTCTACGTCTACTGAGGTCCAAGGTCAATACTCAGTACTGTTCATGAACATGGTTTATCGCCGTATATTTTGAACTGAACTCTAGTACTTTCGGCTGAACTCAAGGGTGGCTGAGGTTGGGGGGAGGGGGGATGGATTGTTTAATTGTTTATTTGTTTATTGGTCTATTTATTTGTTACCATACTGAAAACTCAATAAAAATGTTACAAAAAAAAAACGGCAGATGATGTCCCTGGGGTTTCCTGTTAGTCCTTTCTTCTAAGGCTGCAGGGTCCACAATTCTTAAACCACCTCTCAATGGATCCACGCATGCCGACCCAAAAGAGCCTATCTTTCAGTAGCATTTCCAGCTTTTTCACCCAAAATGACCAGTCTGGTTGTGGTAGGCGTTCAACACCATCTGCACTTCTGACTTCAGCACGATGATTTGCCAGACCATCTCATGGGTCCATGGGTTAATGTGTCTTCTGCATAGCTTCTCCTGGTAAATGAACAGCTTGCTCCTCTCGATCCACAAATGTTTGGCTTCTGGTTGAGGATTTTCTGGCAGCTTCGCTGACTCCTGGATTATCAGCCTCTTTATCAAGCTGACAGCCGGGTCATTGTCTTGCACTTCCTTCCAACCAAAGTGTGGCAAAGGGTTCACCGTTCTCACAGGAGGGTCGTTACAGGTGTGCTGACACTGAGTTACTCTTAATTGATGGAATGCAGGTAACTCCAATTCTTCTAGCTTATCGTCATCCACGCCCACGTCTGACAGGAGAGGCATTCTAGACAAGGCATCCGCATTTCCATTCTAGTGCCCAGCCTGGTACGTGATGGTGAACTGGTAGTTGGACAGTCTGGCCATCAATCTCTGCTCCATGGCTCCCAACTTTGCAGTCTCCAGGTGGGTCAGCGGATTGTTATCTGTGTAGGCTGTAAACTTGCTAGATGCCAGGTAGTGCTTAAACCTCTCTGTGTCGGCCCAGACCAAGGTCAGGAATTCCAGCTTAAAGGAACTGTAGTTCTCCGGGTTCCTCTCTGTGCAGTTTCCTACTGACATAGGTGATCACTCTTTCTTTGCCCTCTTGCCTCTGAGAAAGGACGGCTCCTGGTCCCACATTGCTGGCATCCATGTACAGCAGAAATGGCAGGTTGTAGTCCGGGTAAGCAAGGATTTCTTCTCCTGTCAGGGTTTCCTTCATCATCTGGAACGATTCTTCTTGTTCCTTGCGCCACTCCCACGGAGAATTCTTAGACTTGCCCTTCTTTGGCTGGCCTACTAAGAGGTTTTGCCTCTTCTTTGTGTACTCCTTTATGAACCTCCTATAGTAGCCCACCAGTCCCAGAAATTGACGTACTTCCTTCAGGGTGTTGGGTTCTGGCCACTCCTTGATAGCTGTCACCTCATCTGGATCAAAGGCCACGCCACTGTGTGTCCCAGGTACTGTACTCTTAGCTTTAACAGGTGGCATTTGGATGGTTTCAGCTTCATCCCATATTTGGCCAGAGCTTCAAACACATCGGCTAGATGGGTTACGTGTTCCTCATAAGTAGGTCTTAGAAGACACGATCACGTCATCCAGGTAGAGCAGTACCGTCTCAAAGTTCTTATGCCCCAGGCAACTCTCCATCAACCTCTGGAAGGTTCCGGGTGCATTACATAGTCCATATGGCATGCCGTTAAATTCACACAGGCCCATAGGTGTCGTGAATGCTGTCTTCTCATGGTCTTCCTCGGCTACGGACACCTGCCAATACCCACTGGTGAGATCTAAGGTGGAAAAGTAATTGGTAGACTTCAACGCAGCTAACGATTCCTCTATACGAGGTAACGGGTAAGCATTCTTGTGTGTTATGCGGTTTATTTGCCTATAGTCTACACACATTCTCATACTGCCATCTTTTTTCCTGACTAGGACTAATGGGGCTGCCTAGGGACTACAGCTATTTCGTATAACCCCTGCGTCCTTCATGTCCTGTAACATTTCTTTGGCTTTTTGGTAATGTGCAGGTGGAATAGGTCTGTACCGCTCTTTGATTGGTGGATGTGTACCTGTGGGGATATGATGTTGCACCCCTTTTATCTTACCAAAGTCAAGTGAATGCTTACTAAAGACTTGTTCAAACTCTTTGACTACCCGGTAAACACTTTGCTTTTCATACACAGGAGTGGTGTCAGTTCCGACATGGAGCTGCTGGCACCAGTCCTCCAGTGGCCCTGTTGTATTATTAGGTTTTGCCCCTTTGGCATGGGTAAGGGTCCCACGTCTTGGATCTTGTTGTTGTTTACTGTGTACAATTTAGCAACGGTTGCATACCTGGGTAACTTAACCTCTTCACTGCCACAATTTAAGATGCAAACTGGTACTCTCCCATTGTGTACATCAACTACCCCCCTGGCTGTCAAGAGTGTTGGTCTGTGCTCTGTGCTGATGGGCTCCACTAATGCCTGGTATTCCTGCCCTCTCAGACCTATAGCTGCCCTACACCAAATCATCATTTCACTCATTGGGGGAATCACAATAGGAAACTGGTCTGTCACTCGTGCAGTACCAGTTTCACCACCTGTAATTGTTACCTGTTGATGGTGCAGGGCTCTTATTTAACACTGAAGGACCTTCCTCTGGCCAGATTGCAAGTATCTGCAATCTGTTGAGGCAAAGACAAAACTTCTCCCATGCAATTGCTAACAACATTACTACCAAGTATTATATACGGGTCATTTGCATTTCTTGCTTCTGCTACTACTAGGACCCCTTGGTTCTGCAATTACACCCTCCCCACCTTTATTGGTACTTCTCTAACCCCCATTACAGTAATCGATTCACCATTAGATGCGTTTTTATAAAGGATATAGGGGATGGTGGTCACCTGTGACCCAGTGTCCAGCAGAGCAGGTGTCAGGATGACATCTAGTACAATTGACAGGAACGGACTCTGTCCGATGAAGGTCTTGTACCAGGTGGCTGGGCCCTGTTGAGTTACTCCTGAGGTTTGGTCCCGGCCCCCATGGTCTGCCCGTTTAAAGGACAGCTCCTGGCGATGTGGGCGGTTCGATTACAGCGGCGGCAGATGGGCTCCCCAGTGAAGCTGTAGCGGTCAGTGGTTCTCCCTCGGTACATTGTGGCTTGCTTCGCTCTCATCCAGGGTACATCTTCCGGACTGTCAGCAAGTTGAATCAGTGGTTGAGGTCGGGGCTGTGGTCTTGGCGCTGGCTGGGGACTCTGCTGCAGCTGTAGAGCTTCCATCACCTTGGTTATGTTTTTGCTTATTTGGCGAATTTTAGCACGCATCTCAGCACACAGAGAGTCATACTTGTCAGGCTGAGCAGATTGTACATTATGCGTGGCTGCAGACACGGGGACTGGTTTCGGGGTATCCTGCGCCTCACCACTGCACCACCGTTTGATGGCAGCTTCTTGGGTCTCTACTGGCCGCAACCCCTTTATGGCCATGTCCTTTAAAGTGTTAAAGTCAGCTTCCGGGTGGCTCTGCGACCACCAACGCACAGTCTTACTGTCCTCGGGGGATAGCAGTCCCCGGGTGAATTGTTCAATCAAGAGCTTATTTTCGTCGGGTACACTGACAGGGCTGACATGCTTAAGGGCTCGCAATGCTTCCTCTAGGCGCCAGGCGTAAGCTCTGATATCATCTCCTGGCCTCTGGTAGCAGTGATGAAAGCGCATGCGTATATCAGCTTCATTGCACTCCTCAAAAGTAGCTCTCAATTTGTCAAATATAGTGGCTGCTGATCTCCATTCAACAGCATACCAGGACTCACTGTCTTTCTCTGCTGCACCAGTTAACTCTCCGAGTACCACAGCAGCGCGCTGCTGACCAGTCATCGCATACATGTCCAGGACACTAGTAATTTTCCTCCTAAAAACATCTAACATATCAGGGCGGCCATCATACTAGGGCAACCACTTAGCCCCGGAATGTATGGGAGTGAGATCGGCATGATCGGGGCGACTGGGCTCGGTGCGCTGGTGGCGATGGCAGTGCTACTGGAGGCAGCCATAGTTGCTTTGGGGTAATTCCTAGGGTCAGCGAACGTACTGTCGTCGTCGCTGGAGGAGGCCGACATGCTGGAGGCCCCCCTAGTGAATTACAGCCAGTGTTCAAATAGTTAATCAATTAGGGAATTTCTGGACTAGGTCGCGGCGCTCGGGAATGCTCTGCTGAGCAAGGGCGGGTTTCAGTTTCATGCACTACAGGCTGACACGCCCCCTTTTTATCGCTCTTCGGCACAGTAATGGCAGCGTAGTTTTAACAGTCACTCAATACAGTTGAAATCACGACACACAGTACCCGGTAAAACCGGACGCGAGATCCTGTTCGTGACGCCAGAAAGATATGTTGAGCCCCAGGCCCAAGGTACTCGGGTATCAGGCTCAAAGAGGGTTTCACGGGGATGTCACGGGTGACAGCGCCTGAGCCCGTGGCCTGGGTGACACTTCAATAAAGGGGTTATTGTCATGTGACGTCTCCTGTAGTACCTGGTGATAGGTCACCAGCACCGCCACGATCCTCCGGAGGGTGATGGTATTGCGGCAAGGGTGGCAAAGCTCCCTACAGGTGGAGCTGGTCCTCCGGGGCAGCGTAGAGAGATGGGGCAGCTTAGTGTGGTACTTGAGACCAGGGTAAAAAGCAGTAAGGCAGTCTAGGGAGGCCGGGGACGGAGAGGAATAACGCACACACGCTGAAAAAAGTCTCTTTTACCTTTTACTGATGGTATTCACAGGTAAAGAGCACTGGCGGGTGACCAGGTGCACAGTAAGTCTCCTCA
Organism: Allobates femoralis; assembly: GCA_033576535.1. Lineage (NCBI taxonomy): Eukaryota > Metazoa > Chordata > Amphibia > Anura > Aromobatidae > Allobates > Allobates femoralis. Next base: position 135,856,316 of record JARQOC010000011.1, read on the forward strand.
GCAAGTGGGTATAAGGCCTCCTCAGGTTCCCTGCTGTCTCTGAAGCCCTGTCTGTATGCAACACGATGGCCTGATGGCCTTCTCACTTTCTCTGGTCCTCTCTCTCCTCCTGTGTGGTCCACAGGTTACCCTCTCTGATCACTGCTGTGTGATTCCTCACTACGGTGTCTGGCTCCCTCTTTATGGGTATGCAGGGGGACCGGGTGACTGAAGTCTCCACGGTGTGCCTGGGTTTTTTGCAGTCCTGAAGTAATCTTGCAGGTGCGGACCCCTGAAGTCCGGTAAGTCTTGGGTGAACTTCCACTAGTTCCTTTACTCCCTTGGCTAAGCTCCGTGCCTTCTGTCCCCACTCCTAGGCTTGGCTAAGTGTAGAAGGGCCACTCTAGGTCACTGGTTCGGGCCTAATCGCGGCACCGATAACCAGGACATCTTCGCAGCTCTCCTAGTGTCTGCACACACTAACTAACTCCTCCCCCAGCAGCAGTATTTATAGGGGACCTCACCTAAAGTCAGTGAGGCTAGCTCCCCCTACTGTGCCGGGGTGGAAGGTGTTGCATGTAGTAGATACCGGCTATGGAAACCCAGCTGTGCAGTAGGGAAGGCTGTGGCTACCTGCATGAGCAGGGCGCCACACATATCTTTTGCTGTTCACAAAAACCCAGCCCTGTTAAAGATAAATTAAGTTTCTCAGCACCTATGATACTGGAACATTACATCTGTGTTCATATCACCCAATGTAACATTTTGGATGATATATATCTCCTTTCGTGTACTTAACGTGTGATCACCTTACAATATGAAATATCTATAAATGTATCACACCTATGTGTTTATGTATACCTATGCCATATCTGTTATCTAGCTATGTATTATCTATGTATTTTAGATCTATTTATTTGTGCATCTGTCCATCTATTTTTTTTTTTTTGCATTTAATATCTATCTATCTATCGATCTATCTATCTATCTATCTATCTATCTATCTATCTATCTATCTATCTATCTATCTATCTATCTATCTATCTGTATATATTAAATATCTATATAACAGACTAATAATGCAATGAATACACAGCATTTTACCAGTACAATATATACATTATCATTAAATGTAATTGCTTATATAACTTAATACAACTGAACAAAATTATTAAACAGATCATCAAAATATATATACCATTACATGAATATCTAACTATATTTGCATAAATTATCAAACGCAAGAAGTACTTTGACACTATAATATATTTGTTAACAATATCAACCTAAAATATTTTTGTACACCACATTTCTGAAAACTTTTTGACTATCTCCAAGCAACTGTCCTTGTAAAGGGGTATCAAGAACTTGCACCTTGATGTTGGATCTCATTTTAACTCTAGAAAATGCAACATACAGTTGTCCATGACGAAAAACTGGCTCCAATAGATATATGCCAACACAGTGTAGAGTTTGACCTTGTGACTTGTTTATTGTCATGGCAAAAGTTGGTTTTACTGGAAACTGTCGATGCCGAAGCCTAAATGGAAGACCTGTGTCCGAAGGACATAAATCAATGCGTGGAATGAAGACTTTGTCTCCTTTTGCTGATCCACTGATGACTCTTGCTTGAATAACGTGGGAATGGAGTCCAGTAATAATAAGGCGAGTTCCATTACATAGGCCATTTTTTGTATTTAGATTCCGCAGCAACATTATGATTGTTCCAACTTTAATTTGTAGTCTGTGGGATGGCATTCCTGATGGCATAAGACTATTTAAAAATTCAACTGGATAATGCTCTTGTTCATCTTCATTGTCTACATCCACTGAATCATCACTGTTGTACAGCTTATACTCTCCAGGCATTCTATCCATGACACGGGAATTTAGCAGAGCCACGTCATCGTTCTTGGGACAGACAATTGCATGAGAAGAGGCCCTCTCAACACTGGTTTGGTCGTTCACATCAATTTCAACGCATTGTCCAAAAACATCAGTTACGATGCAGTTAGTGCACAACATGTCTTCTGGTATTTCAATAATATCTTCTTCAAGGTTGTATTTATTGCTAAGTTTACCGTTACCAAGTTTAAGAAGCCAATTGCTGGAATCTGGGTCAGAAGATCGCATGTTGTTAATTAGTTGGAGTTGATTAAACTGTTTCCAAAGGTCAGCCATTTTTAAGCCGGACTCAATAACATCTGTTCTTACATAGTAACATAGTAACATAGTTTTTAAGGTTGAAGGAAGACTTTACGTCCATCTAGTTCAACCCATGGCCTAACATGTTGATCCAGAGCAAGGCAAAAAAAAACCATGTGGCAACACTAAGCTCCACATTGGGGGAAAAATTCCTTCCTGACTCCAGATATGGCAATCAGACTAGTTCCCTGGATCAATGCCCTATCAAAGAATCTAGTATATATAACTGGTAATATTATAGTTTTCAAGAAAGGCATCCAGGCCCTTCTTAAATGTTAGTAGTGAGTCACTCATTGCAACATCATGTGGCAGAGAGTTCCATAGTCTCACTGCTCTTACAGTAAAGAATCCGCGTCTGTGATTATGATTAAACCTTCTTTCCTCCAGACGTAAAGAATGCCCCCTTGTCCCAGTCTCAGGCCTAAGAGTAAAGAGATCATTAGAAAGGTCTCTGTACTGTCCCCTCATATATTTATACATTATTATAAGATCACCCCTAAGCCTTCGTTTTTCCAAGCTAAATAACCCCAAGTTTAATAACCTGTCTTGGTATTGCAGACCCCTTAGTCCTCTAATGACTTTTGTCGCTCTTCTCTGGACCCGCTCTAGTTCAGCTATGTCTTTCTTATACACCGGAGACCAGAATTGTACACAGTATTCTAAGTGTGGTCGCACTAGTGACTTGTATAGAGGTAAAATTATGTTCTCCTCATGAGCATCTATGCCTCTTTTAATGCATCCCATTATTTTATTTGCCTTTGCAGCTGCTGCCTGACACTGGCCACTAAATGTGAGTTTGTCATCTACCCATACCCCCAAGTCTTTTTCAGTGACAGTTTTGCCCAGTGTTTTACAATTAAGCACATAATTATACCTTTTGTTTCCTCTGCCCAAGTGCATGACTTTACATTTATCCCCATTAAAGCTCATTTGCCATTTATCAGCCCAAGCTTCTAGTTTACATAAATCCTCCTGTAATATAAAATTGTCCTCCTCTGTATTGATTACCCTGCAGAGTTTAGTGTCATCTGCAAATACTGAGATTCTACTCTGTATGCCCCCTACAAGGTCATTAATAAATATATTAAATAGAAGCGGGCCCAACACTGACCCCTGTGGTACCCCACTGTTAACTGTGACCCATTCTGAGAGTGTTCCATTAATAACCACCCTTTGTTTCCTATCACTAAGCCAGTTCTTAACCCACTTACACATATTTTCCCCTATCCCCATTGCCCTCATTTTATGTATCAACCTTTTGTGTGGCACCGTATCAAAAGCTTTTGAAAAGTCCATATACACCACATCCACTGCATTTCCTTGGTCCAGTCCAGAACTTACTTCTTCATAGAAGCTTATCAGATTAGTTTGACAGGAACGGTCCCTCATAAAACCATGTTGATAATGGGTCATGAGGTTATTTTTCTTCAGATACTCCAGTATAGCATCTCTTAGAAAACCCTCTAGGATTTTACCCACAGTAGAGGTTAAGCTTGCTGGCCTATAATTTCCAAGTTCAGTTTTTGTCCCCTTTTGGAATATTGGCACCACATTTGCTATACGCCAGTCCTGTGGTACAGATCCTGTTATTATGGAATCTTTAAATATTAAAAATAATGGTCTATCTATGACTGTACTTAATTCCTGCAGCACTCTGGGGTCCCATCCGGGCCCGGGGATTTGTCAATTTTAGTGATTTTTAGACGATGCCGTACTTCCTCTTGGGTTAAGCAGGTGACATTTAATTGAGAATTTTTGTTATCACTGATCATATTGTCTGTCATGGGATTTTCTTGTGTAAATACTGTTGAAAAATACTGTTGTTCCATTTGGTATGACTGGAAAGCATTGCCTAAAATCTCCGCCAATGACAAAAACTTTACCTTCAAACAGAATTTCATTTGTTTCAGCAACATTTGTAGTCATTACTTCATGCAGAAGTCTGTCAATTAAGCTCAAAGCGTATTTGGGTGCCATGGTGCACTCATCAAGTATCAAAAGATTTGTGTTCCTTAACTGTTTTCCTGCAAATGTGTCTTGTTTTACTCTGGAAATTTCGTTTACTGAAACTGGTATCCCAAAGAGTGAATGCATAGTGCGACCTCCTCGTAAAAGCTTTGCTGCAATACCTGTCGTAGCTGATGGCAATACGACTTTTTCCCAAGCCCCTAACGTGATGCATTAAAACTTCATATAGGTATGTTTTACTGCTGCCTCCTGGACCATCAATGAAGAAACATTTTGGCCTTGCATCTGCTTGGTTTTCTCTAGCGCTCACAATAGTATCATGTGCAATCCGTTGTTGTTCATTTAAAGGGATCCTGTCACCCCCAAAACACCTCCTAAGCTATTAAAAGATGCCCCTAGAGCATATTCACACTTATCCTTCCACTCCTTTTAGCTCCTAAATGCATATATTAAAAGAATAAACGTTATTAAACTACCTCATTAGTGATGTTAATGAGTGACTATTGTATGCATAGTCACCCAGGCAGACTCTCCCTCTGTCTAATATCACGCCTCAATAGGCGTGATCTTCATCTCACATTCAAATGCGCACCTCGATGCAAATACTACCTTGCATTTTAATCATATTGGTTCAGCAAAAACCATTCTATTAATGTTGATGTTCTGCTTAAAGTTTTTGAGACATCTTCAACTTGAGCATTTTCAAAGAAATAAAGCTGCTGTTGATTTGGGAAATGTATAGCTAAATGTATAATGGCATGGGACTGTGAATGCATTGGAAATACAAATATCATCCAAGCAGCTTCTGGAGCACTCACATATCTTGAGTCAACAAAAGTTGATGATTCATCGTGATTCACTGTTTTCTGTTGTATTTCGATGTTAGCTTTGTCATGCCCCTTGTAGATGTACTTGAAAAGATATTTTACACTTTTTATTGAAGCGCAGATTTCTACGTTGATGTGACAGGTGTAGCATTCTGATAAGTATGGGTTGTATGGGACTATCCATGAGTGTTTTATTTTATTTTTTTTTTGTGAACAATGTTATCAATGTGTTGTCGCCGGTAGGATGGGTAGCCATCCAAGTCTTTAACAGTGTGCTCTTTTAACTCCTTTGGAAACCCTTTTGTACACTTTCCGTTTTCCATGCATGGACTTTTTGGATTTGCTTCACCGCATGGGCCATGAACCATATGAGAGATAACAATATTATACAGTTAAGGATACTTTTCTTGGTTAGGAATTTCAGCCCACACTATGTTGTCGATTTCTTCCTCCATGCGAAACTTAGAATCTGCGCCTAAGATAAGTATATGCGCATGTGGGAGACCTCATTTCTGAAACTCAATAATGTGTACCATTGCTACAATAGTTCCAAAAAGCCCATTTTTGATATCTTTCAAAAGGCTGGTGAGTTTCAATCAAAATACACATGCAACTAAGTCCGGCCTGTGCTCAACTAGTTGCCAGGGTTCTAAATTTTGGGTAATTTCCGGCCATTTAGGATTACAGGTCATTGTCTCAAAAATGGTCTGGTCTTCCATACTTTGTTACTATTGCCATTGCACCTTGATAACGCTGTTGCATGTTGCAGGGCTACCTTCAAGCGACAACGGCAAAATTACTGTTTTTCCAATTGGAATTCCCTTTTGAGTGGATTGTTTTTGCAAATGTTCTTGAAAAGCGCAGTAGTCTTCAACTTTAAGTTGTTTTTGGTTCATTCGTATGAAATTTAGGCGATTGGCTTCAATTTTAACATATATGAAGTACTTTTGTGTAATTTTCCCACCGTTTAAAATTTGGATTGAAGTAATTTCGGACAGACAAAAGAAAACTGTAGTACTGCAGTTGTGTAATTCTTCTTAAAGTTCCTTGCTGGTGTAGTCATGCCACCCTTGATCACCTCTTGGAAATAATAGCGGATGCAGAAGAGCATCAAGGTTGCTGTGCAAAATGCTAATTCGCTGTGTCTTAGGAAGCAAAGGGTTGTTTGGTCTGGCTTAAGATGGACTAATATATCCCTTTGAAAAGGAGGGTCTCCATCATCGTTTTGAAAAACAACCGCAAACTCACTTACACGTGGTTTGTTGTAACATTGGGGATCTTGTTTACGTTCTTGTTTAATGGCCATGACAATAGAAGGCATTTCAGTCCCATTTTGTATAGCCCTTTGTTCTTCCTCAGCTTCAATGTCTTTTAGCGATATGCGGCAGCAAATGGGCTAATTTGTTGTAAATGTACAGCAATTTGGTTCATGAGTTCAGCATTACACTTTTTATATTCTTTCAAGTTCATCCTTTGTTCTGTAGCCTCATCTGTATCAAGGATGTATACTTGTGCATATTTTGTTGGTTGTTCTATTTCTGGGTAAAGTATTCCAGTGCGGTTGTAGATCTGGCCGTGAATTTTAAAACAATACGGTCTGAATCCAAGGGGCGGTGCAATGTTGGCACCAAATGAAGCAAACACATGAGAACTGTTGATGCTTCTGATATTTTCCATAAAATTTCGACTGTGTTGATGCGTTCCTTTCATCAATTGCTCAAACAGGTCTGAGTAGTGAGGTGTCGGTAGCATAACTTTTCCTTTTTGGCAGCATTGAGTAAACTGATTGTCAGATGGTTTTTCATCAACGAAATTCAAAGAATTGCATTTGAGCAAACTGCATTCATATTCCCACAGTAGTGTTCAATAATTGTTTTTTCGTTGTCTGTTACGTAATGTGCAAGTTGTTGAATATTCTGCTGGGCTTGCGTTAGTAGATAGAGCATTCATTTTGTATGAATCTGGCGAACATGTTGTCTGTTTGCCCTGGATTGTGGACACTCATTCAGCCGACATTGTCTGTGATATTCGGCATCCTGGGCTCTCTGGCGGCAGCTTGTTGTGGTGTCTCCTGTTCCTGACGTTGTCTGTGACATTCCGCATCCTGGGCTTGTCTGGCGGCAATGTGTTGTGATGTCTCCTGTTCTCGACATTGTCTGCGAGATTCCGCATCCTGACCTTGTCTGGCGGCAATGTATTGTGGTGTCTCCTGTTCCCAAAGTTGTCTGTGAGATTCCGTAACCTGGCCTTGTCTGGCGGCAGTTTGTTCTGGTGTCTCTTGGTCTCAACGTTGTCGTTGCCTTGCTGCAGCTGCAGCTTTTCTGTCATCCTCATTAGCGTATTTTCGCTTATGACCCATTGGAAGACAGGAAGCTTAAATTGTGGTAGCGTAGAGTAAAGAAGTATGTGTTCAGCGCACTGTGAATGACAGAACGTGCTCAGTGAATGTAAATGACATACTGTAACTGACAGAACTGACAGATATGAGTGTACTCACACTGTAGCTGATATAACGTCTTCTGGTAGCGTAAAGAAGTATGTGTTCAGCGCACTGTGAATGACAGAACGTGCTCAGTGAATGTGACTGACACACTGTAACTGACAGAAATGACTGTACTTACACTTTAGCTGATAGAACATGTTCTGGTAACGTAGAGTAAATATCTGTTCAGCGCGCTGTAAATGACAACTTGCTCAGTGAACGAGACTGACATACTGTAACTGACAGAACTGACAGAAATGACTGTACTCACATTGTAGCTGATATAATGTCTTCTGGTAGCGTAGAGTAAAGAATTATCTGTTCAGCGCGCTGTGAATGACAGAACGTGCTCAGTGAACGTGACTAACACACTGTAACTGACAGAACTAACTGTACTCACCCTGTAACTGACAGAAGGTATTCAGTAAATGTGACTGAAGTAGTGTGTGAAGTACCCCATTCTGACACGATCAGCGATCTCACAGCGGGGGCCTGGTCCTGCTGCTTGTCACACTGAGCAAGATCGCTAGCGCGGTCGGGGTACTTCTGCGAGGGATTGGTCGCTGCTGTGCTCAGCGGCGACCAATCAGCGACGCAGGGTTTCCATCACAGAGAGACACACAGACACGATAAGGTGATTATATAGTAGGATATTTGTTTTTTAACAATCATCATATATGGAAGTTCTTGGAGTCTCCAGAAGCAAAATTATACCTAAAACAAATGTTGCAAGAAATGGCATAAATAATTGAAATTCTTTTTCTCATAATCTAATAGATAAAAGTATACAAGCTATATTTTGTACAAGTTGTATAAGGTTCTGTTCTTTTGTATAGGCAATGCTACTCCTATCAATGAACAGAGTGTACATGCTGTGTATTCTTAGCTCCCAAACCTATTCCATACACTGGTCATAACCATATAATTTTACGTGATATGGTTGCAAAGGAATTAGGTGGAATACTTCTTAATAAATTTCGGCGACTCTATGGTCGTCCGTGTGCCGTGAAGAGAAATCAACGCCAGCAATGGGCTGGTATAAATTTGCACTGCATCGCTTGATTCTCCTGTGTTGGTGGGAATTGCAATAAACTTGTCACCCAACATTAAAAAGTTTAAAATTATTCTGCATGTATATCTTTTGCTATAATTTTTTACTCTACTGTATGTCAATTTTTTTTCATGTAGGTGGAAGATAAGTCACTTGTGGGTGTATATAGAGGGTGGGCCATTTTATATGGATACACCTAAATAAAATGGGAATGGTTGGTGATATCAACTTCCTGTTTTCCCCCTTCCAAATACTAATTTGCCACAAACAGGAAGTTGATATCACCAACCTTTCCTTTTTATTTAGGTGCATCCCATATAATAAATGGCCCACGATGTATATATATGTAAATGCAAGAAAAAATAGAGGTAGCACTTCCTTCAAATTCAGTCATATGGGCTTTATTCCCAGGAACCGCGACGTTTCGACCGTATGGTCTTTCTCAAGCACTACTTGAGAAAGACCATACGGTCGAAACGTCGCGGTTCCTGGGAATAAAGCCCATATGACTGAATTTGAAGGAAGTGCTGCCTCTATTTTTTCTTGGATCTATAGTACCAGTATGGTAGGGGGGCTTTGCACCCGTTGAATAACAGTTGTGCTGTTTGTTTTTTTGATTATACATGTAAATTGTTTATATATATATATATATATATTATATATATATATAATAATATACAACAGACATATTGCCCACAGCAGTGTTTGTACTGGCAGCTGTGGTGATGAATATAGTTGTTAAAATAAATATGGACTGAAATCAGTAAAGACCACCGAATTTCATATATTTTCTCATTTATAAATATATAAATATAGAACTTATATTATTACTAACCGTGTAGGTGGGGGCTGGTGTTCTCAGTGTAGTTAGGCCCATCATTTTTAATTGCCTGCAGGTTATAGAATAGCAGCCCACAGCAACCCCAGAAATTGGCACATTCATTAGAAACACCAATTCCTGGCACTTTACCCGGTTCTTCCCAATGCCCGGGTACAGTGGCATTGTGGTGATAGAAAGGGGTTAATGGCAGCTGAGTATTGACAGTTTGTCATTAAGCCCAGATTGAGAATACGCACGTTATCAGTCCTGTGAGTAAATACCCGTATATATTCGAGTATAAGCTGACCAGAGTATAAGCCGAGGCCCCTAATTTTACCTTACAAAACTAGGGAAATGTATTGACTCGAGTATAAGCCTAGGGTAAGAAATGCAGCAGACCCCCATCCTGTTATATAACCCACCATCCCGGTATATAGCGCCCCCCAGCAGTGGTATACAGGCCCCCAGCAGTAGTATACAGGCCCCCAGCAGTGATATACAGGCCCCCAGCAGTGATATACAGGCCCCCATCAGTAGTATACAGGCCCCCAGCAGTAGTATACAGGCCTCCAGCAGTAGTATACAGGCCTCAGCAGTAGTATACTGCCCCCTCCTTAGTATTCTGGCCCCCAGCAGTGATATACAGACCCGCCTCCTTAGTATCTGGCCCCCATGCTGCGGCACCTGTTAAAATAACAAACATTTTATACATTACCTTTGCGGCGACTCCTTGCTGGCAGCGCTGCGTCCTCCGGTCTCCAGGCTTCTTCCTTGCTTGTGTCGGCTTCTATCCCTGTGGCCGATGCAGCAGCAATGACGTCATCGCTGCTGCGCCGATCACATGACACCGGCAAAAGCAGGAAGAAGCCGGGAGACCGGAGGACGCGGCGCTGCCAGCAAGGAGTCGCCGGAAAGGTAATGTATAAAATGTTTGTTATTTTAACAGGTGCTGCAGCCTGGGGGCCAGATACTAAGGAGGGGGGACTGTATATCACTGCTGGGAGCCAGTGTAGTGTAATATGCACTGCTCCCCCACCACTGATGGGTGGGGGGATGCAGTGCATATTCATTACACTAATGGGCGGCCCCACGTGACCGCCCGCGGTCACTGCGGCCCCCTCCTGTCCCTGGTCACAGAACCCCCCAAACAAATACTGAGTGACTCGAGTATAAGCCGAGGGGGACACTTTTCAGCACAAAAATTGTGCTGAAAAACTCGGCTTATACTCGAGTATATACGGTAGTTAAAAAATACAACACAGAAAGAAAAATCCTTTCCCATTTTCCCATTTATTAACCCCAAGCACACCATGTAACCATAATATACAACTATGGTCCCACGAAGCACACAATCCTGGCTCTGCTTTATCCAGAGGCTGCAGAGATGGAACAAGTGTCCTCTCGCTGCAGTCTCTGCAATCACACTGACTGCCAGGGGAGCAGTGATGTCACTCACTGAGTGCTCCCCGCGGTTGTCAGTGAACTCAGGTGACCCGCTTCCGGATTGTGGGACATGGCAGCACCACAGACATCAGTCCGGCAGTGGGGTCACCTGAGTTCACTACCGCTGGTGACCCATGCTGGTGACTCAGTGAGGGATGTCACCGCTCCCTGGGCAGTCAGTGTTATCACAGAGACTGCAGCAAGAGGACGCTTGTTCCGTTGCTGCAGTCCCTGGTTGAGGATTATTGTTGGATGTTATGTTTGGGATTAATAAATGGGAAAATGACGGTTGTCTACATGATTTATTTCAAATAGAGGATTTTTCTCTTTGTGTTGTGTTTTTTAACTGTTTTTTCACAGGATTGATAATGTTCACATCTCAAAGAGACCTAAACGTTTTCAATATTTGCTTAATGACAAACTGTCAATACTCAGCTATCATTAACCCTTTCTATCACCCCGATGTCACTGCACCAGGGTATCGGGAAGAGACGGGTAAAGCACCACAAATTGGGGCTTCCAATGAATGCGCCAACTTTGGTGGCAGCTGCAGACTGCTATTGTGTAGCCAGTGGGAACCTAATAACTATGGCCTCACCACGCTGAGAATACCATTCCCCAGCTGCCCCAGTTTTACCTTGGCTGGCAATCAAAAATAGGGTGAAGCTCAATTTTTTAAATTACTTATCTAAATAATAAAAAATAATGGGCTCCCCTGTATTTTTGATTGCCGGCAAAGGCAGGCAGCTGGGGGTGGCAGCCCGTAGCTGTTTTCTTTATCTGTGCTGAGAATCAAAAATAGACGGAAGCCCTACACAATTTTTTTTAAATTATTTCTTTATTTGTACAATACTATGATACCAGGTTTACTGCCTATGGCCACCAATCACAGACATCGGCACAATCTGTGAGGAACACAACAGCCAATCACAGACACTGCGCTGTCACAAAGAGTGGGCTTCTGTAAATGGCTGTTGGTGCCCGTGCAGTGATCAAATCAGGAAATTATTGAGTGGGACTCATAAGTAGTGTGCGTGCAGCTGCCAGAGACCCAGTAAGTATGAAGGGGGGTTTACACGTTGCGATATCGGCGTCCAATTTCAATGAAAAGTCACGTGGTTCGATCGTTGGACCCGATATCGTTCCTGCGTTGTATGGTGTGAACGTCCAATACGATGCAGGAACGATGTCAATGCGATATCGGGGATTGAATGCGCGTGCTATTCAATGCTCCGATATTGAATGGAGATTGGAGCCGGATCGTGCTGTGTGACATCCCAACTACGATGCTATGTTCAACGTCACCCATTCACTCCCATGTTAAATGGTCGTTCCTGGGTTGGGGGGCGTAGACATCGTATGGACGTTGGATACAGAAATCGCAACGTGTAAACCTCCGATGCGATGCGGGAGAAACGTGCACTAAATGCGCGTTCCCGCGCCATTCGAGTGCGATATCGCAACGATATTGAAACGTGTAAACCCACCTTAACACTACTGTTTAATCAGCATTTTGCTTCTTTTTACAGCCCTTTTCCCCTCTAAATCTGAAAATTAACATGGAGTTTCAGGAAAGTCTGTGTTTAGGGTACGTGCCCAAACACTAGGTTTCCTGTACAGACCCCAAACTTTACAGTTCAGGTTCGCCCATCACCAATTATTAACTAAATAATTATAACCACACTTATTTTCTTTTTCTTTCTTTAATTTGTGGCTTATATAGGTTACAATGAGAAAATTGTTGCATTTTTGCGTCAACCAAACATCTTTGAAATTCTACAGGAGCGTCAGCTTGAGCTCTGCAGGAATCAATCACTCAGGTACTAAATTGGTTTACTTTTTTAGCAACAACTGTAGTTAAAGGGGGACTTTCATTTTAGACAACTATGACATATCCATTTCACAGCAGCCATTGCCAACACAACCATTCTGCTTGAGGGGACACACTCAGCAATATTGCCTGACTGTTATCACAGGCTAAAGCCTTAATTTCTCCATATGCCCTTGAAGGGACTGTGTCACCAGATATTGCCAATATAAATAAAGGTCACCATCTGTATCACTTGTTTAACAGTAGTCTAGTAACTTGTCTAAAACTCCCCCAACAGTCTCTGCTTATAAAAAAAATTACTTATAATCTTCTGATACGGTGCGACCTGCGAGGTGGTAGGTCTTGTTTTCTTGCTTCACATGACATGTAATACGTCACTAAGGGCCCTTTCACATCAGCATTTTTTGAAATTCGCGGCAGATGCGGTGAAAAAACCACATCTGCCACATTTAACGCATAACCGCGACACTTGCGGCACACTTGCGGCAAGCCCCATGCAATGTCTATGGGGCTTGCGGTAAGGGTGCGGCAAGTGCGGTTTCGGCACTTGCGGCAGGTGCGGCCGCAAAAAAAAAATGCTGTCAGCCGCGTTTTTTTCGTGCCGCACCTGCCGTAATTGCCAAAACCGCATTTGCCGCACCTACCGCAAGTCCGCCTATACCTTGTATGGCGTTTACCGCAACCGTGCCGCAAGTGCAGCCGGTATGCGGTAATCGCGGCAGATGCGTTTTTTTCACCGCATCGCGCGATTTGAAAAGCTGATGTGAAAGGGCCCTAAAGACAGCATCCCAATCTCTCTCCAGCTCAGGTGTACTTCACTCTGCTGAAAGCAGAGCAAATTATGTTATGCGAAGGCGCCAGCTTTATTTTCAGGTCATCGATGCTTTTTTGTGCATGTCAGTACTTTACTTTGCCCTCAGTAGGGCAGAATGAAGTACAGCTGTGCAGAAGTGAGATTGTGTGGATGATGTGCGATGTGTCATTCATATTAAGCAAGGCAGGAGGATGTCGATTGAAGGCGAAGGAAAGGGGCACCAGGCAAGACCAGTGACACCTTTCGGTGTCGTTGTAGGTCATAATGGAAGTTGCAGGTCATAATGGAATGCTATAGGAAATCATTAGATGCAGTATCACAATGCAACACTGTGGTCTCTATGTTACATGACACATGTAGCAGTAGCCTAATTTTTACCTCTATGTTTATTTCCTATTGCATTATTCTACAAAACCTTAAAATAGCTTCTTCAGGGAGAAGAAGGACTAGAACTCAGTGCCACCTATTGGATGTAGAAATCCTAAAAGTCAATATTGACCCTTTAATGGTTTTTGTCACATGCAAGGGTGTAACGATTGTAGTCACAGAGGTTGCGACCACAACTGGGGATGGAGAGTGCTCACTAATTTCAGCTGGATATGCATCTGAGGACGCATATCCAGATGAAATGCATTGCTGCGTAGAGACCCATCGGGTGCCTTCGCTGCAAAACACACTACTGGCAGGACAGAGGCCATCAGTTTACGTCAACGTGCCGGTGACTGGGGGTGCATGGCTGTGATGTCATGTGTGGCCATATCAGGCATGTTGATATCAGCCTGCTGGCCATTGCACCAATTGCAGGGGTGGACACAGTATGACGTGGGAAAAGGTGAGTAAAGTGTTGTTGATGCTTTTTTTTTTTATATACATTAGAAACAGAACGGGGAATATATATATATATATATATACAGTCATATGAAAAAGTTTGGGCACCCCTCTTAATCTTATTCATTTTTTTTTGTTTAAAATTGTTTTTTTGCAACAGGTATTTCAGTGTGATATATGTAATAACTGATGGACACAGTAATATTTCAGGATTGAAATGAGGTTTATTGTACTAACAGAAAATGTGAAATATGCATTATTTCAAAATTTGACAGGTGCAAACGTATGGGCACCTCAACAGAAAAGTGACATTAATATTTAGTAGATCCACCTTTTTCAAAAATAACAGCCTCTAGTCGCTTCCTGTAGCTGTTAATGAGTTCCTGGATCCTGGATGAAGGTATTTTTGACCATTCATCTTTACAAAACAATTCCAGTTCAGTTAGGTTTCATGGTTGCCGAGCATGGACAGCCCGCTTCAAAACATCCCACAGATGTTCAATGATATTCAGGTCTGGGGACTGGGATGGCCATTCCAGAACATTGTAATTGTTCCTCTGCATGAATGCCTGAGTAGATTTGGAGCGGTGTTTTGGATCATTGTCTTGCTGAAAGATCCATCCCCGGCGTAACTTCAACTTTGACACTGATTCTTGATCATTATTCTCAAGAATCTGCTGATACTGAGTGGAATCCATACAACCCTCAACTTTAACAAGATTCCCTGTGCCGTCATTGGCCACACAGCCCCAAAGCATGATGGACCCTCCCCAAATTTGACAGTGGGTAGCAAGTGTTTTTCTTGGAATGCTGTGTTTTTGTGGCGCCATGCATAACGCCTTGTTGTATGACCAAACAACTCAATCTTTGTTTCATCAGTCCACAGGACCTTCTTCCAAAATGAAACTGGCTTGTCCAAATGTGCTTTTGCATACCTCAGGCAACTCTGTTTGTGGCGTGCATGCAGAAACGGCTTCTTTTGCATCACTCTCCCATACAGCTTCTCCTTGTGCAGTGTGCGCTGTATTGTTGACCGATGCACAGTGACACCATCTGCAGCAAGATGATGCTGCAGGTCTTTGGAGGTGGTCTGTGGATTGTTCTTAACTGTTCTCACAATTCCTTCTTCTCTGCCTTTCTGATATTTTTGTTGGCCTGCCACTTCTGGCCTTTACAAGAACTGTCCCTGTGGTCTTCCATTTCCTTACTATGTTCCTCACACTGGAAACTGACAGGTTAAATCTCTGAGACAACTTTTTGTATCCTTCCCCTGAACAACTTTGTTGAACAATCTTTTTTTTTCAGATCATTTAAGAGCTGTTTTGAGGAGCCCATGATGCCACTCCTAAGAGAAGATGCAACTAGGAGAACAACTTGCAAGTGGACACCTGAAATAGCTTTTCTCGTGATTGGATACACCGGGCTATGAAGTTACAAAGTTCAATGAGGTTAACAAACCAATTTAGTGCTTCAATAAGTCAGTAAAAAGTAGTTAGGAGTATTCAAATCATGAAAATCAGAAGGGTGCCCATACTTTGGCACCTGTCAAATTTTGAAATAATGCATATTTCACATTTTCAGTTAGTACAATAAACCTCATTTCAATCCTGAAATATTACTGTGTCCATCAGTCATTACATAAATCACACTGAAATAGCTGTTGCAAAAACCCAATTTTAAACAAAAAAAATGAGTAAGATTAAAAGGGGTGCCCAAACTTTGTCATATGACTGTATATATATACAGTATATATATATATGCTAAGAAGGGAGCCAGGATGGGGACATATATACCAAGATGGGGACAAATATATGAGGATGGGGCATATTTACCAGGATGGTAAATATTTACCAGGATGGGCCTAAGATGGGAGACATTTATACTAGGATGGGGGGAGATATTTACCAGGATGGGGTCCAGGATGTAGGACATATATACTCGAATTGCGGACATATGTTCCAGGATGGGGCCTAGAATGGGAAATATACCAGGATGGGGTTTAGGATGTGGGACTTATACACCAGGGTGGGAGACATATACAGTGCCTACAAGTAGTATTCAACCCCCTGCAGATTTAGCTGGTTGACACATGCGGAATTAACTTGGCATTGTGACATTTGGACTGTAGATCAGCCTGGAAGTGGGAAATGCAGTGCCACAAAAATGTTTTTTTTTTTTTTCTTTTTTTTCAAAGCATTAAAAGTTAATTCAGAGGGTCATTTATTATTCAACCCCTCAAACCACCAGCATTCTGTTTGGTCCCCCTAAAGTATTAGGAAGTAGTTCAGGCACAAATAACAATGAGCTTCACATGTGTGGATTAATTATCTCTTTTGCCAGCCTTTTCTGACTATTTAAGACCCTCCCCAAACTTGTGAACAGAACTCATACATGGTCAACATGGGAAAGGAGCATTCCGAGGCCATCAGAGACAAGATCGTGGAGGGTCACAAGGCTGGCATGGGGTACAAAACCCTTTCCAAGGAGTTGGGCCTACCTGTCTCCACTTTTGGGAGCATCATCCGGAAGTGGAAGGCTTATGGAACTACTATTCGCCTTCCACGGCCTGGACAGCCTTTGAAAGTTTCCTCCCGTGTCGAGGCCAGGCTTGTCCGAAGAGTCAAGGCTAACCCAAGGACAACAAGGAAGGAGCTCCGGGAAGATCTCATGGCAGTGGGGACATTGGTTTCAGTCAATACCATAAGTAACGTACTCCACCGCAATGGTCTCCGTTCCAGACGAGCCCGTAAGGTTCCTTTATTTCAAAGCGTCATGACAAGGCTCGTCTACAGTTTGCTCATGATCACTTGGAGGACTCTGAGACAGACTGGTTCAAGGTTCTATGGTCTGATGAGACCAAGATCGAGATCTTTGGTGCCAACCACACGTGACGTTTGGAGACTGGATGGCACTGCATACGACACCAAGAATACCATCCCTACAGTCAAGCATGGTGGTGGCAGCATCATGCTGTTGGGTATTTCTCAGCCAAGGGGCTGGCATCTGGTCGCATCCATGAAGATGGATAGCACGCTACCTGAATTTGGCAGAACCTCCGCTCTCATCAAGGATCTTAAGATGGGTCGTAATTTCATCTTCCAACAAGACAACGACCCAAAGCACACAGCCAAGAAAACCAAGGCCTGGTTCAAGAGGGAAAAAATCAAGGTGATGGAGTGGCCTAGTCAGTCTCCTGACCGTAACCCAATTGAAAAGTTGTGGAAGGAGCTCAAGATTAAAGTCCACATGAGACACCCAAAGAACCTAGATAACTTGGAGAAGATCTGCATGGAGGAGTGGGCCAAGATAACTCCAGAGACCTGTGCCGGCCTGATCAGGTCTTATAAAAGACGATTATTAGCTGTAATTGCAAACAAGGGTTATTCCACAAAATATTAAACTAGGGGTTGAATAATAATTGACCCACACTTTTATGTTTAAAATTTATTAAAATTCAACTGAGCAACATAACTTTTTGGTTTGTAAGATTTATGCTTCTGTTAATAAATCCTACTCTCGTTTGCAGTTTGAAGGCTCTAACTTATTTGCATCTTATCAAACCAGCTAAATCTGCAGGGGGTTGAATACTACTTGTAGGCACTGTATACTAGTATGGGGAGATATAGTTACCAGGATATAGGATATATATACCAGGATGGTAGACATATATACCAGGATTAGGGACAAATATACCAGGATGTAGAATGTATATACCAGGACAGGATGGGAGACATATGTACCAGGATGGAGGAAATATATCAGGGGCATATATACCAAGATGGGGCTTAGGATGGGAAACATATACACCAGGATGAGCTTACACACACACACATATATATATATATATATATATATATATATATATATATATATATATATATATACAGGATGAGGCCCAGGATGTGGGACAGAATACCAGGATGGGGAACATATTTTCCAGGATGAGAGACATACATACATATATAATTGTGCAGATATAGCAGAATAGGGGACATATACAGTTATGGCAGAAAGTATTGGCACCCTTGGAATTGTTACAGAAAAATACTTTAATTATTTCTCTCAGAAAATTATTGCAATTACAAATTTTGTTGTACACATGTTTATTTCTTTTGTGTGTATTGGAACATCACAAAAAAATGAGGAAAAAACGCATACTGAAAAAAATTTCACACAAAACCGCAAAGATGGCTGAACAAAATTGTTTGGTTGCACACCCTTTGGAATAAATAAATGCAATAAGTTGATTTTTATAACTATCACCAAGCTTCTTACACCTCTGAACTGGAATTTTGGACCACTCTTGTTTTGCAAACTGCTTCAGGTCTCTTATTTGAAGGATGACTTCTCCCAATAGCAATTTTAAGATCTCTCCACAGGTGTTGAATGCGATTTAGATCCAGACTCATTGCTGGCCACTGCAGAACTCTCCAACGCTTTGTTTCCATCCATTACTGGGGTTTCTTGAAGTATGTTTGGTGTCATTGTCCTGCTGGAAAACTCATTACCTAGGATGCAAACCTAGCTTTCTGATACTAGGCACCACATTGCTACCCAAAATTCTTTTTGTAGTTTTGAGATTTCATGATGCCTTGTACAGTCAAGGCACCCAGTGCCAGAGTTAGCAAAACAATCTCAAAACATCATTGAACCTCCACCACTGTAGCTACTGTGTTCTTTATTTTGTAGGCCTCATTCCATTTTCGATAAACAGTAGAATAATTAGCTTTACCAAAAATCTCTATCTTGGTCTCATCTGTCCAAAAGTACAGAGGTAAGTATGAGTTTTTTTTGTATAGCACACAAATACATCAACCAGGCACAGATTATCCTTTTGGTAGCACTTCTTTATTTAACAAATGTGGCTCTCACCACATGTTTCGGCGGGTCGTTGCCTTCTTCAGGTGAAGGACACGGTATGGTACAGACATTTCTTATAGGGCTTAAACCATTGAAAAACACTTAAAACAATTAGCAACCATAAGTAACAGGTGACAAGTTAACTATCGATTGTCCATCACAGGGTGCCTGAACATCCATTCCCTGGGAAAAACTATATACTTCTTGGCTGATAACAGAGACAATAGCATGATTAAAAATTAGTATAATTTACGTAGAAAAATATTAGAATCTGAGAGTCCTTAGTGGTTGATCCCTTTTAATGGCTACTGAAAAGATGGTAAGCAAAGCAAGCTTTCGAGACACTATGGCCTCTTCATCAGGCCTGAAAGGGATCAACCACTGAGGACTTTCAGATTCTAATATTTTTCTATCTACTGCTAACACGGTATAAACATTTTTTACCTTATTATAATTTACCTATTGATATATGGATATATCTATATATTTATAAATGCAAAATGTAAATTACTCTAAAAAACAGCTCTACAATATATAATTTTGTAAGCAACACAAAACTCGATATAAGTAACACAAAAAAAGCAAAAAAATAAAAATAAATGGGTTGAGGGCTCCACAATATTATCATATATTTCTCTGCAAGTTAATAATAATTTTAATATTCATTCATCTATATAGCACCACCAATCCCACAGCGCCTCACACATCTGTAACACTGTCCCCAATGGGGCTTACAATCCAACCATCTTATCACTAAAGGCCACTTTACACACACAGATATCAGTGACCAACTTCTTCACAGATCTTTGGTTGCAGTGAAATCATGGACACATTGTTTTCCCTTTTGTGGCTGTGTACAAAAATAACAATGTGTCCATGATTTCACTGCAACCAGAGATCTGAGACCAATATCTGAACAGATATCTGTGTGTGTAACGTGGCCTTATGTCTTTGCAGTGTGGGAGGAAACCAGGTGCCCAAGGAAACCCATGGAAACATGGAGAAAACATACAAACTCCTTGTAGATATTGCCTTTGGTGGAAATTGAACACAGGACTTCATGACTGCAAGGCTGCAATGGTAACCACTAAGCCACGGTGCTGCTCTCCTGTTATGGGTATCTGCAAACTATACCCCTCTATATACAATGTCCCTTCCGATATTGGTTTATAAGTTCTTCCTGGGCTATTTATACATAAACCAAAATGATTTTACTTATACTGATATCGGTTTATCATCAGTTAGTTTATAGTGTTCTCTTATTAGTAGCAATAGCATTGTTACTATTATCAACATTTCCACAGCAGGTCTCCATTTTTTTACTCATTCCTTCCGAACAACCATCTTGTGATAGCATTTTAGCCTTTTTAAACACATCATTTAGTAATTTTTCAGGGGAACTTTCACTTTGAATCCCTTTTTCAAGATTCTTGATGCTTTGTTGAATTCTGTGTCCTTACTAGTTTTTTTTTATAATTCTCCAGTATTTGGCCATATGGGATGTTACGTAACCAACCTGGAAGGTGATTGCTGTGAAATGCAAGGTAGATGTTTATATCGACTACCTTAAAATGGGTTAATGTAACTATTTTTCCTCCATATTCCTGGATATTAATAAATCCAGGAACTGAATACTGGTGCTGGAGATGGTGGACGAGAATTTTAGACCTCAGGGATTTCTATTTAATTCAGAAATAAACATTGCTGCTTCATCATATTCACCAATATTGGAAAGGCATGTGTATATAGAGGGGTGTAGTTTGGAGATACCTATAACAGTAGAGCAGCATGGTGGCTCAGTGGTTAGCACTGCTGCCTTGCAGTGCTTAGGTCCCGGGTTCAATTCTACCAAGGACAATATCTGCAAGGAGTTTGTATGTTTCTCCCCGTGTTTGCATGGGTTTCCTCTGGGCACCCTGGTTTCCTCCCCCTCCCTGAAGACATACTGGTTGGATTGTGAGCCCCATTGGGGACAGTGTTGCAGATGTGTGTGAGGTACTGTGGAATTGGTGGTGCTATATAGGTGAATTAATATTAATATTATTAAATTGTGGAGAAATATATAATATTGTGGAGCCCTCAATCCATTTATTTTTAGTTTTTTGCTGTTTATTTTGTGTTTCTTTTATAGAGTTCTGTGTCGCTTACAAAGGCATACATTGTAGAGCTGTTTTTTAGAGCAATTTTAAATTTTGATATTACGGTACATTTTTTTATATATATAGATATATCCATAAATTTTAATTGCACTATTTTGTCTCTGTTATCAGCCAAGAAGTATGTAGTATATCCCAAGGAATGGTTGTTCAGGCACCCTTTTGATAGATAATCGATAGTTAACTTGACACCTGTTACTAGTGGTTGATAATTGTTTTAAGTGCTTCTCAATAGTTTAAGCCCTATAATAAATGTCTGTACCCAGGGCTGCCAATAGGAATTTCAGTCTATAATAAAACGAAGGAGACATAGAGAGGCGTAGATTGTGCCTTATCACTAGTGACACGACTAGACAGTAGCTGAGATGTGGCTTTCTCACCTGATAAGGTTGTGATAACCCACAACCAGCTTGAACATTTGGATAACAACTGCTGCAGAACCTCCACCGCCTCGCAAATGCGGGAAAAACAGATAGTTCAAACAGGAATGGTGTCCACAGTCCGCGCTGTTGTTTCATGGCTTCCAAGTGCAGTTTTTGAAACAACAGTGCGGACCGTGGACACCATTTGAACTAATAGGAATTTCAGGGCCCTTGACTGACAACATTTTGGGGCCCCCCTAAGACTCCGCCTAACATCCACCTGACTCTGCCTTCACCCTTGTCCTGCCTCCAACCATGCTCCGCCTCCACCCAAACATATATTTATAGTGAAAAATTGGAACAGCACCAAAAATTACCTCAATCTATGTGCTAAGCTTTCCCAGCCAGCAATTCAGATGGTTTCTTACAATAGAGTAAAAAAAGGAAAAGCAGCACAAAAAAATAGAAAAAAGTGGACTTCATTGCCCAATGCGTGGCTATGCACCATTCATTCTGCACCATTCATTGTCTATGGGACTGTTGGAGATAGATGAGCAATTTTTGCTGCATTTTTCTATATCTCATGAATATTTGATTCTGACTACCGTATATACTCGAGTATAAGCAGACCCGAGTATAAGCCGAGGCCCCTAATTTTACCCTCCAAAACTAGGAAAATGTATTGACTCGAGTATAAGCCTAGGTGAGAAATGCAGCAGACTCCCATCCTGTTATATAGCCCCCCATCCCGGTATATAGCGCCCCCAGCAGTAGTATACAAGCCCCCAGCAGTGGTATACCGGCCCCCAGCAGTTGTATACAGGCCCCAGCAGTGGTATACAGGCCCCTAGCAGTGGCATACAGGCCCCCAGCAGTGGTATACAGGCCCCCAGCAGTGGTATACAGGCCCCCAGCAGTAGTATACAGGCCCCCAGCAGTAGTATACAGGCCCCCAGCCAGGGTGGATTGATTTAAATCACGCCGATTTAAATCATGATTTAAATCACGATTTAAATCAAAAGTTTTTTTTCTATTTAAATCGGATCGATTTAAATCATGATTTTAATCATGATTTAAATCACTGATTTAAATCAAAAGGTTTTTTTTTAATATAAATCACGATTAAAATGAGAAGCGAGAGCAGTGTGCATGTGCGCCCATAGTTACACGGACGAAACTAGGGGCAACGATCTAACGCCAGGGTGAGGGGGGGACCCCAAAGTAAGTAAAAATCTTTTTTGTTTTACTATATGGCAATAGGTAGGTGTTTAAAAGCAGCATGTCTTAATTGTATAAACTATTAATAGCCTCCACATTTTGTTCATACTGCCCCTTTAATTCCACACTTCTAGCTTGGTTTCAGTTTTGGTTTAGTTTCTTTTTCCCTGCATTCAGTTGACATGCCCAAACTTGTTGGATAGTCAGCAGTACTTGGCTCAGGCTGTAGTAACATCAGCAGTGCTTGGCTCAGGCTGTAGTAACAATCAAACTTCATAAGTGATCTGTGTGAGCCATGGCAGCAGGTCGTAAGAGAGACCCTATTTGGGTTCATTTTGTTGAGATGCCAGCAGCAGATCTTGGAAAGAAAGGTTTTGTGCACACAACAGTCCGAAACCGCTTAGGAACTGCTAAAGCAGGACAACTGGTTTTCCTATTAAAAGTCCTAAATAAACAGTAGGCTTAAAGGACTGATGTATTCACTGAAGATGTTTGCTTACTTCAAACGTTAGAGATAGGCTATTGTTAAAAAGTACTTACTCTCTGTAGTTCAATTCTGAGTGTTTAATAGTGCAAATAAAAATTATTAGGTTTCATAATCAACTGTTTTAATATTTTTATTTGTGTAAAACAATTAGATTTGCAAAAAGACAAAGTTTTGCTTGTGTACAACTTGATTAAAAAATCTGATTTAAATCAAATGATTTAAATCAAAAAAATCTGATTTAAATCAAAAAAATCTGATTTTTTTGATTTTTTTAAAAAAATCAAGATTTTTATCCACCCTGCCCCCAGCTGTAGTATACAGGCCCCCAGCAGTAGTATACAGGCCCCCAGCAGTGATATACAGGCCCCCAGCAGTGATATACAGGCCCCCAGCAGTGGTATACAGGGCCCCCTGCAGTGATATACAGATCCCCAGCAGTAGTATACAGGCCCCCAGCAGTAGTATACAGGCCCCCTCCTTAGTATTCTGGCCCCCATCAGTGATATACAGCCCCCACTCCTTAGTATCTGGCCCCCATGCTGCGTCAAAATTAAAATAACAAACATTGTATACATTACCTTTCCGGCGACTCCTTGCTGGCAGCGCTGCGTCCTTCGGTCTCCTGGCTTCTTCCTGCTTGTGTTGGCTTCTATTCCTGTGGCCGACGCAGCAGTGATGACGTCATCACTGCTGCGCCGGTCACATGACACCGGCAAAAGCAGGAAGAAGCAGGAAGACCAGAGGACGCAGGGCTGCCAGCAAGGAGTCGCCGGAAAGGTAATGTATACAATGTTTGTTATTTTAACAGGTGCTGCAGCCAGGGGGCCAGATACTAAGGAGGGGGGGCTGTATATCACTGCTGGGGGCCAGTGTAGTGCAATATGCACCGCTCCCCCCGCCGCTGATGGACGGGGGATGCAGTGCATATTCATTACACAAATGGGCGGCCCCACGTGACCGCCCGCGGTCACTGTGGCCCCCTCCTGCCGCTGGTCACAGCCCCCCCCCCCAAGCAAATACCGAGTGACTCGAGTATAAGCTGAGGGGGACACTTTTCAGCACAAAAAATTGCGCTGAAAAACTCAGCTTATACTATATGTATATACGGTAATACCCTCATTGCTCCTAATAATGGGCTCTGCTATCTCCAGGGTGTAGAGGAAGCGACCACACATGTGTACACATTCTTCATTCTTCTCTATGGGAGATTTAGAGACATTCCAGGCTGTTTCCACCTAGATACTAACTGAAACTAAGAACCAAGTCCCTTAGAACTAATGGCCACTTTACACACACCAACTTATCCGTTCAACTTCTGACCAACTTGTTGGTTGCAGTGAAATCATGGACACATTGCTCCATTTGTACACAGCCACAAAATGGAGCAATGTGTCCATGATTTCACTGCAACCAGTAAGTTGTTCAGAAGTTGGACAGATAAGTTGGTGTGTGTAAAGTGGCCCTAAAAGAGAATTGTGGCAGAGAAACTACATAAAACATATGTGGATAAAATAAATTCCTTCTTTATACTTTTACCAAAGTTATCAAAAGTAAAGAATCATCTACAGGTGATCAGAAAAAATCATAACTAAGATCTTGATTTTAGCATGAAAGTTAGATGCTAGGATAATGTCTAACTACTACTTCTATTCATACTTCCATCATCCAGGGGGATTTATCCAGTGATTCATACAATCTGCTCGTAGTTAGGGCACAGCTCATTCCATCATTCTGTATCAGGAAAGAGAAACTCACTTTTTAGGCTGTAAAATAGAGTTTGTGGTGTCAGCCTCAGCCCCACAATGTGCCCTGTCATCACTGCAAACAGTGGGGGATGATATTAATTCAGTGATTCATACAATCTGCTCGTAGTTAGGACACAGCTTATTCCATCATTCTGTATCAGGAAAGAGAAACTCACTTTTTAGGCTGTAAAATAGAGTTTGTGGTGTCAGCCTCACCCAACAATGTGCCCTGTCATCACTGCAGACAGTGGGGGATGATATTAATTCAACAATCAGAGGACTATCGGCAGTTTAGGACTTGTCCCATCATGGAGCCATCAGTGTCTGGCGATCGATGTGATCAGTGTCAGTTACCTTGGTCCCGATCTGGTTCCAGCACTGGCCGGCCTGGATGTGGACGATCTCCCTCATGGTCGCCTGCAGGAGCAGCTCCAGCAGTCTTCAGGGAAAACACACACAATCGGGGCCCACCACTTCACCTCTCCTCCAGGCACGTGTCACCGCGTGACTTCCAGTTTGAGGCCGCAGCAGCGGTGATGGCCCGCTCCAGAGGTGAGGGGGCAGGGCCCGGCAGTGATTGACAGGAGAGGGGGACCATGCAAGATGTGAGGGGGTGGTGCCCAGAGGAGATCAGGGCCCGCCCCCTCACATCTTGCACGGGCCCCCCCTTTCCTGTCAATCACCGCCGGGCCCCTGAGAGCTGTCAAACTAGTCAGGCCCTGACGGGGGCCCTGTCTGTACCATACTGTGGCTATCACCTAATGAAGGCGATGACCCGACAAAACATGTTGTGAGAACCACATTTGTTAAATACAGAAATACTACCAAAAGAATAATTTGTGCCTGTATGCTAGATTCGTGTGCTATACAAAAAAAAACTCATACTTACCTTTGTTCCATTTAAATCACCTTGGGAGCGGAAGGAGCTGCAACTTACAGCGCCGGAGCATAGCGAGTAATGTAACTGCGCTGACGTCACTCTCACTTGACCAGCCCAGCCTGAATGCTGGATGATTGTGCAATGTGCAATTGCACACCGGAGGCCCACACTGTCGTTGTGCAACGGTGCACAATCATAAAACATGAGTGATCTCACAAACCCCCTCCCCCAAAAATCCTCACTAGACCACCAAGTAGACAGAAGGGTGCCTCTCTGTATGTTTTATTTTTCATATGACCAAGAGACACTTTCCCAGAAGGATTTTGACTTCCTTACATTTTAGCAAACTACAATTTAGCTTTTTTATGTCTCTGTTCAGCAGTGGGGTCCTCCTGGGTCTCTTGCCATAGCGTTTCTTTTCATTTGAATAGGACAGTTTGTATTTCTTTGGAACTCGGTTAGGGCTTCTATGATGCTTTGCAACCATTCATTAATTTTTCTATGTCATCTACACCTAGCTACATTGTCATAAGTTGTAAACTTCTAGATTTTGTTGCACGCCATGGACAAAAGAACATCAACATCTCTGGAGATGAACTTGTAACTATGATATTATTGATATTTTTCAACAATTTTGGTTCTCAAGTCCTTAGACAGTTCTCTTCTTGTTTTACATACTTTGTGTGGCACACACAGACACACAATGCAAAGATTAAGTTAACTACTCCCCTTTTATTTCTTGATTTCAGGTATGATTTTCATATTGCCCACACTTGTTATTTGACACAGGTAAGTTTGAACGAGCATCACGTGCTTGAAACAAACTTGTTTACCCAACATTTTGGAACAGTGCCAATTATTTTCTACAGCACATTTTGGTGGGCTTTGTGTAAAATTATGTTTAATTTGTCTTTTTGTTTGTGTGTTGATCCAGAAGACACAAAGGAAATAAACAAACGTGTATAAAAAAATTTATATTTGCAATACTTTTCTGGGAGAAATACTTCACATTCTGGAACAATGTCAAGGGTTCCAACATTTTCATCTGTATACCAGGATGGGGGACATATTTACCAGATGGGGCATAGGATGTGGGACATATATACCACTATGGCCCCAGGATATAGGCCATATATATCAGGATGGGGGGCATATATACCAGAGTGTGACCAGGATGAGGACATATATACCAGGATGGAGGACATATATACTAGGATAACTAGAAAAGAGAGGAGATACAAGAGGCGCAGATTGTGCCTTATCAAAAGGACACTATTTGATTTAGTGTGGATTATATAGATATCCACTCACCTTTTAAGGTTGTGAGACCCACAACCAGTTTGAAAGCATAAGGCAGCTGCTGCAGAACCTCCACCGTCACGCCAAAAACCGCGGGAAAACAGGAGTCAAACAGGAATGGTATCCACAGTTCCGCGCTGCTGCTCTTTACCAAAGGATTATACAAGAGGGTATTACCATCATAAGGTCCTTTATTCATCAAAAACCAACGCATTTCAGTGCTGTCCCAGCTGACATGCCCTGAGGAAGGTGCTGGGACAGCACTGAAACGCGTAGGTTTTTGATGAATAAAGGACCTTATGATGGTAATACCCTCTTGTGAAATCCTTTGGTAAAATGCAGCAGTGCGGACCGTGGATACCATTCCTGTTTGACTCATATATACTAGGATAGGCCTTGAATGAGGACATATAAATCACGATGGAGGAGATATATACCAGGATAAGCCTAGGATGGGGACATATATACCAGTGATGGGGGATATATTTATCAGGATGAGGTACATTAGTACAGGATAGGGGATATTACAACATTATAATGGGGTGAGGGGGGGTAACTCAAAAGGCTTTATAGGAATTAGAATGCTACAAGAGCCCATACATCTGCCCAACATGCAGAGGTGGTTTAAGTCCAAGTTTTGCACAGACCCTCTCAGGCTCTAGTTACACCACTGGCCACATGGTAATAAACCAAACCAGAAACTTCATTCTAAAACACATATTTCGGGTAATTTGGTATGGCTGGATCGGAGTAGAGATGAGTGAACTTGTTCAGGATTTGCATTTGGGTGCTTCACGTCTCCTAAATGCTGGAGGGGGCAGCACTGTGCTCGGTATGATTGTTGCCCAGACAAGTGCAAGCCACATGATCAGCACCCACTGAGGTTGAAATCCTAGTTTTTGGCAGTAGTGTTATGGGCAAAATAAACATAGAAAAATCCTCACCCTCCCGTCCTCAGAAGTGTTTCGCTAATGGCTGGCTGTATGTGGGCGGCGAGCCATACAGCCAATCTTGGTTGTGTAGTCAGTAAGCCAAACCACCTGACTCCAACTCTGACTCCACGACTCCAACTCTGATTCTGAACACGGCTGATGTTTAAGTGATAAATTTATTGTAGTACAATGTGAACATCAGGCTTTTAATAATTATTATGATACAATATTCAAGCTATTTAGATAGAACATAATAATTCATGATGGTAATATTCAGCAGCTAATTTATTATATATTTTAGGAGTCAAAGTTGGTCTATTTTACACCAACTCCAACAAAACAGTCCAGCAGCCACTTAGTAACTTCTAGAGATGTTCGGGACTCAAACAGTGGAGCCCGAACCTGGACAGCCCCACATTCACACATCTCTAGAATTGTAAAATGCGATGGAATGTGTTGGTGATTAATAAATTAAAGATTTTTTAGTATTGAAATGTAACATAACGTTGATGTCAAACATATTTTTCATTCAGGGATAAGATACAGTTTATTCGAGCAGAAGGACCCTCAGGATTAGTCCGTCTCTCTGGTGATGCAGATCTTGTTATTCTCCTAAGGTAATATTTCCATTTTACAAACATTTTTGTTTAGTTATTATTGTGTTTTGCAATATAATTTACTTAAATTATTAAAAAGTAGGTTAACATTTACAGATTGTACCTTTTATTTTAATAAGAAATCTGAATACTATTTTGGCCTTCTACAAAATGTGATCAGGAAGATGTTTTACAGAGAGCAACAATAAGGGAGCTTGGGGGCTCTTCATACACACCCTAAGGACTCATGCAGATGACCATATTTTTGGTCCGAGTATTACAGTCGGTACGTTAAGTATTCAGACCCCTTTACATTTTTCCCTCTTTGTTTCATTGCAGCCATTTGGAAAATTCAAAAAAGTTCATTTTTTATCTCATTAATGTACACTCTGGACCCCATCTTGACTAAAGAAAGCCAGAAATGTAGATATTTGTGGAAATTTATTAAAAAATAAAAACTGAAATATCACATGGTCATAAGTATTTAGACTCTTTACTCAGTATTGAGTAGAAGCACCCTTTTGAACAAGTACAGCCATGACTCTTCTTGGGAATGATGCAACAAGTTTTTCACACCTGGATTTGGATCCTCTGCCATTCTTCCTTGCAGATCCTCTCCAGCTCCGTCAGGTTGGATGGTGATCGTTGGTGGACAGCCATTTTCAGGTCTCCAGAGATGCTCAATTGGGTTTAGGTCAGGGCTCTTCAGAGTTATTCTTTTTTTTCTCCATTCTTTATTTAATTTTTTCAAAAGTAACAAGACATGGTACAAAATATTATCTTTTCATACATGTTACTCATCTCTATTAGCATCCATGTCATCCTTATATAGTATTTAACAAAAGAAACTTATTCTAAATCTAAAACATAAAACATGTGGTTTCTCATTTTTTTTTTTCTGCATAGATGTTTTTGCGATACAGTATCCATATTGCTTTTTATAGAAATTTAGGAGTATAGAAAACGTGGGAATATAGAAAATATGGCTGTAGAAGTAGAACTCCCATGGCTGGCGACCTACGGAATATCATCATTCCTCCGAGGAACCTCTCATGAATCCTCAGGTCTCAGATAGATGACGAAATTTTTTTTGGATTATAGTTGTCATGGGATGGATGTTGCAGTCAGATCAAATTTTATAAGATTCATGGATTGTAGTATTGTATTGACTTCTGTCCAGAATTCTTTCAATTTCTGGCATGTCCAAAATATGTGGGTCAGATTGCCTTTCGATATCCCGCACCTCCAACATTTCGGGGACTCCGTTAACCCCAAGTGATATAGTCTCTCAGGAGTGTAATACCATCTCGAGAAAAGCTTGTAAGACATCTCCTGCAGTAGTACACATCTGGAGAAACCATGTGAATTCTGACAGAGTTTTATTTTATCATCTTGAGATAGTGTGATACCGAGCTCAATCTCCCAAGAGTGTACGGCAAGAGGAAAGGTAATTAATGTGTTATCAAGTAGATTATTATATATCTTGGATATGAGTTTAGGGATTGGTTGTTTTACGTTCACTAGTATCTCTAGCCACTTCCACCCAGCAGATTCCTTCAGTGGGCCCCTGATCTTTTTCATATAATAAGCAACATGTAGTTCCTAAAGGAATGTCTGTGGTTGTTTTTTAGCTTCTATCGGCCACATTTTCCTACATGGAATATCTCCTCGTAATAACCTAGAGATGGTTTTGTTTGGGAGTGTCTTCCATAAGTCATATGGGTCCCAGAATTCAGAATCTATTAGATATGGTATCATCATTATCGGAACTTTATCCAGGAACCCACATTCAGGGAAGCGTATCGGTATCAACGTACGTCTTACTGTCAGAGTTGTGCCCAGCATCTCATCAAAACAATCACTGTCTGGTTGGCTATTTGTCCATAATAGGCTATTTATCCTAGCGTGTAAAAGTTGGAGTTCAATGTGTTGTTCATCATCTTTAGAGGCCATATGAGTAAGTTTCAGCCATCTCGCCAGGTGTATGGCTCTGTAGTAGGAGACGAGATCCGGTAGTCCCAAACCTCCTCTCCTCTTAGGAAGCATGAGAATTCTGAGTGAAATCCTGGCTCTTTTGTGTTTCCACACGAATTTTGAAATTATTCAGTTTAGAGATCGAAAGAATATGCTGGGTAGGAAAATTGGGACCATATTCATAACGTAGAATATTTTGGGAAGGATATATGATTTTATGATATTGACTCTTCCAAGCCATGAAAGCAGCGGGAGGTCATATGATCTCAGTACAATTTTAATATTGCTGATGAGCGGAATAAAGTTCTGTGCATATAATGATTGGGGGTCTTTCGTAATTTGTATGCCCAGGTATTTAAGCTTATCTTTAGGCCATTTGAAGGGAGTGGAGTCCCGAAAGGGCCCGTATCTCCCTCCCAGAGACTGTTATATTTAATGCTTCTTTTTTATCTAAATTTATTTTGAAATTAGATAATTCCCCAAAAGTGTCTAGAAGGCCGAGGAGCTCCGGCACCGCCACCGACGGGTTGGATATCATCAGTAACAAGTCGTCAGCAAAAGCTGCCGTCTTCACCTGAATGGATCCAATAGTAATTCCTTTTATATTATCATTTTGATGGATCGCCTGCATTAACATTTCCATGACCACCACAAACAAAGTTGGGGAGAGAGGACATCCCTGTCTGGTCCCATTACTAATTTTAAATTTATTGGATAGAAGGCCATTCACCCTGACTCTTGCCGTGGGGGAAGCATATAAGCCCGAAATCACTTCTATGAAGGGGGGAAGGCGAATTTGTGTAGTACGCTGTCCATGAATTGCCAGCTCACCCGGTCAAAAGCCTTCTCGGCGTCCGTTGCGAGACAGCTTGTAAAACTTTAGTTGAATTGTCCTTTCTCTCTCGCCCCCTCACAAACCCGGCCTGATCAGGATGAATAAGGTCTCCCAGGACCAAATTAATTCTGTTAGCTAAACGTTTTGCTCATAATTTCATATCCATGTTCAGTAATGAAATTGGTCTGTAATTATTGCACAAGATGCCATCTCTCCCCTCCTTTGGTATTACAGTTATATAGGCTTCAAGGGCTTGTGGTGGTGGAATGGAACCCGATAGTAAGTTGTTGAATAATTGTTCTAAATATGGTATTAGTGTATCTGCAAATTTCTTATAATAGATAACAGGGAATCCGTCAGGGCCCGGCACCTTTCCGTTTGGCGCAGATGCCAGAGTCTCCTCGACCTCCCTTCTCGTTATCCTGGCCTGGAGTAGTATTTGTCCTTCAGGGGATATTTTAGGTAGTTTAAGTGTGTTTATAAAAGTTTGTATTTTATCATTAGCAGCTACAGGATCTGACATCAAGTCCAAAGGGTTTAAATTATATAGGTGAATCACCGATTTCACAGTTTTAGTTATTTTTTCAAATTTTATCTAGCAATAAAGAAATAACTTTTATCTTATAGTTGTATTTTATTATGGTTATTTAAAAATCCAGGTGTGGATTGGTGATTACAGACGGTGCTTAACGTGCAACCCACCCTCCCATACGTACAATACAGAAAAACAACAGTCCATGTGATATGAACCCCACAGATTTCTACTGGTGTAGGACACTCCAGTGGTTTATATTCCTCACAACGGGTTTATTGGAGTTGGTCTCCCAGATACATTGCGTATCCAAGGATCCAACACAAACCCAGTCGTTGGTTATGTCAGTTAGTCTCATATACAAGTCTTTCTAGTGTCCTATTATGTCAGTCACCTAAGATTTCTGTTCAGAGGTCCTAAAGTCACATAGACCTGGTATTCATCGATTATTTCCAATAATATGGTTATCTTTTCCCTGCCCGACGCGTTTCGCCTCTCCAAATTATGTGAGAGGCTCATCAGGGGCTTTCAAAGTGAGAATCTCATAGATGTGTGGGTCACACTGGTTGTATGTGAGCCACCAGATTGTTAATCTGAAGTCCAGGTATATAGGCTGAGAAGCAGGTATGCTCCAGGAATCAAATTCTTGCGTTGGGTAGATCCTGTCAGAGTTCTGTTGGATAACAAATAGTGGTCTAAGATTGAGCATACAACAATGTCTCAGAATCTCCCACCACCATTTTTCATTTATCTCTCATTATATAGTGGTGTCAGTTAGTAAGGTTACAGAACACCCAAATAGTGCAAAGTTTGTTCCATCAGTCACCTACCAGGGTTTTACTATTGTCCCATGGGGTTCTTGATTTCAGTAACCCTATAGCGACACACAACCTCCTCCTTTTATATGTTGAAAAAAGGGGAGAAACATCTTGAGTGTCCCATTCATATATACTCTTTAACAATACAAGTGTAATGTATACCCAACCTTATTTGTTAGATGGAGAAACGTATCTTAGAACCTTCTCCAATATTTAATATGTTGATCAGTCATAATTGATTCCTTGGGTGTCCCTGACTTAGAGGAGAAAAAATCGCATTGTTTAAATAGAACAGGTACATTTCAAATTCAATCTCTAACAAGATGCGTGGGGACCCACCTGTTAATAATAGCCCAGAAACCCACTACAGGATTGAACGGTTTCAGTTTTCCACATACTCATTAGCAAAGAACAGATAGTTATCTAAGAGAGGGGGATATTTGGATTCAATATCTCAACATATTCCCTTATTGTATATATGTATATCTTAGAGACATTTGAATGTACCTGTATAGAAAGGAGACATGCAGGTCCACAGTTTCACCTCCCTTTGTTATGATAGGTTATCCAGAGCCTTCTACCCCCTCTTGGTTCAGGGTACTATGAAAGACTAAAATGACTAACATTGTGACTTCCCATATAGATCACCACTGTTATCAAGTTGCTATGATATTATATAACACAGAGCAAAGTAAAAGTGTTTCTACCTTACTCCCAGCCTGGTCAGCACATCAGAATCCAGTAGCAGCTCCTATGTGTAGAGCTGTATGTGCCGCCGGCTTCACTGCGGGTTAATATAGTATCTCCGTGACTATCTGTCTCTCAACCCCGCCCTCCAACAAGGGATACGCCTCCCGGAAACGGTTGGCACTTTTCTCTTTAGCTTGCGTTCCAGCTCCGGAGCGAAACCACGCATGCGCGGTCCCCGCACTTCCTGTATCGCCGTCCGCTTGGAAACCATGGCGACACTTTCAGTTTACCTCATTGCGAGCAAAGGCTCGTGCGAGGAGCTGGTGCCCGCACTTCCTGTCTCACCGTTCGCTTAGACACCATGGCATCTCAGTTTACCTCATCACAGGCATACGTCTGTGCGAGGAGCCTATGCCCAAAGTGTCATGGTGATTGGGATAGGAACATCCTTCAAAAAGAATGTAGGTGGATACACCGACTAAGAACGGTGACGCCGGAGGGTTTAAATGAAATACAGAATTATTCCTGCTTCATATAAGCTCATACGTTGATATCCCTTTGATTTATATATGAAAACCACCCGGATTTCGGGGGGGTAAGCATCTAATTTTTATTACCCTATTTTGGAAACAGTACTCAGTAACTACCATTCCCAAACCAATCCAGAAGGAATATGGGATTTAATTGGATTCATAGAATTTGACTCTGTTATTATCCATGAACTACGTGTTTTTCCATAGGACCATACCAGGCCTTATAAGGCTGGGAGTTTAGTCAGCAATTGTTAACTACATGCTAGGTTCCCTTTATTATTCCATCCCCCTTTCAAGTAATTTGATAACAAATCCAGAGTAAAATGACTCTAGCCCCGCCCCCTAATACCATCCCCCTAATCCCCCTTTCCCCCCCCTCCCCCTGTCTGGCCCCCCCCTAATAAACTAGACTTAAATAGTAGGTTAGGGGCGTAGGTAGAGATCTGCCATCACTTGACACTTTGGGCATAGGCTCCTCGCACAGACGTATGCCTGTGATGAGGTAAACTGAGATGCCATGGTGTCTAAGCGAACGGTGAGACAGGAAGTGCGGGCACCAGCTCCTCGCACGAGCCTTTGCTCGCAATGAGGTAAACTGAAAGTGTCGCCATGGTTTCCAAGCGGACGGCGATACAGGAAGTGCGGGGACCGCGCATGCGTGGTTTCGCTCCGGAGCTGGAACGCAAGCTAAAGAGAAAAGTGCCAACCGTTTCCGGGAGGCGTATCCCTTGTTGGAGGGCGGGGTTGAGAGACAGATAGTCACGGAGATACTATATTAACCCGCAGTGAAGCCGGCGGCACATACAGCTCTACACATAGGAGCTGCTACTGGATTCTGATGTGCTGACCAGGCTGGGAGTAAGGTAGAAACACTTTTACTATGCTCTGTGTTATATAATATCATAGCAACTTGATAACAGTGGTGATCTATATGAGAAGTCACAATGTTAGTCATTTTAGTCTTTCATAGTACCCTGAACCAAGAGGGGGTAGAAGGCTCTGGATAACCTATCATAACAAAGGGAGGTGAAACTGTGGACCTGCATGTCTCTTTTCTATACAGGTACATTCAAATGTCTCTAAGATATACATATATACAATAAGGGAATATGTTGAGATATTGAATCCAAATATCCCCCTCTCTTAGATAACTATCTGTTCTTTGCTAATGAGTATGTGGAAAACTGAAACCGTTCAATCCTGTAGTGGGTTTCTGGGCTATTATTAACAGGTGGGTCCCCACGCATCTTTTTAGAGATTGAATTTGAAATGTACCTGTTCTATTTAAACAATGCGATTTTTTCTCCTCTAAGTCAGGGACACCCAAGGAATCAATTATGACTGATCAACATATTAAATATTGGAGAAGGTTCTAAGATACGTTTCTCCATCTAACAAATAAGGTTGGGTATACATTACACTTGTATTGTTAAAGAGTATATATGAATGGGACACTCAAGATGTTTCTCCCCTTTTTTCAACATATAAAAGGAGGAGGTTGTGTGTCGCTAAAGGGTTACTGAAATCAAGAACCCCATGGGACAATAGTAAAACCCTGGTAGGTGACTGATGGAACAAACTTTGCACTATTTGGGTGTTCTGTAACCTTACTAACTGACACCACTATATAATGAGAGATAAATGAAAAATGGTGGTGGGAGATTCTGAGACATTGTTGTATGCTCAATCTTAGACCACTATTTGTTATCCAACAGAACTCTGACAGGATCTACCCAACGCAAGAATTTGATTCCTGGAGCATACCTGCTTCTCAGCCTATATACCTGGACTTCAGATTAACAATCTGGTGGCTCACATACAACCAGTGTGACCCACACATCTATGAGATTCTCACTTTGAAAGCCCCTGATGAGCCTCTCACATAATTTGGAGAGGCGAAACGCGTCGGGCAGGGAAAAGATAATCATATTATTGGAAATAATCGATGAATACCAGGTCTATGTGACTTTAGGACCTCTGAACAGAAATCTTAGGTGACTGACATAATAGGACACTAGAAAGACTTGTATATGAGACTAACTGACATAACCAACGACTGGGTTTGTGTTGGATCCTTGGATACGCAATGTATCTGGGAGACCAACTCCAATAAACCCGTTGTGAGGAATATAAACCACTGGAGTGTCCTACACCAGTAGAAATCTGTGGGGT
Source organism: Allobates femoralis (assembly GCA_033576535.1). Taxonomy (NCBI): domain Eukaryota; kingdom Metazoa; phylum Chordata; class Amphibia; order Anura; family Aromobatidae; genus Allobates; species Allobates femoralis. The sequence goes on from JARQOC010000011.1 coordinate 135,892,653, forward strand.
TCATATCACATGGACTGTTGTTTTTCTGTATTGTACGTATGGGAGGGTGGGTTGCACGTTAAGCACTGTCTGTAATCACTAATCCACACCTGGATTTTTAAATAACCATAATAAAATACAACTAGAAGATAAAAGTTATTTCTTTATTGCTAGTTTAAATTATATAGGGTCTGATAGTAATGTCTAAATGCTTCTGCAATTTCCTCCGACTCTATTACGTCTCCCCCGCCATTCTTCCGGATTCGCCGAACATAACAGCTCTCTTTTTGTTTTTTAAGCATTTTTGTAGTTAATTTGCTACCTTTATTACCATGCATGTAGATCTTATGTCTACAGCGGGCAAATATTTTGGCCGAGGTGAAGTTCAGCAAATCCTTCAGTTTACTACGGAGTGACATCAAATCTGACTGCGTCCCTTTGCTTTGTTTATTTTTATGTATTCTCTCTATCGTGCTGATCTGATGCAGCGTCGAGGGGATTTCCTCCTCTCTTTGCCGTTTGATATGCGATCCCAATGCTATCAGCTCTCCCCTCAGCACTGCCTTATGTGCTTCCCAAACTATTGGAGTGACCGTGTTATTTGATACATTTTCTCTAAAATATCTGTTTAGGGAGAAATTTATTTGTGCCAGGTGGTCGGGTTTACCTAATATTGTTTCATTCATTCTCCAGGACAGGGTTCTTCTGGGGAGAGTGGACACCTCGATCTCCAACAACACAGGTGCATGGTCAGAAATCGTTATATTACCTATCGAGGTGCTGCGAACTAATTTAATTTAAGTTTCTTGTAGTAGGAAGTAGTCAAGTCTGTGATATGAGTTATGTGGGATCGAAAAATACGTATAATCTTTTGTTGTGGGATGTTCTATTCTCCAAGGGTCCACCAAATGTAGGTCTCTCAACCTATTAAGGAAGCTACTCCTTTGTTTTAATGAAGTAGAGGATTTCCCATTTGACGCGTCCATCAGTGGGTGTAAAGTCAAGTTAAAATCGCCCCCTACTATTAATATACCTTCTGTGAATAAACTTGGTGTATCCAATGTTTTAATAAGCCAGCTAACCTGTCCCTGATTTGGTGCATAGATGTTGGCTAGTGTAGTTTTCGTGTTAGCTAAAACACCTTTCACAAAAATATATCTGCCCTCTGCGTCAGATAGGTGGTCTTTCACTTCAAATGGGTAGCCTTTCTTAAAAGCAATGCTGACTCCCTTAGATGCTGTGTTGGAGCAGCTATGTATCCAAGTGGGGTAGCGTGAGTAACTAGTATTAGGTGTTCGTCCTTTTTTAAAATGTGTTTCCTGGAAGAACAGAATTTGTGTGTTTTTTTTGTTTAGTAGGTGTAGGATCTGGCTACGTTTTGTCAGTGTATTCAAACCTTTCACATTGTAGGAAGCCACGATGACTGTTCCCCCCGTCCCTCCTTCAGTCGCAGCCATGGGAGTTGTTGAGTGGTATCGTCTGTATTATGCATCTGTAAGAGAAACCCATCAGAACATATACTGAACTATTTACATATAGATGATTCAAACTCATCTTTTGCAGGGGGGGGGGTAAAATTCCCAACTTAGAAAGATGAGTATACCAATAGAACCTCAAGTAGTGGTGGAGGTGTCAATTTTATAAAAGTATTACAGTTAAACCAAAAGGTATATGGTAAAGAAATTTAACAGTCAGTTAACAACATTTCACTTACAAGTCTTATGAGTATAACTATTTTCTGAGTCGTTAAGGATAGACTCAACAAGAGTTAGGGGTGGCGGCCCAGGTCATTACAGTGTTCAACATTTCCGTTGATAATGTATGTCTTACTCTATTTGCTTTGTAATTTATTAACTTTGAGAGTCCATGTAGTATAGTGAGAGTGGAAGTAGAAGGAAAGGGGGGCAAAGGTAGGACTGGATAGTTGAATAGGGAGATAAACAATAAGTGGGGGTTTGGGAGGGGGAAGAAAGGGAGGGAAATCAAGGAAAATGATAGGGAAAGTATCTCGTATTGTAGACCCTTTTAAATCAGCCAACCAGCCCATTAAATGTCAGTGTACTTAAGAATAGTCTAGTCTGACGCACTGAAGCTTCTTAAGGAAAGATAACAGGCATCCATCCTTGTATCTCCATAGTATAACCTAAAAGAGAAAGATAAACAAGCAGATCGTTCTTTCTGGACTCAATAACGTTGTCTCATTCGAGTGAGATCTCTCTTATTCGGATTCTTCTTGGTCTTTGGGGAAGGTGATTTCTTCTTGACGGACCATTCTGTCGGCTTTATTAATGTGGGGAAGTCCATGCCCATGTCAACAGGTAGCCAGGATGGAATCTTTATGGGTTCAATCTGAAGTGGTTCCCATGAGTTTGACAAATCTTCAGGAGTTCTTATGGTGATTTGTCGTCCTTCTTTAGAAATTCCCATACCAAACGGAAAAAGCCATCTGAATCTAAGGCCTTTAGCAGATAGAGCCTCAGTCAATGGTTTAAGAATTTGACGTTTTGCTAGCGTAGTTGGGGAGATATCTTGATAAATCTGAATTGGTGTCTCGTCATAGCTTATTGGGGATTGTTCCCTCACTCCTTTGAGTATAGCAGCGGTATCAAGATAGCTGAGTACCCGCATATCACGTCTCTCGGCAATTCTCCAGTGGCCGGTTTCGGTCTCAGTGCTCTGTGTGCTCGTTCATTAACTATGGCTTTTGCTCTTTCAGGGCACAGAATGTTTGAGAAGATTTCCATGGAGACTTTATGGAGAACTTCTGGGGCGTAGGATTCTGGTATCCCCCTCAGGTGTACATTTTTGCGTCTGCTTCTGTTTTCTTGATCTTCTATAGAGAGAAAGATGGAGTTTAAATGCTTCTGGTGGACGAGGACATGGTCTTTTAGCATGTGTGACGCATCTATCATATTTGTTTGGTTGTTTTCAAGTGTTTCCACTCTGTGTCCCATGTTTTGTAGGTCCGTACGTAGGGCGTTAATCTCTCTTGACAGTTGTTTCGTGTTGTCTGCCAATAGTTTTTTTTTATAAATGAACGAGTTAAGGGTTCCTCTATTATTGAGTTTGCAGTCAGATTCCTCCATGCTTAAATCAGAGTGTCCTATAGCCTGGGAAGGTTGTGTATTTTGCAGTTTTTGTTTTGGATGGGACGCTGTAGAGTCTTTCTTTTTTGTAAGGTATTTATCCAATTCCCCTTGTGGGTTGTTATCTCCTGTTGTTGTGTTATGTCTTGTTAAACTTTTCGCCCGATCTGATTGTGTGCGTACCATTGTTATAGAGAATTGATCGGGCGTCGATTCACCACCACTCTAGTTCTACAAGTCTGTTAGTACATCATTATCATTGCTAGAGTGTCTTCTGTAGGGAAAAGAGAAAGCAATCTGTACATCAGCGGAGGTTTAGTGTCAATTATTGGTGCCGTTTCCAGAAATTCACTAGATGGCGCATCTGAATTGTATGGTGCCCCTTTTTTTTTTTGGTGAGGATAGGGTTAATTGAGTGTAGTAACCTCGCCTGGACACAGGGTGGCAGTCTAGAGCTTTTCTGGGTATTAAATTAAGTAATTTCACAGATTGTCCACAGATGGCGTCCTAAGTTTATTATTTGTGCTATGAAGTAATAATGGAGTCTCTCCCAGAGCCCAGAGGGAGAACCTCCGTGCAACTACAGTCCAGCAAAGCGCACAGTGGCCGCCTCCAATGCTGCCAGTGCCCTCTCACCCTCCTCAACAGTTGGAAATATGCGCCCTGTGCTGTCTAGGGGTGATTTGCTGCTTCACAAAGTCTTGGTGGATGGGGCTTCATTTACACTGTGGCGGCGTTGCAATGGCGCCCAGCCAGCATTCACCTCGTGGGTGTCCGACCGGGCACAAGCCTAGTAGCTTCCCTCCTCTCCTCTTTTCTTTACTCGGCGGGCCCCAGCTCCACTCGCCTCGTTGCTTTCTGGGGTGCCCCTCCTGATGTGTTCCCTCCTAGCACCTTTCTTCCCCACCGCCTCCGGTGCTTCGCTCCCGCCGCCTTCCAGCACAGTGTATGTACCTGCTCTTTGCGCACTCGCTTATCTCCAGCGGCGGGCGAGTTTCTTCGGTGCCAGCCGCTGCTCGGTGGGGAACGCTGCCTCTTCTGCTGCCTCTGTCATTCTCAGCTCCTGCAGCTCCACGAGGTGGGTCTGCTATCAAATATGGCACTCCTTTGCTTGCCGCCTTTTCTGCAGCGTCGCTGCCTCCTGTGTTTCCAGGAAGGGGCTACCTGGACTTCACCGGGGTTTAGTGAAGCCTTTCTTCCCCAGATGTTTGGGGGAGGTAATATCCCACAGAAGTCCTCTGATTAAATTGTTATTTGGCTATATTTCGTGGCCTGAGGACGGGAGCTCTATCCACACACGTCCTTCTTCCTTGCTGCCCAGGCCACGCCTCCTCTTCAGAGTTATTCTGAAGCCACTCCTTTGTTATTTTAGCTGTATGCTTAGGGTCATTGTTTTGTTGGAAGGTGAGCTTTAGCCCAAGTCTGAGGTCCAACGCACTCTGGAAGAGGTTTTCATCCAGGATACCTCTGTACTTGGCCTCATTCATATTTCTTTCAATTGCAACCAGTCGTCCTGTCCCTGCAGCTGAAAAACACTGCAACCACCATGTTTCACTGTTGGGATTGTATTGGGCAGGTGATGAGCCCACACATAACGCTTACCAACATGTTCTATTTTTGTCGCATCAGACCAGAGAATCTTATTTCTCATAGTCTGGGAGTAATTCATGTTTGTTTTTTTTTGCAACCTCTATGCAGGCTTTCATATAGCTTGCACTAAGGAGAGGCTTCCATCGGGTCACTCTGCCATAAAGGCCTGACTGGTGGAGGGCTGCAGTGATAGTTGACTTTGTGGAATTTTCTCCTATCTCCCTACTGCATCTCTGGAGCTCAGCCACAGTGATCTTGTGGTTCTTCTTTACCTCTCTCACCAAAGCTCTTCTCCCATGATTGCTCAGTTTGGCTGGACAGCCAGGTCTAGGAAGACTTCTGGTGGTCCCAAACCTTTGCGATTTAAGGATTATGGAGGCCACTGTGCTCTTGAGACTCCTAACCGAGGCTTCACAGACTCTATTTGCATATTCATAATTCCCAGGGGGCAATGTGCCTTGGAATTCACTGTGTTTGCGCTCTTTAGCCAGTTGCCCGCAGTGTTTTCTTGACTGGTCTCCTTGAGATTAGTGAATGCTTTGCGATGTTGGTCTACTAGGCCTTGCTCCCACCTAGCCAAAATCCTACTCCACACTGATGGATGGATACCTGGCCTTGGTATTCCCTTGTCATATCTCTAAACTTGTAAAAAGAGTTGGATATTGACTAAAATGGCCACTTAATATGGTGGTTATGGTGTACTCCACAAGGAGCCACCCCTTGGCTGGGTCCTTGCCTGGAGGGATATATGGTTAGTCTTGTGTTTGAGACTCCTAACCGAGGCTCCACAGACTCTATTTGCATATTCTATCTACTGTGCTCTTAAGGACCTTGAGTACTGCCTTGCCACAATTCTGTATTTGAGCTCCTTGGGCAGTTCCTTTGACCTCATGATTCTCATTTTGTCTGAAATGCACTGTGAGCTGTGTGGTCTCATATAGACAGGTGTGTGCCTTTCCAAATCAAGTCCTATCACTTTAATTAAACACAGCTGGATTCCAGTGAAGGAGTAGAACCATCTCAAGGAGGATCACAAGGAAGTGGACAGCATGTGACTAAGGCTGGCTTCACACTGCAGTTTTTCACTGATCAGTGTCCATCAGTGTTTGTGCGCCAAAACCAGGAGTGTCTCCAAAACTCAGAACAGGTGTCAATCTTTCAATTATAGTTTTTCTCTGCAAGTTCCTCTCCTGGTACTTCTCCTGGTTTTGGCACCCAAACACTGATGGACACTGATCAGTGAAAAACTGCAGTGTGAAGCCAGCCTTAAATATGAGTCTCTGAGCAAAGGGTCTGAATACTTATAACCATGTGATATTTCAGTTTTCCTTTTTTAATTTGCACAAATATCTACATTTCTGTTTTTTTCAGTTACGATGGGGTGCAGAGTGTACATTAATGAGAGAAAAATAATTTTTTTTCAATTTACCAAGTGCCTACAATGAAACAAAGAGTGAAAAATGTAAAGGGATCTGAATACTTTCCATACCACTGAATGCATCAAAAAATCAGATCGCACTCGGACCCATGTTATTCAGTGAGGCTGTCCACAAGTCCAGTTTACAGAGTGGTCAGAGGAAAAAGCATTGCAGCATACACAATTTACCTCCGAAAAGCAAATGGCACTCAGTCATTTAAGTCTATGGGTCTGTGAAAAACATTGGACCACACCCAGAAGTCATCTGAGTACAGTACGATTTTCATGGACTGACAGTATGGAGAAAATGGACAAACTTTTCTTTTATTCTCCACTTCTGTGGACCTCAATCTAATTAAACTCTGTGCAAACTCTGATCAGACTCTGATTGACATAGGCTAGGGTCACATTTAAAACATGAATTCCATTCACCGCATCCAGATCCGGATGCGGTGAACGCAATGCTGGTCACACACATTTTTCTACAAAAATGTGTGCAGAATACCGCACAGCAGTAACCGGATGGCTCAGGATGTGTAATCCTGAGCCATCCGGCAACTGCATAGTTTGCTGATCCCGGCTATTGCCGGGATGAGCAAACTGTACTATGTATAGTAAAGAGTTAAATTTAATAACTAAAGGAATGGTTGAGGTCTCTAGGGGGGCTTAGACCCCCCTAGAGACCGGCCGCCCACTCCGGTGGGCTCCTACAATTGCCTCCATGCCACGGGCTCCTCCGAGCTCCGTGCATGTCCCCCAAACTCCCGCCTCCCCGTATCACTATAGAGGGGTGCATACACCCTTCTTGTATAGTTAATCTTGTATGTGGCCAAAACGAATTATTACAGTATACATGTAAGCTCATATTTACGTTCTCTCGTAGGCAGTGTCCTGAGAAATCCATGGGCGGGGCTGTGTGCTGCAGCCTCCGCCCGCTCATTCATTATGGCCGCCCCTCTGGCTTCATCCAGTGTTGTGAGGGCGGCCGCGTCATGAAAGGGGCGGGGCTAACCACGGCACACTGTTAGCCCCGTCCCCTTTCATGACACGGCCGCCCTCACAACACTGGATGAAGCCCAGAGGGGGCGGCCATAATGAATGAGCGGGCGGAGGCTGCAGCACACAGCCCCGCCCATGGATTTCTCAGGACACTGCCTACGAGAGAACGTAAATATGAGCTTACATGTATACTGTAATAATTCGTTTTGGCCACATGTGTATGCACCCCTCTATAGTGATAATGGGGGGCGGGAGTTTGGGGGACATGCACGGAGCTCGGAGGAACCCGTGGCATGGAGGCAATTGTAGGAGAAGCCCACCGGAGTGGGCGGCCGGTCTCTAGGGGGGTCTAAGCCCCCCTAGAGACCTCAACCATTCCTTTAGTTATTAAATTTAACTCTTTACTATACATAGTACAGTTTGCTCATCCCGGCAATAGCCGGGATCAGCAAACTATGCAGTTGCCGGATGGCTCAGGATTACACATCCTGAGCCATCCGGTTACTGCAGTGCAGTACAGAGAACCGCTCCGAAAACTGCTGCCTGCATGATTTTTCACGCAGGCTGCAGTGCCGGAGACGGACACCGGATGGCTTGTGAAGCCATCCGGTGTTTTGCATTGGCTCCTATGAGAGCGTTTCCTGGTCCGGTTTTGAGCTTTTTGAAAGCTCAAAACCGGATCAGGATTCTATTAAAAAAACGGAGATGTGACCCTGCCCATAATTGGCCCATTTTCTCAATTGGATCAAATTCAATCATGTCAACTTGTCAGAAGGAATTAGCACTATAAAGTAAATACATGGCCATAATGGGGCTGCGCTGATTATACCGATACCTGCAATGAACCAAGATGGCCGCCGTGCAGTGAGGACGTGCTGCCATGCACTCCTCACCATCCATCGCCATCTGGAGCACAGGCTGGCCACGGAGCTGCGGCCCGCACCCCACTCCACCGGCCGCTGCTCCCCGCACCTGCCCATCCACCGGGCTTCCCGGGTGCGCCCTCACCCACGCGCGTGAAACACCCCTGGACTTGGCCTATACAACGGCCCCCAGCCCAGCCCTGAAGCCAGCCCTTCACCGACCGGCCGGAGCGCTCCATCCCCACCTTTGTGAGGTGAGACCCATCCGGCTCGCTGTCCCCCGCTGCCCGAGCGTGGGGACCGGTGGGGCGCGCCGCGGCCGCAGCCCCGAGCCTGCGGGCCTCCCGCACCCTCGGATCTCCTCCGCTCCTCCTGTCTGAGTGCAGGAGGAGTAGCAGCATTATCCCCGCCGAGCCGCTCCGGGCGCTGGCCCTGCCCCCGGAGCGTGTGTGCAGGGACCCAGCTCTCAGGCCGAAGCCGCGGCCTGAGTTCAGAAGCGAGGCCCCGTCCACCACCGGAGATCGGCCCGCACCGCTGCCTACACCAGCGGGCGAGGACCTCGAGGTGCAGCAAGAGACCATCGGCCCCCGCGGTGAGTGTCGGGCATCTGCCCCTCCACCCCCTCTGCTGCTCCCCCGTTCACCACCACCTGCCTGCCCTGAACATTCTACAGTGCCCGGCTCCCGACCGACCCCAGGGCCTGCAGTACGCTCCAGGCACCTCTGCCCCCTCCCTGGCCACAGGACCGCACCGAGTAACGGGGCCGATCAGGTCCCTCATCTCCCAGACCTCCAGACTCCTCCGTCCTGCCCGCACGGAGCCGCGACCCGCCCCTTCGGTGCCTTTGACCCCTGCCTGGCATCTCTGCTGTACTACCCTGGCTGCACTATCCGCCTGACTGCTTCTCACCCGTGGCTGCACTACCCGCCTGACTGCTTCTCACCCGTGGCTGCACTACCCGCCTGACTGCTTCTCACCCGTGGCTGCATCTCATCTCTCCCGTGGCTGCACTACCCTCCTGGCTGCTTCTCACCCGTGGCTGCACTACCCTCCTGGCTGCTTCTCACCTGTGGCTGCATCTCATCTCACCCGTGGCTGCACTACCCTCCTGGCTGCTTCTCACCTGTGGCTGCATCTCATCTCACCTGTGGTTGCACTACCCTCCTGGCTGCCTCTCACCCGTGGCTGCATCTCATCTCACCCGTGGCTGCACTACCCTCCTGGCTGCTTCTCACCCGTGGCGGCATCTCATCCCACCTGTGGCTGCACTGCATCCCTGGCCACATTACCCGTCCTGACTGCTTCTCACCCGTGGCTGCATCCCATCTCACCCGTGGCAGCACTGAATCTCTGGCCGCACTATCCTCCTGGCTGCTTCTCACCCATGGCTGCACTACATCTCCAGCTGCACTACCCTCCTGGCTGCCTCTCACCCGTGGCTGCATCTCTCACCCGTGGCTGCATCTCATCTCACCCGTGGCTACATCTCATCCGTGGCTGTATCTCATCTCATTCGTGGCTGCATCTCATCCCATCCGTGGCTGCATCTCATCCCATCCGTGGCTGCATCTCATCCCATCCGTGGCTGCATCTCATCCCATCCGTGGCTGCATCTCATCCCATCAGTGGCTGCGTCTCATCTCATCCGCGGCTGCATCTCATCTCATCCGTGGCTACATCTCATTCGTGGCTGCATCTCATCCCACCCGTGACTGCATCTCATCCTACCCGTGACTGCATCTCATCCCACTCGTGGCTGCATCTCATCCCACCCGTGGCTGCATCTCATCCCACCCGTGGCTGCATCTCATCCCACCGTGGCTGCATCTCATCTCACCCGTGGCTGTACCTGCATCTTCATCTCACCCGTGACCCTATCATCATCTCATCCTGTGCTGCATCTCATCCTGTGCCGCATCCCATTCTACCTGTGACTGCATCTCATCCCATCAACGACTACATCCCACCCCTGTTACATCTCATCCCCGGCTGCCTCTCGCCGCTTCCTCCCTGGCTGTATCCCACCCCCTTATCCCCGAACTGCATCTCCTCCCCGGACTAAACCTCATCACCCGGCCCACCCCAACCACGGCCGACGACCACCCATCATCTGGAACTCACCCCTGCCTCACCAGATCCCCGGCTACCCTCACCCACCTCTCCTCCCCTACCCACCATGTTCCCACTTCTTCTCACCTTCACCCCCATCCTTCTCCACTTCCTTCTACCCCCACCCATCCCCCCACTGAGCAATGAAATCCTACTCTTATCCTCCATCCTTCCTACCCACCTCACCCAATGCTCCACACTATTTCCCCACTTTCAACCCACCATCTCTAGGCTTACACGCCCACCACTTAAGCTCCCCTGCTCCCACCTCCTAACCCTCTCCTTGCTCCTCCTACTATCCGGTGACATTTTCCCTAATCCTGGCCCACCCCACCACCCCATCTCACTCCCCTCCACCCCACTCCAACGACCCACCACCAACCCCCGTAACCCCCTTAACCTCCGTCCCATTCCCCCCACCCCTGCCTCCCCTGTCCCCTTACCTGGTGCACTCTGGAACGCTCGCTCGGTCCACAACAAACTTACATTTATCCATGACCTCTTCATCTCCAGAAAATTCTCCTTCCTTGCCCTCACAGAGACATGGCTTACCCCCTCTGACACTACCTCCCCGGCTGCCCTCTCCTACGGCGGATTCACGCTCTCCCACACTCCCCGCCCCACCAACACCCGCGGCGGAGGCGTTGGCCTACTTCTGGCCAATGACTATTCCTTCTCCCCACTTACGCCACCCCCCCTCCCCTCCTTCGAGGCACACGCTGTTCGCATCTACTCCCCCTGCAACCTCCAACTGGCCGTTGTCTACCGTCCCCCTGGATCCCCCTCTACCTTCTTTGACCACTTCACAACCTGGCTCCTCCACCTCCTCTCCTCCGACATCCCCACCATCATCATGGGTGACTTCAGTATCCCCATCGACACCCCCAAAGCCGCTGCCTCCAGACTCCTATCCCTCACCTCCTCCCTCGGCCTCTCCCAATGGATCTCCTCTGCCACACACACTGGCGGCCACACACTTGACCTAGTCTTCACCCGTCTCTGCTCCCTCACCGACCTCACACACTCAACCATCATCCACTCCGACCACAACCTACTGACATTCTCATCCCTCTCCCCCCCTACCGCGCTACCCCCCTCTCCGGACACTCCCCCACCCCCGCAGAAATCTTAGGCTCCTAGACTTCCACTCACTCTCAGAATCCCTCCTCCCCCTCTCAGACTTGGCCTCTTCCCAAGACCCTGACTCTGCCGCCTCCCTTTACAACTCCACTCTCACCACAGCCCTCGACCAAGCCGCTCCCCTCACACTTAACACAACACGAGTACAACGACAACCCTGGCTCACGACCCTCACCAAAAAACTCAGACGGACGGCTAGGGCAGCCGAGCGGAAATGGAAGAAATCCCACTCCGCAGAGCACTTCGCCCTATACAAGAGTTCCCTCAATACCTTCAAGACTGCCCTTGACTCCGCAAAACAAGCCTACTTCTCCTCCCTAATTACTGCTCTGTCTCACAACCCCAAACAACTCTTCAAAACCTTCAACTCCTTACTTCGTCCCCCTGCACCTCCTCCCTCACCCCTCATCTCTGCCGACGACTTTGCCACCTTCTTCAAAGACAAAATTGACAAACTCAGACAAAGCTTCGACCCACACTCCCCTCGCCCCATCCCACCTCCAGCCCACCCCCCCTCACCAAAACGCAGTTTCACCCCCGTGACAGAGGACCACCTCTCCTCCCTTCTAGCACGATCACACCTCACCACCTGTGCCCTCGATCCGCTCCCCTCCCACCTCATCCCTAACCTCACCTCAGTCCTCATCCCTGCTCTAACACACCTCTTCAACATTTCACTCAAATCCGGCACATTCCCCTCACCCTTCAAACATGCCCTAATCACGTCCATCCTAAAAAAAACATCCCTTGACCCCACAACAGTCTCCAACTATCGCCCCATATCTCTCCTCCCGTTTGCCTCTAAACTTCTTGAACAACACGTCTACTCCGAACTGTCCTCCCACCTCTCTTCCTGTGCTCTCTTCGATCGCCTACAATCTGGCTTCCGACCTCATCACTCCACAGAAACAGCCCTAACCAAAGTCACAAACGACCTTCTGATCGCCAAGAGTAAACGACACTATTCCGTCCTCATCCTCCTCGACCTCTCTGCCGCCTTCGACACCGTTGACCACTCCCTCTTACTCCAAATTCTTGAGTCTCTTGGCATTACTGACCTCGCCCTCTCCTGGATCTCCTCCTACCTAACAGACAGGACCTTCAGCGTCACCCACTCTCACACCTCCTCCTCACCCCACCCCCTCTCTGTAGGTGTTCCCCAAGGCTCGGTCTGGGACCACTACTCTTCTCCATCTACACCCTCGGCCTAGGCAATCTCATCGAGTCACATGGACTCCAATACCACCTCTACGCTGACGACACCCAACTCTATCTGTCTGGCCCTGATATCTCCTCCCTTTTATCCAAAATCCCTCCATGCCTATCCGCCATTGCATCCTTCTTTTCTACCCGCTTCCTCAAACTCAACATGGACAAGACCGAATTCATCGTCTTTCCCCGAACAATTCCGCCCCGCTTCCTGACCTATCCATCACCGTCAACGACTGCACTCTCTCACCCGTCCCCCACACCAAGTGCCTCGGGGTAATCCTTGACTCCTCCCTCTCCTTCAAGCCCCACATCCAAGCCCTCGCCACCTCCTGCCGACTCCAATTAAAAAACATTGCCCGCATCCGCTCCTTCCTTGACCACAACACAGCCAAGATACTTGTCCACGCCCTCGTCATCTCCCGCCTGGACTACTGCAACCTCCTGTTCACCGGCCTCCCTGCCACCTCCCTCGCACCTCTCCGCACCATCCTCAACTCTGCTGCCCGACTCATCCACCTACCTCCCCGTTACTCGCCCGCCTCCCCCCTCCGCCGAGCCCTCCACTGGCTCCCCAACCCCCAGCGATCTCGCTTCAAAACCCTAACCCTGACCTACAAGGCCATACACAACCTGTCCCCTCCCTACATCTCCGACCTAGTCTCCCACTACCTCCCCTCGCACAATTTGCGCTCCTCTCAGGAACTTTTTCTCTCAACCCCCCGCATTTCCACCTCCCACAACCGCACACAAGACTTCTCTCGTGCTTCCAGCAGACTCTGGAACTCCCTCCCCCACCACATCAGACACTCCCCTACCCTGGGAACCTTCAAGAAAAACCTGAAGACCCACCTCTTCCTACAAGCCTACAACACACACTGAGTCCCAATCCACTGCACCACCTCACCTCTCTCCCCCTCCTACTGTCTCCCTCCCCACCTCTCTAGACTGTGAGCCCTCGTGGACAGGATCCCTGGCCCCATTGTACCCGTACGATTGTTTTGTCGATTTGTCGTCGTTTTTCGACCACTTGTCTTTGTCTACCCCCTAACTTGTACAGCACTTTGTATCCTAATAGCGCTATATAAATACCTAATAATAATAATAATAATAATAATGAAGATATCCAATCTTTGGTTGCTAAATAAGCGTCCTCTAAAGTTTTGATCTAACTTCGTATTCTATGCATTGGGGCAGGACTTGGGGGTAGGGTCGTGCTCAGGTTCTTTGCCCCACGCCTTCCTCCTCTGTTTCTTTTAAAGGTCACTTCAGTGATCTGCCTCCTTATTGAAACTCCATGCTGCAACCAACATTGCAATGGGTGGTGCTAGCGCAGTGTGATTCTATGCAGATCTACAGGTCTTCAAAAGAATTGCACTGGAGTCAAATATGCGCAGATCGAGATTTCGGCTCCACGTTTTTATTGAGCCGAAAATACAATCTGCACATGCTCTGCGCCATTTTACTGAAGACCGTCTGTAGAATCACACTGCTCACGCACAAGGTCTGTGTAATCAGTGACTTGTGAATGAAAAAAAGGAGGCAGACCAAGTGGCGTAGGAGCAGAAGACGACCCTACCCCCTAGTCCTGCCCTGATGCACAGAATACATCATTACATTAAACAACCACAGATCAGATTCCTTCACCGCATGTATCAATTTACTCATCATCACAGTGCCATTATTGACATGGCTTTACTTTATAGTGCTAAATCTTCCTGACAGGTTCTTTTTAATGAGTCATTTTTCAAAAGTGAAAAAATTTTATTCTAAACAAGTTGGTAATTTGAAAACACTTGATAAAAATATTACTATTACCTCCTAACACCACAGATAAAAACTATAGTTTATCATTTTTCATTACACCAAACATTCTTAAGAGCTAGGGTTCTGAATTGTTAGCAGGCATGTTGTTAGGATGTGCTCACACTAACTATAGGATCAGATGCAAGAGCATTAGATGCAATATGCACTTAACTCAAATCCTGCAGCGAGTGGAATAGTGTACACATGTGAGAATCTGAACACAGGTGAGGGGGAGAGATTACTTTCTCCATATTCTTTGTTGCCTGTCTCTGCCTATATCAGACTGATGACTTCCGATGTTTAACCCACACTGATAAAGACTTGTATGGGTTTTAGTGAGTCAAGATACGTAGCCAATCAAAGCATGTTGCAATTTATTTGCTCATGGCAAAACGGCATTGGAAAAAAAATTGCTCATCAACAGTGTAAAACAGACCAAGTGCTATCCGATAAAACATCTACTCTGAATATAGTGCCAGTGTGAGCAAGCTCTAACAGACAGTGGAATAAATAGTATTACATATATTGAAGGATAAATCAAAATGGACGGTGCTCTTCGATCGATTTTATTCAACGCGTTTCAGCACCATTAAAAGCACCATTACCCTCTCATCCTTTCTGGTCCTTTTTCACTTACGGCTTGCGCGGATCGTAGAGCACTGTCCATTTGGATTTATATTTACCGCCACAGAGATACCGTGAAGTGTGGATCCAGCGGCAGCTGTGTTATACGCATATATCGGTTGTGGGTCCCACACCCAAACCAGGTGAGCAGTGACTTTTGTAATTCCTGCTTTAAATAAGAGGATAAGACCCTATTGCACTTTTGTTTCCTCACTTTCAGCCTTTATTGAAGGATAACCTTTTTCATTCTATGAGAATGAATCAGGTTATGACGGCATCACCACTTTAAGCGTAGGTGCAGGCAGAAAATAATGTACTTACAATTACGGTCATCTGCCGCGACACTACTATATATGATAATGAAATAAATGAAATAATGAGTGGCACTGGAAACATGAGGATCAAGTGAATGTATGAATTGCAGAAGCTGCTCTAAGGTAAATAGGATAAAATGGAGATCTTAGTTCCCGTTAATGGCCACTAGCGGTTAAGCTTGGCATCCACTTACAAGGAGCTCTCCACTGCCAAGTCCTAACACTATGCCCTAGTGAATTGTGAGTGTGAATAGGTTTATATGCCAAAGTTTTAATTGGGAATGATGAAAAGGTGTGTGTAGGGCTCTAACAGTGTTGTCCATGTGTGGACACCAAACTAGGGAAAGGGGGAAGGGAAAATAATATAGTGGGAGCTCAGTCAAAAATAAACAATATATGAATCAGGTTATGACGGCATCACCACTTTAAGCGTAGGTGCCTGCACCTACGCTTAAAGTGGTGATGCCGTCATAACCTGATTCATATATTGTTTATTTTTGACTGAGCTCCCACTATATTATTTTCCCTTCCCCCTTTCCCTAGTTTGGTGTCCACACATGGACAACACTGTTAGAGCCCTACACACACCTTTTCATCATTCCCAATTAAACCTTTGGCATATAAACCTATTCACACTCACAATTCACTAGGGCATAGTGTTAGGACTTGGCAGTGGAGAGCTCCTTGTAAGTGGATGCCAAGCTTAACCGCTAGTGGTCATTAACGGGAACTAAGATCTCCATTTTATCCTATTTACCTTAGAGCAGCTTCTGCAATTCATACATTCACTTGATCCTCATGTTTCCAGTGCCACTCATTATTTCATTTATTTCATTATCATATATAGTAGTGTCGCGGCAGATGACCGTAATTGTAACCTTTTTCATTCTGTCACATGTTTATTGAATACTAGCTGGGTGCCCGATGCACATGCATCGGGATTCTAGAAGAGCGAGTCTCTGACTCGCAATGGCCGCTTCGCGGCCAATGCTTCGCGCTGCTAAGGCGACTCGCCATGCCCGCTGCGCGGGCATAGCGAGTCGCCTTACAACTGCTCGCAATGGCCGCTGCGCGGCCAATGCTTCGGGCGTATCCACATGACCACGCTGACTCGCAGCGTGAGCGGACTCAGAAGGGGCAAAAAACCCATTCGTGATTATATAATAGATATTTGTATATTTTGTATTGTATAAGCTTAAGTTTGTTGGTAACTAAATAATCTTAAAAGTGGTTTGCCAGGGTACACAGATTAGCACATTCTAAAAGACTATTAGAAATGTAGAAACTTCATAATTTACTTTCTGTTAAAGGGGTATTCCTACCTCCAAGAACCTATCCCAATGTAAGTGAAATAATAATAATATTAGAGAAACCCATATGAGTGATTGTAACCATGGATACCTAAACTCCTGTAATACTGTTTACATGAGGAAAGTGACATGGCTTATTAGGAGACCTATACCATATTTCTAATTTAAGGTATTTGCTAATATTATTTATTATTACATCTAATCTTGATGCTAGCTGGTGTGGACCTACTGCACCACAACCAGACACAACCTGAAGGGACTTGAGTAAGTGTCTACTGTGTCTTCACCAGAGCTTCTGATGATGAAGATGTCCTGGGCTGCTGGTATACGCCACGTATCACTCCAAGGCAGTCTCTAGTACAGCAACATCTTACCGGAGGGTTAGGGAAGCTAGCAGTCAAAGCAGGGGTTTGTACTGAAGACTGGCAAGACGGTATCGGAGCAACCAACAGAAGTCTGTATTGGAGACTAGGAAAGCAGAGTTGTAGCAGCAAGCAAGAGGCATTATTGCTAGTAGGAACATAGACATGCTATGAACCTAATTGCTCAGGCACCTCCCCACAGGAGGCACTCCCAGCCACTGGCCCCTTAACCCCTTCACGACCTATGAGGTACATGTACGTTATAGGCCGACTCATCAATACAGACAGAGTGATGCACACAGATAGGCTACAGTCAATGCGGAGCTTGCACGGTACTCAGGGCAGCGAGGCAACGGGGTGCCAGAGGTGAAGATGTAGTACTCGGCCTATGGATTGGGCACAAATTCAAGAAGTCTCTTCTGGACTGGCTTGTGCAGGTGTAACGGGTTCTGTGGCTATGAGGCTGACGCTCGTCAGGGAGGATAGGTGGGGTACTAGCAAGATGACCTACATGCTCATGTGACAGGCACTAGGACAAGACAAGAAATGTCAGCAACAGGAATAGCAAGGTGAATACAAGAGGCTGGGATAGGAACAGGTACCTAGGGACAAGCAACACAAACTATGGACAGGCGGTGTTGCTCAGGGACCTCTCTTAAGCTAATCAGAAGGGGTGTGAGGTATACCGGAATACCAGAAATGTATACAGCCAGTGTGTATCACACAGACAGAAGTCTGCTGAGATCTAAATGCAGCATGGCTTTTTGGCACTTATTGTTCCACAGACCTTTATGATGTAAAGAATGGTCAGGAAGTGATGGGCGGCACTGACCATCATAGTTCCTCACCATGGGTGTGTCAGATCTGATATAGTGTGACTCCTTCATGATCACATGGTCTCTGATGTCAGACAGGTACTGTTAGATCCAGTTTCTTGTTTGTTCCATGTGGACTTGTGTATGCTAGAGAGTGGAGCTAGCCAGGGCTCCTAGAAGTCCAGGAGTAATTGAGACCCGGTGAATCTGGACTCACGACAGGTGCCAATATGGAGCAAGTCCAAGGACCTGGTGGGTGATCCCTGTGTGTAACCTCCTGGAACACTGGACTAAACCCTGCTAAGCTGCAAGAGCAGGTAAACCATGAGTAGAACTTTGTGTGCTGACTGAGGTCGGTTTATTAGTGTGTGCAGGCATAACTGCGGAAGTCAAGGACTATATGCTATGTACACGTCCTTGTGTATACTGTGCTCTCTGTTATCTGCTACACAGCCAGAGTAGTGGTTTATGACATTTAATAAACCGATGGACTATCTTTCATAAAACACTGTGTATTTGTGCTAGAATTGCACAGTAAGTGAGTGACTCAATATCGCTACCTCACGTATGGTGGAGAAAGCAGGCAATGCAGCCTGGTTGCTAATGGCAATAAATGTGGGGCACATGTGAGGATTCAGCAACTCTTCAGCCTGGTTGCTAGCAGCAATGGTAGAGGTGCATGCATATGGATTCTTAGAAAATATTCCATACAACCCATAATACATTGGTAGTGAGTGTTACCTCACATACACCAAATGCAACTCCAAAACAGAGTATATATAGAAAAACAAGGAGTTTAGGTGTGCACAAATGTATTTAATTTATTTTAGAATAAACTGGCTTCAAGAAGTAAAAGGATGGGAACAAACAATGCTTGGGGCAAGTGCATACAGTGATAGTATAAAAATATGTAAAGTCAACCAATTACAGTGCACAATAAAATCACAATGGATACTAACAGAGACTAACAGAGACCTTGTTACAGCAAGGTTCAGGAATACATCATGTTATATATGATAAAGTGCAAGTGCAAATCAGAATTACCAGAATCCCTACTGCCTAGGTATAGTCTAAGGGGAACAAAAGTACCCCCAATAATAAAGTGCACCAAGGTATTACCAGACTGTGAAAGCACCAAGCCCCTGGGCAGTGGAGGATCCCCCGGTCCGGACCCCAACGTACGTTTCGTAAAATACTGTAAGTTACTTCTTCAGGGGTAGAGACCATCATACCACATCTGGTTTTTATACCCATATCAGCAGTAATGCTGATAAGCGCCATCTGTGTGGCGTCCGACCCCCTGGGCACCATTGTCCCAAGGGTGGTGATCCACCTTGTTTCATGTTGAGCAAGGATCCTCTTAACATTACCACCACGGGCACCGACATGGACGACGTCAATCCCCCTGATTTTCAGGGAGACCGGGTCACATCCATGGTGCGCCCTGAAATGACGGGGCAATGTTTTTAGAGTCAGAGGATCCTCCACTGTCTGGGCCGCAGCAATGCCGTTCACAGGTTCCCTCACCCTTTTCCGTAACTCTCTGGAACTTAAACCAACGTAAATCAACCCGCACCCACAAGTGGCATAATATACCACATAGCGGGTGCTGCAGTTGATATACGATTGGATACTATAGGTTTTAGTACCATCAGATGACGAGAATGAGGTAGATTGAATGACATTGCTGCATGCCAGACAGTTCCCACACTGGAAACAACCCCTCATGGACCTGCCAGATCCGAACGAGGGAGGAATGAAAGGAACATAGTGGCTCCTAACAAGCACATTACGCAGATTCGGTGCCCTGCGAGAAGTCGTTAACGAAATTCAGAGAAGGAGTCCCTCAGATGCGGATCAGTTTGTAGAACCGGCCAATGACGCTGAAGAATAGACCGCATCGTCTCCCACTCCTGGTTGTACGTAGTAATATAACGTACCATATTATTCAATTGTTTCTCTCCCCGACCCCCAGACACATGAAGAAGCTGAGCCCTTGGGTGTGTTTGGCCCTGAGATATGCCCTTTTTTATGCTCCGATTGCTGTAGCCCCTTTCTCGGAGCAACCGCTATGTGGTATATTATGCCACTTGTGGGTGCGGGTTGATATACATTGGTTTAAAGTCCAGAGAGTTACGTAAAAGGGTGAGGGAACATGTGAACGGCATTGCTGCGGCCCAGACAGTGGAGGATCCTCTGACTCTAAAAACATTGCCCCGTCATTTTAGGGCGCACCATGGATATGACCCGGTCTCCCTGAAAATCAGGGGGATTGACGTCGTCCATGTCGGTGCCCGCGGTGGTGATGTTAAGAGGATCCTTGCCCAACATGAAACAAGGTGGATCACCACCCTTGGGACAATGGTGCCCAGGGGGTTGAATGAGACCCTTAGTTTTGCTCCGTTTTTGTAGTATCCTCTCTTTTGATTTCTCTGTTACGTTTACCGTACTATGCAGATTATTTATTATGTCTGTTTTTTCTTTATAGTTCCTTTTGGACTGTCTCCACATTTTGTGGTTCAGTCTGTCGCACCTCCACTGTAGCTCTGCCATCCATTACAGCATTGGAAGCCCTGTGCATCTGGACATTACTTAGGTTGCGATCACAATATCACAAGTCCATCTGTTTATATGTTATTACATGTGCATTTTAATTGAAGATTTAGGCTGCCTATCAATGTCCTATCCGTGTTTTTATTCAATGAGTGTCTATTGGCACTCATACAGATGCTTTCTAGGGCTCCACTAACATTGCCCATTAGCGTGGGCACAGCAGGGGTTAAGCCCTGCTACTGTGACGTCCGGGGCTTTCCCTCCCTCCCCCTGTGGTGGGCGCGGCATCTCTAACCGCGGGCGCGCATGCCCGGGAGCCATGGCAACGCGTCCTGGCTCCCGGATGTGCGACTCACGGCGGTGACGCCTGCGCACTTCTGGCGGGGGCGTGGTTAGAGGGATGCGGTCGGACGCCACACAGATGGCGCTTATCAGCATTACTGCTGATATGGGTATAAAAACCAGATGTGGTATGATGGTCTCTACCCCCTGAAGAAGTAACTTACAGTATTTTACGAAACGTACGTTGGGTCCGGACTCGGGGGATCCTCCACTGCCCAGGGGCTTGGTGCTTTCACAGTCTGGTAATACCTTGGTGCACTTTATTATTGGGGGTACTTTTGTTTTCCTTAGACTATACCTAGGCAGTAGGGATTCTGGTTATTCTGATTTGCACTTGCACTTTATCATATATAACATGATGTATTCCTGAACCTTGCTGTAACATAGGTGGTCTCTGTTAGTATCCATTGTGATTTTATTGTGCACTGTAATTGGTTGACTTTACATATTTTTATACTATCACTGTATGCACTTTGCCCCAAGCATTGTTTGTTCCCATCCTTTTACTTCTAGTGATGGGCGAGTCCTAAATTACTCGGAATCGCTTGACTCTAGCGAGTCCGAGCCCGGGACTCGCTACTCGTTGCGAGTCTAACGAGTCCAATGTTAATGAATGGGAAGCGAGTAATAGCGAGTAGTGTGCAATTTACAAATCGCAGATGTGTCTCGGAAGCTTCAGCTGAAGCAATCCTAGTTTTGTCAGAGACTCTGACAAAACTAGGATTGGCATTGACTTGCATTGGACTCGCTTACTGTGCAAGTAATTGCTGGGAAACTCGCACAGTAAGGAATCCGGCTGTTTCTCTGTACAGGCTGCCGCAGCTCCAGGGTCCTAGAGCCCGCCTGCTCTTCCTGTGTGTAGCAGAGCTGAGATTGTTCTCAGTCTGCTCATCACTGTGCATAGACATCTATATCTATGCACAGGGATGAGCAGAGAGGACATCGCGTTTTGGACTACGTCGGACGGAAGAGGATTTTTTTAATTAAAGATGGAGTCCCTAATGGCTTTTTTTTTTATTTCTAATAAAAAATTTTCTCTGTGTTGTGTTTTTTTTAAAACAATTTAATAGAAATTCATGGCGGTCATGTCTAATATTGGTGTGACCGCCATAAATTTCGGGCTTAGGGCCAGCTGATAATACAAAGCCCCCAGCTGCTTAGCTGTACCTGGCTAGACATAGAAATTGCGCGGAGCCCCACACATTTTTTTTTTATTATTCATGAAATTCATGAAATAATAAAAAAAAAGGGCTCCCCTATATTCTTGTGTCTGGCCAGGTGCAAATAGGCACCTGGGGGTTTGGGGCAGCCCGTCGCTGCCTGCTGGATCCGGCTGGTTCCAGAAATACGGCGAAGCCCATGTAATTTTTTTTCTGAAAAATCAGTAAAACAATCCTAAAAAAGGGACTGCATCTTTATTAACCCCTCGCCCATGGTCCATGGGTTAATAAAGATGCAGTCCCTTTTATTTACATTGTTTTATGGATTTGTCAGAAAAAAATTACATGGGCTTCGCCGTATTTCTGGAACCAGCCGATCCAGCAGGCAGCGACGGGCTGCCCCCAACCCCCAGTGCCTATTTGCACCTGGCCAGACACAAGAATATAGGGGAGCCCTTTTTTTTATTATTTCATGAATTTCATGAAATAATAAAAAAAAAATGCTTGGGGCTCCGCGCAATTTTTATGTCTAGCCAGGTACAGCTAAGCAGCTGGGGGCTGGAATCCGCAGCGCAGGGATGCCCAAGCTTTCTGGGCACACCCCGCTGCAAATTGCAGCCCGCCTGCCACCCCAGAAGATGGCGCGTTCATTGAAGCGCCATCCTCTGGCACTGAACCCCCTCTTCCAGCGGCCCTGGTGGCGGTGGCACGCTGGGTAATAAAGGGGTTAATACCAGCTTTGTCATACAAGCTGGTATTAAGCCCGAGATTCTTAATGTCAGGCCACGTTTGACCCGGCCACTAAGAATCTCCAATAAAGGGTTAAAAAAACACAACATAGAGAAAATTTTTTATTAGAAATAAAAAAAAAAAAGCCATTAGGGACTCCATCTTTAATTAAAAAAATCCTCTTCCTTCCGACGTAGTCCAAAACGCGATGTCCTCTCTGCTACATCCCTGTGCATAGATATAGATGTCTATGCACAGGGAATGAGCAGACTGAGAGCAATCTCAGCTCTGCTACATCATCTCTGTGAGCAGGCGGGCTTAGGACCCTGAAGCTGCGGCAGCTCGCACAGAGCAGACAGCTGGACTCTGCTCGCAAAGTAACAGCAGTTACTTTGCGAGTTTCCCTGCGAATACTTGCACAGTAATGAGACCAATGCAAGTCAATGGCAATCCTAGTTTTGTCAGAGTCTCTGACAAAACTAGGATTGATATTGATTTGCATTAACTCGTTGCTGTGCGAGTAATCGCTGGGAAACTCGCAGAGTACCGAGTCCTGCGAGTCCCTTACTACTCGCCGAGTAACGAGTCCTAGCGAGTAGACTCGCCCATCCCTATTTACTTCTTGAAGCCAATTTATTCTAAAATTAAAGAAATACATTTGTGCACACCTCCCCTCCTTGTTTTTCTATGCATATGGATTCTGTAGCACTGCAGCCTGGTTGCTAGTGGCAACAGCACAGGAGGACAAGCAAGGATAAAGGTTTGCTGTAACTCGGTGGGGTTAGGAAGTTGTCGTCACACTCAAACCAGGTCTGCTGTAACTTGGCGGGGTTACGAAAATTGTCGCCGCTCTCAAACCCAGTTTGCCGTGGCTCAGCGGGGCCACAAAAAATATTCTGCGAGAGCCATACATAATGCCGGATGTGAACACGGTGTACAGCGGCAGAGGACCAGTAGCTGGAGGTGCCACGATGTCCAGCAACAGTTGTGGGAGCAGTTCTATCAGTACATAGTGTGTGGACGACAGCAGGCGCTATCAGTGTGCAGCGATATGGCACACCAGTGGACCAGTTCATGAGTTCTCCTGTGGGACCAGTGCTGTCCAAGGTTACCCAAAGGGTGGTGTTAACCCTAAAAGGGATAGTTGCCCATAAGGGCTGGAGTCCCAAAAGGGGGTGGTAACCCTAAAAGGGATAGTTTCCTAAAAACGTGTGGTTGCCCAAAAGCGGGTGGAGATCCAAAAAGGGGAGGTTGTCCAAAAGGGGTGGAGTCCCAAAAAAGAAGGTTGCCAAAAAGGGGGTGGAGACACAAAAGGAGTGAAGAATTCCAACCCTGAGCAGATCGACTGGAGCCAGGGATTCTTGGGCTTCTTTTACCCATGCCTGATCTGCGGTATATGCAAAATAAAAGAAAAGGGGCGCAATGAGTAGGAATACCAATGATTATCTTGTGGCGTGGTACAGGTGGCCACTCACCTTGTAGGGTTGTGCAGAACCTGCACAACCCGGTGTACCACTTTGTAATGGCCCCTGCTGGGCTTCTCCTCCTCACTTCACCGCCGCAGCTCCAGGTATATTGGCCGTCCGGTCACGTGGTGCGGCCGCCGGAAATTGCGTCACCGCAGGTCCTCAAGCGTTAGATCCTGTTGCCAGCGACCCAGTCTTTGTGGTGATCTGAACAGTGCCCAGCTGCTCCTGCCACTTCTCCCTCGATGAGGGAATGATTGTAGTATGAATAGATATACGAATATAAGAATAGTATATAAGAATAAGATATATAAGGTATATAAGAATAGTACACCACCTGATGAAGATAGTATTTCTATCGAAACGCGTTGTGGAGCTGTGGAGGGGAAGAAATAAAGGTCTGTTTAATAACATCTGAGCCTCCTGACATTTGTGCCCAAAGCGCTTCTAACCAGACCGCTTATATCTATTCATACTGTGATCTTCGGTATAGACTGTCCATCCAGCTTGGGGTTACGGGTGTGTTCTGTGAAGTGGAATGAACAATGTGTTTCTGGAATCTTAGACCTGGGAAGTTTAGTTTCCTGAGGTCCAGCAAATAATAGGACGCTATATTTATGGGGCCACTAAAGAGTACCCACTGGGCAGAGTGATCATTCAGATGGACGATGATCTGGAGCGGCCTGATGTTGGCGTAGTTCCGAACTTGGTGTGTCCGGTGATCATAGGCCAGGACTCTAAATTATTTTTTTTACTTTTGAGAGAAGGGGGTCGTGTCCAGTTGCTCAGATAAGAACTGGAACTGTCCTAAAGAGGTCCCACTACAGCGGGAGGCTGAAAGGTTTTCTTGTGGGGTGTTTTATACAATCAGAAGGAGTTAACACCTACTAAAAATAGACAGTCCCACGTTATGGGTGACCAAACAAAATGATGGGTCTCCCCAGCTTAGTGACATTAGGGGTAAAGAGACAACATCCGGTGTGACTGGTAGTAAAGTGACTTACACCAAAGCAAAAGGTGACTATTGGTTCACGATACCAGGGAAAGTGACTATGATTCCAAGGGTAACTGTAACTCTGATATGAATGATAGTGAGTACAGTGAGGAGGAGAAGTCCATTCGTCGTCAGAAACACATAGGACGCAGAGAGGTTGTACAAGTTGCACCCTCTGAAAGTGTGAATGAAGTTGAGGTCCCATCCAATGCTTTCTTGTAAATCCCCTCCAGATTTGGGGAAGATCTGGAGGAAGGATACTGTGGTGTTACCATTAGCAATAGCTGGTGCTGTGAAACATAACAATGAAGACAAAGTGCAAGTACCAGCTCAGAAGTAGGTAGGGGTGTTGTCTCCAGTGTCTTAACAGATAGCTGATGAACTATCAGCAGAGAACTTCATAGAAGTATATGGCACCATGGCTGAGAAGGTTGAATACTCCAGAGACTCTGAGGTTGGAGAAATGGAGGGCATGAAACCTTCTGAAGCTGATACAAATGAAACCCACGAGGGGGTTGGAAGTGATGCTGCCGATACCCAAGAGAGGGTTGAAGGCAATACTGCAAGAACCGAGGTGAAGACTGAGGTGGCTGATGTGGAAGAAGCCACTGGGAAGGAAGGTATGAAGTAATTACCTCCTCAAATAATGTGAGCTTGGCTGATTCGGTGAATGTAAGATCCAAGATAAGGGAGCTCAAGGAGATGCTGCAAGTAAGAGAAGCTTCAGAGACAGGCTGTTGAGAGCCGAGTGGGTGCGTTGAAGATGGAGAAGTCTGAGAGAACTCTGCTGAAATAGAAGTTAAAGCAGAAGGAGCTTCAGAAATGGGCTGTTGAGAGGTGAATAGCTGAGCTGGAGGAAGACGTTTCTCGGCCCAAAGGTTGCCTGGCAAAGTGCCGTCAATGAACGAGTTAGCCTTAGAGAAGATAAAGAGAAAAATGTCCCTTCTGGTCAAACAGTGTGAAGAAGCTGAAAGTCACTCGGCCCTGACACCTGAGCTGGATGATCGTCTGGAGACCACCGTTAAGATTGAAACTTCTCTATACAATTGCTTCATAGATGTATCCAAAGACTTGAGAGAAGAATGTGCCAGAGAGTCAGTACATGAAGAGTTTAAGAAGGCAGTGGGAGACTGTAAGGTGCACTGGACTTCAGAAGCCAAATAGCTGTCCACAACAGAAATCACAATGAAACGAGGGGCTATTCTAAGTGACGATGAAGTGGATGATCCGGTTGAAGACTGAAGAAGCCGCAAGACAGCTTGAGCTTATGAGTAAAGCTCAGAGTCTGCGAGAAGAAGTCATCCAGGTGCTTCATGCTCTAGTGAGAAAGCTCATCGGAAGAAATGTCCAAGCCATGCAAGTAATGGTAACAAAATCCGGTGTGGTGAAAGTAAGTGGAGCACGTGATAATTAAGATGGGGTACCTGATGAGGATGGTATGGTGTTGTTCTTCTCCATAGGAACAGAAGAAAGTCTTGGTTACCTACTGTGAGGTAGCAAGGGAATGGTGGTAGAGGGACGCTATGTTTCCCCAAGGATGGTGAGCTACTGCATGTATGGGACGGGAGATGCTTACATGAGCATAGGTGAGGTAGGTGTAGCCACCGTTACTGAGAACGGTGGCTGCTGGTAAAGCCTGTTATGGGACCTCATCTATGAGGAATGGGGGAAGGTTTTTGGGCGGGCCTCCATTCCTCATCTCCCGCCCCAGGCTTTTGAAGTAGCTGGGAGGGAAAGACAGGTGAGAAATGTTAGGCCAGAAGAGACGCTGTGAAGTGTTGTGAGATGAGATCAGACTGGAGAGGAGTTCAGTCTGGAGGAAAGTAGCCTGTGAGAGCACAGGGAGCGTGTACCGGACCCCAAGGTGGGAAGGACCCTAGGCGAGCTCCAGGAGGAGCAGGTTTAGGACCGATGCTATTATCCTGATGTAAGGACTGTTTTTTTGTTTGTTTTGCCATTGTGTGAAATAAAACACACTTGTTTTTTGGACTGAGCCTGAGTGTCACTGCCTTACTTGCTGCTGCTATAGAGCCTGATCCCTACACTACGGATGCTGGTGGAATACCATGTAGCCTACCTGTAAGAAGTAGAACAGCTGAATCTTGCAAGACTGCGAGTTGACAGATGGCGTCGCCTGAGCCAAAAGATACAAAGGGTTAAATGGTCTAGTTGGAAAAGGCGATGAAGAAAGATGCAATGGAGAGACCTCCAAAGGTGTCCTGAGGATAATGGGGGTGGAATTAGAGGTACTGAGTCCTCCAGTAACTCAACATGTAAAACAAAAGCTAGAGGGCGCAATGAGGAGCACCCTGGGGTCCAGTGGGGACAATTTAAACGGTGGGGGTGTTTAAGCCTCTTACCTTTCCCCGTTGTGCTGTCCTAGCACAACAAAGGTGTCAGTGTGTGCCCGCGGTGATTCCAGTGACACCGTTCGTATTCTCTGACTCTGCTTCCTCTGTTGTGGTCACGTGATGTCGGGTGTCGGTCAGCTGACCTCGCATCAGTGGTAATTACATCACGGCATGTCATTGACAATGCTTCATGGGCTCCCTGCACAACAGCAGCTCCCCCACAATCTCCCAGGAGGGGAGGGAAACCAAACAATTAATATATTTGTGACAAGGAGCGCTCATGTACAGAGGCCACAAGGTGGATAATTTCCTTAATTTAGTTTATTCAACAACGATTTTGACGGCAGATTCCCGTCCTCCTCAGGTGGGGGTTACAAGGCCAGGGAAAGGGAATGGCATATATGCACACAAAAGCCAATAAGATCTGAGAACTAATTCTGCACCTAGAGTTGTGGCCAAAAGTATTGACACCCCTGCTATTCTGTCAGATAATACTCAGTTTCTTCCTGAAAATGATTGCAATCACAAATTCTTTGGTATTATTTTCTTCATTTAATTTGTCTTCAATGAAAAAACACAAAAGAGAATGAAGCAAAAAGCAAAACCTTGATCATTTCACACAAAACTCCAAAAATGGGCCAGACAAAAGTATTGGCACCCTCAGCCTAATACTTGGTTGCACAACCTTTAGCCAAAATAAGTGCGATCAACTGTTTCCGGTAACCATCAATGAGTTTCTTACAATGCTCTGCTGGAATTTTAGACCATTCTTCTTTGGCAAACTGCTCCAGGTCACTGATATTTGAAGGGTGCCTTCTCCAAACTGCCATTTTTAAATCTCTCCACAGGTGTTCTATGAGATTAATGTCTGGACTCATTGCTGGCCACCTTAGAAGTCTCCAGTGCTTTCTCTCAAACCATTTTCTAGTGCTCTTTGAAGTGTGACCTCTGAGGGAGACCCAGCTTTCTCACACTGGGCCCTACTTTATACTGCAAAATTTGTTGGTAGTCTTCAGACTTCATAATGCCATGCACACGGTCAAGCAGTCCAGTGCCAGAGGCAGCAAAGCAACCCCAAAACATCAGGCAACCTCTGCCATGTTTGACTGTAGGGACCGTGTTCTTTTCTTTGAATGCCTCTTTTTTTCTCCTGTAAACTCTATGTTGATGCCTTTGCCCAAAAAGCTCTAATTTTGTCTCATCTGATCAAAGAACATTCTTCCAAAACGTTTTAGGCTTTCTCAAGTAAGTTTTGACAAACTCCAGCCTGGCTTTTCTATGTCTCGACGCGGACGGATAGTACGGGTTGACACTGTTGTACCCTCGGACTGCAAAGCAGCTTGAACTTGTTTAGATGTTAGGTCGAGGTTCTTTATCCATCATCCGCACAATCTTGCGTTGAAATCTCTCGTCAATTTTTCTTTTGCGTCCACATCTAGGGAGGTTAGCCACAGTGCCATGGGCTTTAGACTTCTTGATGACACTGCACACGGTAGACACAGGAACATTCAGGTCGTTGGAGATGGACTTGTAGCCTTGAGATTGCTCATGCTTCCTCACAATTTGGTTTCTCAAGTCCTCAGACAGTTCTTTGGTCTTCTTTCTTTTCTCCATGCTCAATGTGGTACACACAAGGACACAGGACAGAGGTTGAGTCAACTTTAATCCATGTCAACTGGCTGCAAGTGTGATTTAGTTATTGCCAACACCTGTTAGGTGCCACAGGTAAGTTACAGGTGCTGTTAATTACACAAATTAGAGAAGCATCACATGATTTTTCTAAGGGTGCCAATACTTTTGTCCACCCCCTCTTTCATGTTTGGTGTGGAATTATATCCAATTTGGCTTTAGGACAATTCTTTTGTGTTTTTTCATTGAAGACAAATTAAATGAAGATAATAATACCAAAGAATTTGTGATTGCAATCATTTTCAGGAAGAAACTGAGTATTATCTGACAGAATTGCAGGAGTGTCAATACTTTTGGCCACAACTGTAATTAACCCCTTACGAACTGGAATCTAACCATATATGAATCCATATACAAACTCAGTTGTGGACAATTAATAAACAAAAAAGAACATTCAATTATGATACTAAAACCTCAAAAAGATTCATATGAACATATAAACATTTACAACATCTAATTGGGTTTTCCAAATTAAGCTTGCAAGTATCATGTCGCATTAATAAAACCACCACTAGAAATACATGTAATATTGAAAGCCCCAAGTAATAATAAAAATAGTTAAAAATATCTTTACTTACATATCTAATGGCGTACCTAAAAAAGATAAATATTTACAGTATATAAATATGTATATGCATAAATAAACAAATTATTAAAAAAATATTTTAATTTTTTTTTTTGTACACTAAACAATAATATATGCTAAAAATATGCTTCAATATAGTGATAAATTATTTCGCTGTATTCTCAATAGTGAAATTCAAGCCTTGCGGGTTCAAAGTACCCATCTTGAAGATCCAAAACTCTCCCTTTTGATCAGTGTTTTAAATCTGTTCTGTGTCATCGCCGGGACCTGATCAATAATAAATAGTCTCAAGCTGCTTGGATCTTTTTGATGGACCAAGCAAAACTGCTAGGAAACACTTTGTTGCAGAAAGCTATTGCGAATGTTCTGGCGGTGTTTATTCTGTGCTGTCTGGATCCTTCTACTCACATATTGTAGGCCACATAGGCATTGTAAAAGGTAAATTATATACTGTATGTAGACTAACAGTCTAACCGATTCTTTATAGTGTAACTATCCCCAGTTGTCTGTGTTTGGAACGTAGTTGTTCCATTCGTAATCATCCCACAACAAAGGCATTTTGGGCTGTTGCATGCGAAACGCCCCAAATTTTCATTTGGCTATCCTATTTCTTTAATTCTGTTGGTATTTTCCAAATCAGTATTGCTCGGAGAAACTACATTTTTTAAATTACGGCTTCTTCTGTATATAAAGCCAGGTTTCTCCGACAAATGTTTCACCAGAACAGGATCAGCTTTCAATAAATGCCAATGTTTCTCTATCAATTTCTGAGTTTTCATCCTAGATAGATTAAACGTGGTTATGACGACATGATACTGCAAGTTTTATTTGGAATCCCCAATTAAGTGTTGTAAATGTTTATATGTTCATATTAATGTTTTTGAGGTTTTAGCATCATAATTAAATGTTATGACAGACAGATAGACAGACAGATAGATAGATAGAGATAGGCTGGCGTCACACACTACGATTTTGTGAGGGAACTCAATAACGATGTCAGTAGTGTGCACTCGTGCTCAACATGTTAGTGAGGTGTCACATGTACAGATAAAGTTCAGGACGCAGCAGCGATGTTCCGTGCAGGTATCGCTCACACAACCAGCGAACAATGCTTGTCAATGATGTGAATAGGAGAAATCGGTCAGGAGATCGGTTATGGCGGTGTCACACAGAACAATGCAGCAGATTGGATGATCAACATCGTTTGATATGGGGTCCGGTTCCCATATCTGTATATAACGATCTGACCACTTATCGCTAGTTGTTTCATGCTGTCACACGCAACGATGTCGTAGGAGCGATGCCAAATCAGGCACATTTCAGCGATATGTATGCATATATCGTAGCGTGTGACGCCCGCCATAGATAGATAGATAGTAACATAGTAACATAGTTTTTAAGATTGATGGAAGACATTAAGTCCATCTAGTTCAACCCATAGCCTAACATGTTAATCCAGAGGAAGGCAAAAAAAAACCATGTGGCAACACTAAGCTCCACATTGGGGGAAAAAATTCCATCCTGACTCCAGATATGGCAATCAGGCTAGTTCCCTGGATCAACGCCGTATCAAGAATCTAGTATATATAACTGGCAATATTATAGTTTTCAAGAAAGGCATCCAGGCCCTTCTTAAATGTTAGTAGTGAGTCACTCATTATAACATCATGTGGCAGAGAGTTCCATAGTCTCACTGCTCTTACAGTAAAGAATCCACGTCTGTGATTATGATTAAACCTTCTTTCCTCCAGACGTAGAGGATGCCCCCTTGTCCCAGTCTCAGGCCTAAGAGTAAAAAGATCATTAAAAAGGTCTCTGTACTGTCCCCTCATATATTTATACATTATTATAAATAATAGATATATGGATAGATAGATATAGATATACAGACAGATAGATATAGATAGATGGATAGATATGGATAAATAGATAAATACATAGATGTCCAAGAAAACAGGCAGCACTCCGATATAGGGGAAAAAAGGACAGGTTTACATCAGCCCTTCTGTGGCGCAACGTTTCAACCCAGCAGGTGGGTTGAAACGTAGCGCCACAGAAGGGCTGAAGTAAACATGTCCTTTTTTCACCTATATTGGAGTGCTGCCTGTTTTTTTGGATATTGTTGGTATGCAGGGGAACACTGCATTGATCAGGAAGTATTGCACTAAATTTTGGATGGAAGTTTGTGCTGATTCGTTTTTTCTATTATAAATGCATAGATGGATAGATGGATATATAGAGAGATAGATATTGACGGATAGCTACTAAAGGCCCAGTTATGGGGATGTCACACTCGTCAATATCGTGTGCAATATCACTGCTGCACATGACGTTGCAGCGATATTGACGTGTGTGACAGGGCGCATCAACCAGCGATAAATCGCTGGTTGATGGTCGCCATGTTTTAGAATCTGCTCTAAAAACTGGCCATGGTCGCCCGGTAGACACGCAGCATCGCTGCATGTGACACTGGGAGCGAGCGATCAGCCAGCTCCCAGTGCCTTTCAGCAAGCGCTGGCGTAATGGGAACCCTCCACACCTTTCAGGTGGGCTATCGTCTTAAGTGTCTGCCGCCAAATTGATGCTTTGTCTAAGTGTGTGCACGCCACCTGTAAGAACCACGCTGACAACAAGTCAAAGTAGAGATTAATGACAAAGACCTTTATTAAGGGAGGGGTAGCCAGTTTTATACGGCTCTTTAAAGGGATATTCAAGGGGTCTTGCATTTTATTCTGAAGAGAACATTCAATTATGTTCTTTGTGTTAGTATTTCAATTCAGGCTTGGATTAGTACAGTACATTCGGTCCGGGGACATTCTGATAAAAACTGCTAAGTGTATATCAAAACAATATGTAATTCTTCTAAGACAGAAGAATTCAAGAGGAGGGGAGGATGAAGGAGGAGAAGAGATAAATAGAGGAAAGTGCAAGGATTTTTCTACAAACAGGCCGCTAGCCTGCACGCTGGAAGATTTCTGGGTGTCTGCAATAATTGCCATGACACTGGGAGCTGGTATCCATGGTAAACAGTGGGTAAACTAAGCTCTGCACAGCGCTTAGTTACCCGCTTGTTTACATGGTTACCAGTGATCTCGCTGGTACTGATTGCTGGTGAGTCTGCCTGTGTGACAGCTCACCAGCGATCAGCCTTTAATGTCACCAGCGATGAGTTCGCTGGCGACATTGACGCGTGTGACGTCGCCATTACACACACAGATAATTGTGCAGAGATTGTTCGCAGATCTCTGGTTGCAGTGAAATCATGGACACATTGTTCCATTTGTACACGGCCACAAAATGGAACAATTTGTCCATGATTTCACTGCAACCGTAGATCTGCGAACAATGTCTGCACAATTATTTGTGTGTGTAACTGGGCCTGTAGATGGATGGATACATAGATATATATACACATAAATAGATGGATAGATAGATAAATACTTATTCACGCTTCCGGGGGAAGGCGCCCTAGAGTGGACCCACTAGGCTGTGGAACTCCTCTGGGTGAGCTGGTGCTAGTTTATCCAACCCCTATAGCACGAGGGGGGCCTGACAGCCAGAGAAGCAGAAGCTTACTTACACAATAATCAGGCACCTCCCAGCAGTGGAAGCGGCCTGATATACCAGTTGACAGACAGCTGTTGGACAAGGGGAGTGTCAGGCTGAGCCGTGCCAGCTCCTAGATTTACAGGGGAGGAGCGCGGCCGTGCCCAGTGCACTGCTCATTATACCATCCATTGTACTGTGCTGGTGTGTGAACCCGGTGATCAGCAGACATGAAGGCTACCTGGCGATGGCTCCGAGACACAGCAAGCCTGGACGCCGGATCCCTGACGGGCAGACCAGCAGAGCAGCAGAGGATGCAGAGCCAGAGAAGGTGAGCTGGGGAGCGGTGCCAGGGGACCTAAAAGTACCCCCTCCCTTACGCCCCCTCCGCCAAAGGCGCGCAAAGAACCTCTCCAGAACACGTGGTGCATCAATGTTCTCCTGTGGCTCCCAGGATCTCTCCTCAGGACCAAAGCCAACCCAGTCAATCAAGAAGAGGGTTTTGTTGCCTTTACTCTTCTTCATGGCAAGGATGTCCTTTACTTCGTAGATGATCTTGGCGCTGAGAGGCCATGGTACAGTGCCGGAGGAAGGATGAAAGCAATTAAGCACCACTGGTTTCAACGAGACATGAAAGTTAGGGATGTGAGGTAAGGCAGGCAGTCTCAGCTTGTAGGCGCCTTCCCTCACACCCTTATGCCCTCAGGAACTGGTAAAACTGGTTACTTGATTTTGTAACCCTTCATCCCCCTCTTTCATGTGCTGGTTTACATTGGTCTTATAGGACTTCCTCTGGATGTCTATTGAGTATACCTCACTTCTGTATGGGTCAAATTGCTGCTCTAACTAGGCACTATTAACCCTTGATATTATGCTGCTAAATCTTGGTATTACACTGAAAGGTTATGTGCTGTGTTGTTGGGCATGATTATTGTTATCAGGTGCAATTGACTGCATATATATATTGTTATAGTGAGGATTCCAGATAAAAGTCTTATATGTATAGAGGGGTTTTCTTTATCTCATTTCTACACTTCTATAATTGGTTTACATATAGGGAGCTCTTTGGTGCAATGTATGGGCCATGTTTCTCATATGTCTGCATATAACTATTTATTTACAAATATGAATTTTCTATGTGCTCCTTGAGTCAAAACTATGTATAATCATTTTCAATGAAGTGTTCTGTTCTGTAACCGGGTTTTTGCAAAGGGTGTTGAAGTTTTCTATGGAATACCTTTTTCATATGAATTGTTATAAGCTGTATTTGGCTTTTTAAGTTTTTTTATTCCTGTGTGTTCATCTTTGTGTGGTCTTTTCATTAATAAATTTGCTAATATTGAAACATATAATTGAGGTTGTATCGCTTCTTAGGGACTTTCTGTTTCTTCTCCCTAGCTTGTAGGCTACGTCGTTCATGCGTCCCAAGACTTTGAAGGGACCGACATAATGAGGACCTAACTTTTAGGATGTCACCTTTAGCCTGATGTACTTGGATGAAAGCCATATTTTATCGCTGGGGAGAAAAGACGGAGAGTCCAGACGCCTCTTATCGGCATGTCTCTGCATCCTGCCGGAGGCTTGTATAAGAGCGTCTCTGGTTGCCCTTCAGATCTTGGAGAGGTCCACGGACAATGCATCAGCTGCCGGGTTGCCAGATGCTGAGGAAATCAGAAGAGGCATACCAGGATGTTGTTTAATACAACAACAAAAAGAGATTTAGTGGACGATTCACTGGAGTGAATGTTGTAAGCACATTCTGCCCAAGGAAGGAGACTGGTCCAGTTATTGTGATGAGCATTGCCGAAGTGTCGAAGGTAGGTAGTGAGGACTTGATTAATATGCTCCACCTGCCCGTTGGACTGAGGATGATAAGCAGAGAAGTCCAACGTGATGTCCATATGCTTGCACAGCGCCCTCATAACCGGGAAGTGATTTGGACTCCCCTATCAGACACGATATGACGAGGAAATCCGTGGAGCCGTAAGATGTGTTCGATGAATATCTTGGCCAACTTAGGAGCAGATGGTAGACCAGACAAAGGAACAAAGTGGGCCATTTTAAAGAAGCGATCCATCCACGACTACCCATACAACCGTACAGCCGGAGGAGCAAAGAAGATCCGTAATGAAATCCATGGAAATGTGTTGCCATGGTGCCGATGGGACTGGGAGAGGCAGTAGACGTCCAGCTGGCAACTGTCTAGATACTTTGTTTCTAGCACAAGACGGACATGAAGCAACAAAATCGTAGATATCTTGATGGATAGTAGGCCACCAATAGTGACGAGAGATCAAAGTCTTTTTAACTCCGACGTGGCTGGCAAATCTCGATGAGTGTCCCCAGGACAGAACCCTCTTCCTCTTGTCCTGTGCTATGAATGTTCTACCAGGCCGGAGACCGGCAAAACGTAAGGGAGCCACTGTGATTATCTTGGTAGGGTCTATTATATGGAAGGACTCCTCCTCCACATCTGACGGCTGAAAGGACCTTGACAGGGCATCAGCCTTGATGTTTTTACTGCCAGGCCGAAAGTGCAGTTCAAAATTGAAACAAGCAAAGAACAGGGACCACGGGGACTACCGTGGGTTGAGTTTCTGAGCGGACTGAAGATAAGTCAGGTTCTTATGGTCGGTGAATATTATGAACGGATGAACGGCACCCTCAAGGAGGTGTCGCCACTCCCCCAATCCCAGTTTAATGGCCAGAAATTCACGATCCCTCATGGAATAGTTGCGCTCCGATGCGGTAAATGCTTTAGAGAAAAACCCGCAGGTGACTAACCGATCCGAAGAGGATTTCTGGGAGAGGATAGCCCCTGCTCCTATGGAGGAGGCGTCTACCTCTAGAAAGAACTGTCTGTTTATCTCTGGTCGGTGGAAGGTAGGAGCCTCTGAGAAGCCTCTGAAAAGGAGTGCTTTAAGGTGGAGAAGGCGTTTTTGGCCTCTGGGGTCCAGTTGCAGGAATTCGCTCCCTTACAGATGAGAGCTGTGTTGGGTTTGATCAAGGAAGAAAAATGTGAAATGAACTGCCTGTAATAATTTGCAAAGCCAAGGAACCATTGAATAGCCTTAGTCCCCACAGGACGGGGCCACTTCAGAACGGCGGAGAGTTTCTCAGGGTCCATCCGTAGTCCGGAATCAGACATGATGTATCTGAGAAAGGGCAAAGAGGTCTGCTCCAAGACACATCTCTCCATCTTGGATTCCTCCTCAGTTGCAGGAGGACTTGCCGTCTATGAGAGGATAAATCCGGGGAGAAGATGAGGATGTCATCCAAATATACAACCACACATGTGTACAACAGGTCGTGGAAGGTGTCATTGACGAACTTTTGGAACACCGCGGGGGCGTTACACAACCCGTATGACATGATCAAATACCCACAATGGCCATCCCTGGTGTTGAAAGCAGTCTTCTATTCATCCCCGTCACGTATGTGAACCAGGTTGTACAGTTGTGGCCAAAAGTATTGACACCCCTGCAATTCTGTCAGATAATACTCAGTTTCTTCCTGAAAATGATTGCAATCACAAATTCTTTGGTATTATTATCTTCATTTAATTTGTCTTCAATGAAAAAACACAAAAGAAAATGAAGCAAAAAGCAAAACATTGATCATTTCACACAAAACTGCAAAAATGGGCCAGACAAAACTATTGGCACCCTCAGCCTAATACTTGGTTGCACAACCTTTAGCCAAAATAAGTGCGATCAACCGCTTCCGGTAACCATCAGTGAGTTTCTTACAATGCTCTGCTGGAATTTTAGACCATTCTTCTTTGGCAAACTGCTCCAGGTCCCTGATATTTGAAGGGTGCCTTCTCCAAACTTCCATTTTTTAGATCTCTCCACAGGTGTTCTATGGGATTAATGTCTGGACTCATTGCTGGCCACCTTAGAAGTCTCCAGTGCTTTCTCTCAAACCATTTTCTAGTGCTTTTTGAAGTGTGTTTTGGGCCATTGTCCTGCTGGAAGACCCATGACCTCTGAGGGAGACAAAGCTTTCTCACACTGGGCCCTACATTATGCTGCAAAATTTGTTGGTAGTCTTCAGACTTCATAATGCCATGCACACGGTCAAGCAGTCCAGTGCCAGAGGCAGCAAAGCAACCCCAAAACATCAGGGACCTTCCGCCATGTTTGACTGTAGGGACTGTGTTCTTTTCTTTGAATGCCTCTTTTTTTCTCCTGTAAACTCTATGTTGATGCCTTTGCCCAAAAAGCTCTACTTTTGTCTCATCTGACCAGAGAACATACTTCCAAAACGTTTTAGGCTTTCTCAGGTAAGTTTTGGCAAACTCCAGCCTGGCTTTTTTATGTCTTGGGGTAAGAAGTGGGGTCTTCCTGGGTATCCCACCATACAGTCCCTTTTCATTCAGACGCTGACGGGTAGTACGGGTTGACACTCTTGGACCCTTGGACTGCAGGGCAGCTTGAACTTGTTTGGATGTTAGTCGAGGTTCTTTATCCACCATCCGCGCAATCTTGCGATGAAATCTCTTGTCAATTTTTCTTTTCCGTCCACATCTAAGGAGATTAGCCACAGTGCTATGGGCTTTAAACTTCTTGATGACACTGTGCTCGATAGACACAGGAAACATTCAGGTCCTTGGAGATGGACTTGTAGCCTTGAGATTGCTGATGCTTCCTCACAATTTGGTTTCTCAAGTCCTCAGACAGTTCTTTGGTCTTCTTTCTTTTCTCCATGCTCAATGTGGTACACACAAGGACACAGGACAGAGGTTGAGTCAACTTTAATCCATGTCAACTGGCTGCAAGTGTGATTTAGTTATTGCCAACACCTGATAGGTGCCGCAGGTAAGTTACAGGTGCTGTTACTTACACAAATTAGAGAAGCATCACATGATTTTTCTAACAGTACCAATACTTTTGTCCACCCCTTTTTTATGTTTGGTGTGGAATTAGATCCAATTTGGCTTTAGGACAATTCATTTTGTGTTTTTCATTGAAGACAAATTAAATGAAGATGATAATACCAAAGAATTTGTGATTGCAATCATTTTCAGGAAGAAACTGAGTATTATCTGGCAGAATTGCAGTGGTGTCAATACTTTTGGCCACAACTGTAGGCTCCTCGTAGGTCCAATTTTGTGAAGATGCGAGCCCCTTTGAGCCTGTCATAGAGCTCCGGAATCAGCGGCAATGGGTATTTGTTCTTGATGGTGATCAAATTCAAACCCCTGTAATCTATACAAGGTTGAAGGGTGCCCTCCTTCTTTTTCAAAAAGAAGAACCTCGCGCCAGCAGGGGACGTGGATTTTCAGATGAAGCCCCTAGCCATATTGTCCGCGATGTACTCCGACATGGCTTGCGACTCGGCTGTGGACAACTGGTAGATTCGTCCCCTGGGTGGTGTGGTCATCATATGGCCGATGAGGTGGGAGGAACTCTGCCTCTGTCTTGTTGAAGATGTCTGCGTACTGCGAATAGGCAGCTGGTAAACCAGGAAGAACAGAAGCCGGTTGCGGAGAACAAGGTGGCAGGATGGTCTGAAGGCATCTCTCTTGGCAGAGAGGGCCCCACTGAAGCACGTCTCCTCTGTCACCTTGGTGATGATCTCCTGCAGTGGTCTGCCATCCAACGATGTAATCAACATCGAGGAGTCAACAGAGGTATTACGGGAATTCCAAGCCGAGTCACCGCCTCTTGCCTAATGAAGTTTCCTGCTGCCCCATAATCCACGTAGGCTAGCTCGGAGAAGCGTCTATGCGGACGTATCACCTGCACAGGCAGGGTGAGGGGTTAATAGGCATTGCTCTCGTCTAGGATGGCCTCCCCTACTTGACCTAGGCAGAGGGGTTTCCCGATCTTTCAGGACAATACCGGTGCTGATGGGATGCGTCTCTGCAGTACAGGCATAGGCCGTGAGCCAGCCTCTCCTTTCAGCATTGGTCCGCCATCCTGACCTGATCCACCTGCATGGGTTTGGAGGAAAGCGGCCGGACGGATCTCCTCTCTCTGGCAGATTCACTGGAGCGTTCCTGGAAACGCAAATCGATGCGAGTGGCTAGGGAGATCAGGTCTTCCAGTTCAGCTGAAGTATCCTGACCCGCGAGTTCGTCTTCTATCCTGCCAGACAGGCCACGCCAGGAGGCTCCAATCAGCGCCTCGTTATTCCAACCCAACTCGAAGGAGAGTGTGTGGAAGCGAATGGCGTTATTGCCCAACAGTGAGGGTCCCTTGACGGAGGTTGCAGAGGGACTCTGTAATAGATGCGACCCTGCCGTCTTCATCGAAAACCTTACGAAACGTCTCCAAAAAGGTCGACAAGTGAGAGACTGCAGGGTCATCACGCTCCCATAGAGGGTTAACTCACGCCAGGGCCTCGCCCTCCAGGTGGGACACCACAAAGGCCACCCTGGCCCGATCGGTGGGGTACTGCTGTGGCAGCAGTTCAAAGTGTAGACGTCACTAGTTGAGGAAGCTGTTGCACATCTTAGGGTCACCGCTGTATCTAGGTGGTTTTCCAAGGCTAGGCGGAGGATTCGGGACGCCTCCCGGAGAACGGTCATAGGATGCGGCCTGAGCCGAGGCCGTTGTTACAGATTGCAGGGAGTCCAGACGACCGTCCACGGAGGGCATATAGGACAGCATGCGAGACTGCATGTTTCTTTGCACGGACAGCTCTTGCTGTAGGCTCGCAAACTGAGTGGCAGACACTGGGTCGAAGGTCTGGAGAGAGGCTAACCGGGTATCCATGGACTGAATGAGAGTCATAATACGGTCCTGATTCTCCCGAAGATAAGCCAGCTCCTTTTGCGCCGAGAACGGGGTCCATGGCCTGATTATTCTGTCACGCTTCCGGGGAAAGGCACCCTAGAGTGGACCCACTCTGCCGTGGTACCAAACTCCCCTGGGTGAGCTGGTCCTAGTTTATCCAACCCCTACACAGGGATTGTCAGGGGCAAGCCCATGGGGTCTAAATACCACAGGTGCTAGTACCAGGGGGACGGCTCGTAGGGTTAGCTTATACTACGGTAAGGCTAAGAAGGATCTGAGGCACCAGAGCCCGGGGCTAGAAGAGCTTGAACGGGTTACAC
Organism: Allobates femoralis; assembly: GCA_033576535.1. Lineage (NCBI taxonomy): Eukaryota > Metazoa > Chordata > Amphibia > Anura > Aromobatidae > Allobates > Allobates femoralis. The sequence goes on from JARQOC010000011.1 coordinate 135,932,755, forward strand.
CGGAGGAGAGCACTAGGTGGGCCTGACTAACAGCCAGAGAAGCAGAAGCTTACTAACACAATAATCAGGCACCTCCCAGCAGTGGAGGCAGCCTAATATACTGGAGGACGGACAGCTATTGGTCAAGAGGAGTGAGAGGCTGAGCCTTGCCGGCCCCTAGATTTACAGGGGAGGAGCGCGTCTGCGTCCAGTGCACCGCTCATTACACCATCCATTGTAGTGTGCTGGTGTGTGAACCCGGTGACCGGCAGACAGGAAGGGGACCCGGCAATGGCTCCGAGACACAGCAAGCCTGGACGCCAGATGCCCGACTGGCAGAGCAGCAGAGGATGCAGAGCCAGGGAAGGTGAGCTAGGGAGCGGTGCCAGGGGACCTAACAACTTAGATGAATAGATACTGTACATAGATAGATACTTAAGGTCCAGTTACACACACAGATAATTGTGCAGAGATTGTTCGCAGATCTCTGGTTGCAGTGAAATCATGGACATATTGTTCCATTTTGTGGCCGTGTACAAATGGAACAATGTGTCCATGATTTCACTGCAACCAGAGATCTGCGAACAATCTCTGCACAAATATCTGTGTGTGTAACTGGGTCTATAGATAGATATGGATAAATACAGAGATAGATAGATAGATAGATAGATAGATAGATAGATAGATAGAAAACAAAAACACAACTGAAAATTAATCACATACATATTAATTGTCAATAATGACACCTAGTTATAGGTATATTAGGATTATAGGAGCCATCGTTAAACTTAACAGAAACCAACCACCAAAAAAACGACTTTTAGGCCCAAATATGAGTAAAGTGCAATACTATTTTATTAAGTGACAATGGAAAACAGGGGAGGAATGGTATAATACCAAAAGGAGCAGACAGGATAAAGGTAAAAAACTCCACTAGACCAATTCGTGTACACATATATAGCCTGCCCAAACACAATATATAATATAAATAAAGTGCATGTAGTTTAAATAATTATAGATTAGTCCCTATAATGATATAAGGTGCATATGACAATAACCAATAACAACTACCAGTCTATAAAGACTGGAAGTTCAATTGAAGAAGGGACTCCGAAACACGTGTAGGGCTGTATTTGCCAGCAGGAACTTATAGGTAAATGCTTCATGATCTTGATGTGAATTAACACTATCCTGTCATAGTACATGTATTGATTGTCCTATTTATGTGATGCAACTGTGACTCCACTGATTATATAAATGCTACTTAGGGTGTCACTATACAATTGAACTTCCAGTCTTTATAGACTGGTAGTTGTTATTGGTTATTGTCATATGCACCTTATATCATTATAGGGACTAATCTATAATTATTTAAACTACATGCACTTTATTTATATTATATATTGTGTTTGGGCAGGCTATATATGTGTACACGAATTGGTCTAGTGGAGTTTTTTACCTTTATCATGTCTGCTCCTTTTGGTATTATACCATTCCTCCCCTGTTTACCATTGTCACTTAATAAAATACTATTGCACTTTACTCATATTTGGGCCTAAAAGTCGTTTTTTTTGGTGGTTGGTTTCAGATAGATAGATAGATAGATAGATAGATAGATAGATAGATAACTAGAAAAAATTCTCTGCAGCACTCAGCTACTACCAATGATGTACATATGCTAACAAGCTGTATATATATGAGAAAAAATTTAAAAACTTCCGTTTTTTCAAAAAACTCAAAATTCTTATTTTTTTATTTCTGAAGTTCTTAGTACATACATTGGCCAATGTCTGTTTGCTCATCAACTGCGACAAAGTGACTTCAGGTCTGATGAGTCCTAACGCTGACATCCCTGCCCTCCTTGTCCTAGACCACCTGTAGGTGATGAGGGTGCAAATTGTTTTCTCATATATATACAGCTTGTTACCATATGTACATCATTGGTAGTAGCTGAGTGCTGCAGAGAATTTTTTTCTAGTTGTTTGACCCAGCGTCCCTGCTGGCACCAGTTCACATTATGTCTGTGAGTGCTGTGCAGTTTTTTTCTCTTTTGTATCGTGTGGAGTTGCTGGCTCCATGTCTGCAATTTGCACCCTCATCACCTACAGGTGGTCTAGGGTCGAGATGGTGTCCGCCCACTTAGTAGTGGGATGGGGAGGACAAGTAGGGCAGGGATGTCAGCGTTAGGACTCATCAGACCTGAAGTCACTTTGTCACATTTGATGAGCAAACAGACATTGGCCAATGTGCGTACCAAGAACTTCAGAAATAAGTTTTTACATTTTTTCTCATATATATACAGCTTGTTAGCATATGTACATCATTGGTAGTAGCTGAGTGCTGCAGAGAATTTTTTTCTAGTTGTTTGACCCAGCGTCCCTGCTGGCACCAGTTCACATTATGTCTGTGAGTGCTGTGCAGTTTTTTCTCTTTTCTTCCCTTTAGATAGATAGATATTGATGGACAGCTACTTACATGGATAGATACATAGATATATGTATACACATGGATTGATAGATAGATAGATAGATAGATAGATAGCAGCGTTTCTCACTACAAAGATTTAGCTGCTAAATCAGTCCTGAGTGGGGTTCAGCCACTCTTCCATACAGACCATATGTAGAAAAAACTGGCTGCAGCACTCTGTTTAAGATGTTTCCCAAGCCTTTATTGGCCTTCAGGCAAGTTGTTGCGACGTTTCAGTCAGTGTATGACTTTTTTCCAGCGGCTGGAAAAAAGTCATAGACTGACTGAAATGTTGCAACAACTTGCCTGAATGCCAATAAAGGCTTGCAAAACATCTTAAACAGAGTGCTGCAGCTCGTTTTTTCGATAGATAGATAAATAGATAGATATAGATAGATATAGATAGATAGATAGATAGATAGATAGATATTCAGTAAAAAAAAATGAGTAGCGCAGAGCTTATGCGTGGGTGCCAGCAGCAAAACCTTTCCCTTTCAAGGCTTCCAGTATATGCAAAAACTAGATTAAGGCCCGATGCTATCGCATCTGGAGGGTTGGATTGCGCCACATCCAAGATGGCATCCGAAAAGTCTCGCTAGACTTCCAGAACGCCATCTTGGATGTGGTGAGATCCAACATGGCGGGCGGGAAGTGTCGCGAGACTTCCTGGCCGCCATCTTGGATCTCGCAAGATCCAATATGGCAGGCGGGTAGTCTCGCGAGAAATCATCGTCGAGGATGGATGTCTCCAGACGGGGCAGATCCAACATGGCGTCGGCGTCGCGGAGAAAAAGATGGGATGTCGGTGGAGAAGATCAGATGTCGGCGGCGTGCAGGAGACAATCGGATGTCGGCGGTGTGTTAGCGGACGGGTGTCGGTGAGTATAGAAGTCGGCGTGAGAGTACATGGGGGCATGAGTGCGGGGGTATGAGTGTGGGACTGTACGGAGAGGGGGGGGTGTATGTGAAGTGGCATGGGGATTGCGTGTGTGGGGAAGTGCAGAAAGAGAGGGGGGTGTGGTGAGGAGTGTGATTGTGAGGCACAGCAGAGGCCTTCGGTGTCGGTAGTGGGGCTTTGAAAGCCCCGCTACCGCCAAAGGTCGGCCATCTTGGATCACCGCAACAGGTGTACAGGCAGCTTCTGTCACGGATGTGACGTAGCAATACCGTTACATAGTGACGGAAGTTGGCTTAGGGCTTTTATTATAATAGATAGAATACATACAGCAGTAGCGGTGTGCAGCAGTGCCAGTGTGCAGCGGTGCCGGAGTCCAGGAGGAGAAAGCAGGCAGGTGCGGGCAGAAGGGGGCCGGGGAACAGCGGCCATGTGCGGGCAGGAGGGGGCCGGGGGACAGTGGCCGGATGCGGGCAGGAGGGAGGCATGGAGACAGCGACCAGGTGCAGGCAGGAGGGGGCCAGGGGGACAGCGGCCAGGTGCAGGCAGGAGGGGGCCGGGGAACAGCGGCCGGGTGCGGACAGTAGGGGGCGGGGGGGGCCTTTCTGGCCGCACCTGGCCACTGTCCCCCGGCCCTCTCCTGCCCGCAGCAGAGTGCTTAGCAGAGTAACGGCGACTCAGTGGTTAGCAGAGTATATGCGGGCTCAGTGGTTAGCAGACTTTACGGCGGCTCAGTGTTTAGCAGAGTATACGGCGGCTGAGTGGTTAGCAGAGTATAGAGGGACTTAGTGGTTAGCACAGTATACGCTGGCTCAATAGTTAGCACTGTATACGGAGCCTCAGTGGTTAGCACTCTATGGTGGCTCAGTGGCTGGCACTGTATATGGTGACTCAATAATTAGAGCAGTAATGTGGCTCAGTGATTAGCACTGTATACGGTGACTGAGTGGGTAGCACTCTATGGTGGCTAAGTGGTTGGCACTGTATATGGTGGCTCAATAATTAGAGTAGTAATGTGACTCATTGGTTAGCACTGTATACGGTGACTCAGTGATTAGCACTGTATGGTGCCTCAGTGGTTAGCACTGTATGCTGGCTCAGTGGTTAGCACTGTATGCTGGCTCAGTGGTTAGCACTGTACGGTAGCTCAGTGGTCAGCACTGTACGGTGGCTCAGTGGTCAGCACTGTACGGTGGCTCAGTGGTCAGCACTGTACAGTGGCTCAGTGGTCAGCACTGTACGGTGGCTCAGTGGTTAGCACTGTATGGTGGCTCAGTGGTTAGCACAGCGTGGAGGCTCAGTGGCTAGCACAGCGCGATGGCTCAGTGGTTAGCACTGCGTGGTGGCTTAGTGTTTAGCAAAGTATGGTGGCTCAGTGGTTAGCACAGTATATGGCCGCTCAGTGGTTAGCACTATATGGAGGCCGGCCGGGAACTCTCGTGAGAATTTATGGCCGCCATCTTGGTTTCGCTATTGAGGGGGCGGCGACATCGAAGATAGCGGCGGCGGACAGAGGACGGAAGAAGACGGAGGCGGGTGCGATGGAGTGGTAAGTATAATAGCAGAGGGGCAGAGCTGGACAGGGGTGGAGGGGCAGAGCTGGACAGGCGTAGAGGGGCAGAGGAGCAGTGTAGAATTGGTAGTGGGGCATTGAAAGTCCCCACTACCAAGTAAGTGCCATATTAGTTAGGGACAATCATCCCCTAAGCCAGCTTCAGTCGGATGTGACGTCATAAACGTTACATAGTGATGGAAGTTGGCTTAGGGGAATTATATATAGGATAATAGTAATGTGTCCTCACTGAAAACACTAAATTTCACGTACATTTTGGCAAACTGCAATCTAGCTTTTTGATCTCTCTGTGTCAGCAGTGGGATCCTCCTGGGTCTCCTGCCATTTTAATTTCATCCAAGTGTCAACAGATAGTTAGCACTAAGGCCATGTGCACACGTTCAGTATTTGATGAGTTTTTTACCTCAGGAATTGTAGCCAAAACCAGGAGTGGATAATTAAATACAGAAGTGGGTGCAGGTGTTTCTATTAGACTTTTCCTCTGATTGCTCCACTCCTGATTTTGTCTACAAATCCTGAGGTAAAAAACTCATCAGATACTGAACGTGTGCATGTGGCCTAACACTGATGCACCCTGAGCCTTCAGGACAGCTTGAATTTCTTTACAACTTGATTGGGGCTGCTTTTCCACCATTGGGACTATCTGGCATTGCAACTTCTCATCAACTTTTCTCTACCGTCCACATCGAGGGAGATTAGCTAGACTGCAGTAGATTGTAATCTTCTTGATTATGCTGTGCACAGTGGAAAAAACGAACATCAACATCTCTTGAGATAGACTTTTCACCTTGAGATTGTTTATTTTTTATTTTCATTTTAGTTCTCGAGTATTCAGACAGTTCTCTTCCTGTTGTCCATGAGTAATGTGGCACAAACATACACACAATGCAAAAGTCGACACATTGCCTCCCCTTTTTATTTCAGGTGTGATATTCATATTGCCCAGTTTTGTGTGAAATTATGTCCAATTTGCCTTTTTCCGATTTTTTCTTTGTTTTGTTCCAACATACATAAAGGAAATACATATGTGTATGACAAAATGTGTAATTGCAATAATTTTCTATGGCGGCCGTCACACGCTACAATATAGATAACGATGTCGGATACGATGTCGGATTTGCACATCGTCCGAACGATGTGTGTGATCGTTCATCGTACCGTTACACGAACAGACATCGCTCATACGACTCCCCGATGCAGCGATCCAGCGGTCGTATGAGCGATCTACTTATCATCTGTGCACATCGTTAGCAAACAGTCACACAGAAACCTTGTAAACGATGTGGGGGTAAATGTGGGCGTATTTGAAGGTAAATTAGAGCACATAGGCGTGCCACATGTATTACAAGGTGCGCCCCTCACTCCATCATTGGTGGCCAGTACTGACTGCTCATTGGTCAGATGTCTTTGGAAACATGGCGGCCTAATTATCCGAATGTCCTGTGATGTGCATCGCAATGTCCATGTGTAAACACGTACTGCTATCCCAAAAAGCTTATATGTCACTAGCGAAATGTAGAAACCGCTATCCCCCTTGTGCGCCGTGCACAATCCGAACACTTATGCGTTGGTCAATGGTTGCCGTTTGGGCGACCCGTAAAGGACTGTCACCCTGTTGCGAGCTGTGTGTGCGGTTCTTTTTTTTTTTTTGTAAACCGCATGTAAAGCGCATGAGTGTTTCCTTTGTATTGTTTATGATGTCATTTTTGGAAAGGTGTTGTACAAAGCGCATGTGTTGTCAAGCGGTATTGTGGGTAAACTGTATGAAAATGCAAAGGAAGCAAAACGCTCCTCAGCATTCATTGTTCCGGGGGCCCTAATGTTTGTGACATTCTCTACTCTTCTGGTCCAAGACTTGTGTTGGGACCACCATATATGTGGGCCTACATATGTATGTGTGTATTTAATCAGGTTTCCCAAATACACTTTGTAGCAAATACCAAGTCCGTGGTCAAAAATCAGGGCCTTTATTTTTATACGTTTTATCAAAAAAAAACGTACATTAAGCTGCCTCACCAACTTCATGGTAGGCCCTGGTCGAGACAGTCCTAACTCTGTCCCTAGGTGCTACGCTAAAATAATGTGACGTCTGTCACAACGGCCTTTGGGGAGGTATGTGGGTCCTGGTCCCGCCCGTCTCTCACAGGACCCAGAAGCCGGGCCCTTTCGACCCAAAAAAAATGTTAGTGCCAACATGCACCAAGATGCAAAATCCTCCGGCCTATGTGACAGTCAACAGGTATGTCTGCGACACATAGCTCCCCTCAAATAGGCAAGGCCTCGGCCTCTTCCAAACATTAACTTAGTGTTCCCTAAATCTGGGTTATGAAAATCAAATAACACATGTTGCAAATTATAAAGGGACACATGTCCTGGCTACAACCCTGAGCTTCAGGACACATTCGAACTGTGCAATGACTATTTACACATGGCACACTGCTAACTACGGGAGGTTGTGTTGCCAGCTCACAGCCCCTGGACCATTAAAGTACTGGCAGTACCGGTCCCTCATCTCCTGTGCCTCCTGGCGGCTGCTTCCACCCCTAATGGCTGTAGTCCTGCCATGTGTGGGGCATCAGCACGCCAGCCCCCCAACCCCACCTCCCCAGTGCTGGAGTCAATGTGGTCTTCATAGTTTGGTGGTGTGTAGGCCTGGTGATCTCGGCGTCGGAGGAAATTGTGCAGCACACAACAGGCCATAACAACGAGGTCAATAGATTCCAGTTTCATGTTAATGGCCGTGTGGAAAATCCTGAACCGGCTAGCCATAATCCCAAAGGCATTCTCCACCACTCGCCGGGCCCGGGAAAGTCGATAGTTAAAAATGCGTTGTCGTCCATTAAGATGCCTCTGGGGATATGGTTTCATCAAATTGGAATGGAGTGGGAATGCCTCATCCGCAAGGAACACAAAGTTCAGGTTTCCACAGGTGACATTTGTGGGCGGCAAATTCAGGCGGCCATTTTTGAGTTTCTGGCCAAAAGAAGATTGGTCAAAAACCCCCCCCATCAGAAACCCTCCCATTTGTTCCCACTGACACAGACATAAATTCATAGTTGGCGTTCACGACTGCCATCAAAACAATGCTAAAGTAGCCTTTGTAATTATAAAAATAAGAGCCACTGTGGTGTGGTTGGGTGATTCTAAAATGTTTGCCATCTATGGCACCACCACAGTTCGGATATTGCCACTTATGGCTGAAGTCGGCGGCAGTGGCCAGCCATTCTTGTGGGTTTTGTGGCAACCGCATGTATGTAGGAGCCAGACAGCGCAATATAGCCTCACATGTCTCCGGTATCACTTGGCTAAGGAGCGGACGCGATATAGCTGACGAGTATTCCAAGTCCTGCATGCTGCGCCCTGTGGCTAGAAAGCGCACTGTGGCGGCCAACCTCTCCTCCGCAGGCACTGCTAGACGCATTACAGTATCTTGGCGTGACTGCACCCAGCAGGAATTGAAAGGACTCATCTGTCATCCTCAGAAAATTCTGGAAGTCCCGTGGGAAGTCGGCCCGAAGGTGCACAAGCCGAATGTGGGAATGTTGATTGCGCTGCTGCAGCCACTCCCTGGTCCAGATGCGTTGTGGTCTCCTCCTGCGTCTCTCCACCCTCTCATCTTCCAAACGTGCAGCCTCCACCAGCCCCCACCACGGCACGTTCATCCGGATTCATGCTGTTTAGAGGCAAAATGATGTTTACAACGGTGCCTATGCACAAAGGTGGTTTGACTACAATGTGAACATTAAAAAAGGGACCACGAAGGAGCATGACATTGGCGAAATATGTACAGGTGCACAACACATGTTGAAATGATGTCCTCAAACCCAACAACACATACAGTATTAATGAAGCTGTGGAGTAATTACACATGTTTTCAACGGCCAAATGCCTTTGTCACCACAAGAAAATACAAACCAAGGCCTACACACACATGTAGATCACAACCAACATCACACTTTGCTACAGCATTAAGAACGCAAATACCCAAAACATCAGACACATGGAGGACCATATGTATTGAGAAAGCAACACTACAGACACACAATAATAACTCACATGCAGTGGTCGCTGAGATGGGTGTCACTCAAATGTAAAGGCACCCAAAAGATGAAGTTTTTCCTGATGCAACAGTGTAATGCTGTAGTCATCAATGCATGTAGTGTAATGCTGTAGTCATCAAAGTTTGCTATACAAAGAAAGAAAAAAAAACAAAAAACTTAACAAGATAACCTATACAGCAGAGGGGGGTCAAGAACACAAACCCTGTCATATCCATTTTGACAACTCTATAGTGTCCCCCATTCACAATGTTTCACATGCGGAATCACAACATACATACCGGCACCAACTCGGCAGCAAAGACATATTGTGGCGAACGGAAACTCTACATATACTAGCCCTAGCCAATGACAAGGCGAGGCGTCCTCCAAGCAGGCGTGTCTCCTCGGCGCTACCCCACACCCCACCATGATGTAACGCCCTACAAACAGGCGTGGTAGAACCATTGTGTCACACCCAACGCCGAGGCTATGTTAGACGGCAGGCGTGGCTCAGAACGCTGTACCACACCCAACGCAGACGTTATGTCCTATAACAGGCGTGGCACTTGCGATGCATATGCATATCGCACCTGTGATAATCCAACAGCTGTAGGTTCAATTATGATAAATAGAGCATTGGCAACATGTGTGCCGTACCTGCTCTTTTGTGTGTCCCTTCACACAAGTGATTCTGAGCAGGCAGCTTCAAGCTCTTCTCTCCTCTTTTTTGTGTCTTTACACAGTGTCCGTTATAGAGCCAAGGTATGTGCACATTATTAGATGAGACAGACACATGTAAGTGCTGGTTATTATATGGTACTCCAGCCACACATTTGTGTTTGTCACTGTCACAACAGCACACATCCATGTGAATTTACCAAGATTCTTTGTTGAAGGAATTTTCTCAATTTTTTAGGAGCATTGGCATTTCACATTGATCATGGCAGCTGACTTATCATCCTGTGGATGTGAGATGCACATGGTTTAAACCAGGGGTCTCAAACGCCAGGCCTCGAGGGCCGCACACAGTCCAGGTTTCCAGGATTTCCTTTCAATTTGACAGATGATCATTTGATTACCAACTGTCAAATACTATGGAAATCCAGAAAACATGCACTGTGTGCGGCCCTTGAGGCCTGCAGTTTGAGACCCCGGTTTTAAACCATGTGCCCCTGTGATGTGTACTGAATGGATTTGTTATTTGTATTGCAGATGCCTCGGCCAAACAGGGATTTTGTCACTGCCTTCATTGAGGCCTACAGGGCAAACCCCTGTTTATGGCTAATGAGAAGTCTAGGCTACACTAACAGGGCCGTCCGTCTAGCGGCGTATGAACGGTTGCTGGACGTCTGCCGACAATTCATGCCAGGACAACAGCTGGACGTTGAGTTTGTGAAGAGGAAAATACAGTCCTTAAAAGCCGTGTTCCACAAGGAACCATCGAAAGGTCGTTGAATCCCGACGATCGGGAATGGCCGCAGAGGACCTCTACACACCGACCCTCTGGTACTATGATATGCTCCTCTTCACTTTGGAGCAGCAGGAGCCGCGGCCAGTGATGGACATTGAGGAATTCTGCCAGCCACACAGGCCAATGTTGAACATGCCGTGGACCCAGAAAATGTAAGTCGGTCACCTATGCCACTACTTAACACAATTCTACCAGCATACACATTTTTGCAAACATTCATATCCATGTTTAAAAGTTTGAGAATGCAAAACTCCCCCAGATTGGCCTACCATCTTTCTTGAGGCTGTTTACCGCACCTAAAATTGTACCAATCACTCCATTTGCACACTAGTGTGTGTTGTGTTATTGTCCCAACTGTAACGGCCGGTCAGGACAATCTTTGCAGCCCATCAGGCAGAGTGTGGGGTAGTGACATACATGTCAATTTCGCCTTCATTTCTAAACTGTTACCCAAAGTTTGGTGCTATGTTTGCTGATCTGTTCTGCATTTCCACATGTAGGATCTGCTTGAAGGGCCCTCTTCGGGATCACAGTTGGACCCAACAGACCAAACATCATCAGTGCCCGTTCCTGAAGGCGCATCAGCGGCAAACCGGGCCTCTCTGGCACATTCACGTCCACGGGCCCGGGAAAGAAATCCACCCGCGTCCTCAGGCAGCGAACTTGTGTCACTCGCTCAGCAGGTCTTGATCCAGCAGGTCCGGGAACCTCAATGTCCATTCGCCGCCCTTGTGAATGAGCGCCTCCCTACTTTCGCCCCCGACCAAAAGGAGCATGCTGAGCGGGTCATGCTCCTGGTAATGGAGCAGGCCCGTTTGGGCAACCTCAATGCGGCCTCAACATTCCCTGCTCCCATTCCCCAGCCACCCGCAAACCTACAGCCCTGGCAGTACCAGGGACCTCCCCATTACCCCCCTGGCCGTGCTTCTGGCCGAGCACATCACATGGCTGTGCGAGGCAGGGCTGGTTGGTACCCTCCTCAACGCCCCGACCCCAGCTTCCACCAGGAAGAGCCTTACGCAGAACACCCCAGTATGAGGAGTTATAGTTTTATTTTTGTTGTCTTTTAGTTTTTGATGTTGTGTTTGATTTATCATTTGGGTAGATCCACCCAGCAAGTTCATTTTTTTACCTTTCCGAACCACAGAATGATGGTTTTGTTTTTGTTGAAATGTCATACTGTCCCTTTTTCTTTTCCACATAAAGTAACGGAGTTTCAGGAATTTATTTTGATTAAAATATACTTTCTTGTCACACTCCTTAAATATGTAGTCCGTGATTGTTGAATTCTGGGTTATAGAAAATACCTCCTTGTTTGAGGATCAGCATATATAGTAGCCCACATGCTGTATCTAGCACTACCTACATATGTAGAGGGCCATTATACTTAAATGTTTGGTCTTGAGCAGTATCCTTCACTAATTATTGGTGGACCCACAAGGCCACGGAGGTGTCCTTAACATCATTGTATGTAGTGCTAACATTGTGAAAACGTATTGGGCCTGGAGTCAGCAGCTGGTAGATCTCGACGCAGTGAATACACATTGTTGGTGATGGTGTAAAGAGCATTTCCTAACTACAATCATCACTTTCCCTAAAACGGATGTGTGCTTGCTTGGTCCACATACGGCATGCTGACAATGTGCACCTTGTGTTACAACATGTGTTATTGACCCCTTCCTCTGCCTCAACCTGTTGAGGCAATGTTTTGTCCTTGATGCCCTTAAAGTCCAACATAAAACTCCCATAATCTTTACATATATGTGTGCTTAGATAAAGGGAATGACATAAAGATTTGTTTAAACATTTTATTGTTTGGTAAAAAAGTGCCATACCGTGCACACCAAGTACACATTGGTGTTTGAGTGTAGGAAGAACCCCTACTCACTTGTGAGGGTCCAAATGTTGGACACTATAAGAAAAGAGGCCAACGTGGTAGCCCCAACACACTCCCTATGGTCCAAATGTTGGACACTAAAAGAAAAGAGGCCAACGTGGTAGCCCCAACACACTCCCTATGGTCCAAATGTTGGACACTATAAGAAAAGAGCCCAACAGGGGTAAAATATGAAAAAAAAAACAATGCCAACATGGCAAGAAAAAGCAAATTGCGTCCAACATGGACAACAGTCCTTCAGGTCCGGATGGACCCTGCAAGTGTCTATTTGGCACCATATAATGGAAGGCCACCATATCCTTGATGTAGGGCAGCCAGCATCTCCCGCAAGCGGAGCACGTTCTCAATATGCCGCTCAATTGCCACCTTAAGCTGTAGGGCGAAATCTAAGTGTGCCCGGATCACGTCATCCAAAGTAGGGACACCTGTATTGGGATTAGGACCACAGTTAGAAAACAACAGTCATTGTGTATATTTTACACTTAAAAAAAAAATATGGTCCTTACCCTGGTGATCAACATCCTCAGCACTATCCGGGGTTGATGGGGAGGCACTTATACTCCAGCCCGCAGCACCTGCACGTTCGCCATCTGCACAAACAGTATGGGGCAAAATTAATGCACACTGTGACACAAAAATTAGGGAAGTTAGGGCCACGTCACACATACAGATCTCTTGGCTTATATTTTGAATTGATCTATGTTTACAGTGAAATAATGGACACATTGTTCCATTTGGACCAAGCCACAAAAAGAAGCAATGTATCCATGATTTAACTGCAACCACACATATCTGAACTATATCTGCACAATTATCTGTGTGTGTTGTGGACAAGAAACACAACACTCAATACAGTATGCAGGGTGTATGGCAGCAGTTTCACCTCTGCTACGCGAACCAGAAGCGTGGAGGAGCAGCTTCACAGGAGCACCCCACCACCAGCCAACTTCCAGTCTCTAACCAGCGGTGTACCCACTGAGGGATCCAAGGCTCCCCAAAACATCCAGAACGTACATCATGGATAGGGCATTGAAGCAGCCTCCCCGTACCCGACCTGGTATTCCTGGGCGACACTGGCAACAAATTAGTTAGAATGGAGGAACACTGCGGATTTCTAAGGGACACCATCACTGCTGAGTCCACCCGGTCTACTACTCAACCACTGTATGCCATGTATTGCCTGCTGGTTACAGTAAAGACCCGTTGCAGAGACTTTCTGTGTCCGTGCTTCCTTATGAACAGTCCGTCCGTACAACAAGGTAACCGCAGCTGCCGCACAACATCTTGAGCAGCTCCAGCCTCCGGGGATCACCGCTCAGCCTGTGGGGAGCGTAACATCTTGCTGCTATCCATCCCCCGGGGGCTCCGCAGCGTCGGTAGTCCTTACCGAATCTACTCATAGGTGGCGTCACGAATAAATTAAAAACCCCTTTAATCTGTTCCCTACAAGACGTCTTCAACACTTTTGATCTGCACTACACCGGGCCCCACTACCGGCAGGCGCGGTCCACCCGTGACAAGGAGGAAGGAAGCATCGCCTGTCTAAACCGGAGCCCCGGCCGCGGTGAGTCAGAAAATGGCGTCACAACAGGATACGAGCAGGCCCGTTACCCTAACGGGTATAATGTGCTTAAACTGGACTTTATTGTCTACAATTTGGACTTTGTTCGTCCCTAAAAGAACTTTCCCGCCTTTTCACCGTTGGGCCAAGATGGCGCCCAAGATGGCGTTCCCGCCACAAGAAGCCGCCACGTGCAAGCCCAGGAGTGAGTCAACCCCCCCTCATCGTGGGAGGGCTAAAGACAAAAGGCGCCAAACTCTTTGTCCGCCCTGATTGCTCGAATCAACCATGAGGGCGGACCCCAAAGACTTTTCCCACCATTGGACTACAAAAGCCCAGAGGAAATGGGAGTGTCAGACAGACCTTCTTCACCAGCTCTACCAGAACGCTACCGGTTGAACGGGTGTGGTTTCCCTCCAAGAAGAGAATGGCCAGCACGAGACTCCAAGACCTAATGCGGGAGGTCGAGGCGGAGGCCAGAGCAGCCATAGGCCAACCGGGTCCGGGTCCAGCCCTTACCATAGACGGCAGCCCCGACTTCTGGCTAGAGGCTCTACAAGACCTCCGGGTGCGACTAATTGAGACAGTGGAATGGACGATTCGCAGCTGGAGTGCGACCCTAGGCAGAAGACTCCATCATGCGATGCAGCAGAGCCGACCGGGTACAGCTTCTCCAAGCCCAGACGACATCGCCAGCTTTTCAACCACCTCACCGTCGCCCACCACCTGTCCTGCTTCGTCACCGGAGCCCATAGACTGTGTCATCCCAGTGAGGGTTACTCCTCGACCCGTTCCAGCGGACGAAACCGCAACCGGAGCCGGAGCTTCCAATACGCTCCCATGAAGAAGCCGACACCTACCTGGTTCCACCTGCGGAACCCGCGACTAGTTTCTACAATACCGAGACTGTCGCCTATTTCTCCCCTGAACCGGAGGCCTCCTCTGCAACTACAGAGGCCTACCTTGGTGACCGGGATCGAAACACCACTTCCCGCTGCTACAGAAGAAGAGGCAGGCAGCCTGGAAGTCCTGCACAACGACCCCGAGGAGAACTTTGCAGCACAGCCACCCACCGACCCAGAGGATTTCATCCCATCGTCTTCGTCAGCCGAGCAGCCCGACGTAGTCATCGAAGGAGAGGTCGAGGAGGATGACGACGAGACCTACAGTCCAGCTGAGGATCTCTACACCGGGTTCACCTGGGGAGACACAAGGAATCCTTCTGCCGGGCGATCAGCTCGGGTGCACTGGTCGGGTGCCGCCGCAACAGCATCTTCCCCGGTTCCGTTGAATCGGGCTCCACTCCAGACTGCCCACCAAGCTCGAGCCGTTCAACAACCAGCACGCCGTAGTGACTTGATCCACACGCCGCACCACTCCGACGAAGAGGTACGTCGTATCCGGAGAGACGAGTGGCACACTCGACTGCAAGCCAACATGCAGGCTCGCGCCGAGGCCCGCCGCCAATCTCCATTACCTGAACAATTCCGTAAAACCGGGCGGGTAAGCACCTTTAACTTATCCACCGGGTGGGGATTCGTAAGGGAGGAGGGTGTGAGTACCGAAGTATTTGTGGGGCGTCGTGATGTGGAATCGCACCTACCGCGAGGACATCCAAACCGAGACTTGTATAGAGGGGACATAGTAACCTATGAGCGACATGTATGCTGTGACGGGTGGTTCGCTATACGAGTCCGGAACCCTGCCCTCCATCAGTGACTTTCGTTGTTTGAACTTTTCTACCAAAGAGACTTCTTCCTGTTTGCGAAGTAACACCGCGACTTGGCGGCTACAGCCTGAACTTTTATTCTAAGGACAGCCGACCGCCCGCCGGGTCCGCGCAATGTGTTAACCTGTTTATTTACCTCACTTTTATGCATACAATGACTTGTCATTAATAAAAGTGTATTACCTGTTATAAAATATAAAAATATCTCTGTAATGTGGGTAGTGTGACGCTTGGGGACAAGCGTATTCAACCAAAGGGGAGTGTGGCGCCCCGCAACGAGTGCGTCACAAGAGGGTATTGCAGCCATAAATGCAGCCGCAATATTCTCTGACTCAGCAATGATCCGGTTAACATAGAAATCCAACCCTACATGCATCACCTAGAACAGAGGGCCAATCATAGGTCCTGGGGGGTGGAGTGTTAGGGTAGTGTAGTAGAACACACAATAATCTAGATAGAACAGACAGAGAACCGAAGAGTCTGGAATCTAGAGCAGAGCCTAGAACACAGAACTTGGAGAGGAGCGGGGGCTCCGCACCCTGTGCGGGCCCCTGGGCCGTCACCGGTCGGGTGTCAGCACCTGAGGCCTTAACTACCGGGATCTGGGCATTATCTACACGGGCTCCCAAAAGACTCCCGTGCCCACAACTCACAGCCGGTTCACTGGTACCGAAGCTGGCAGCAGTTCACCTCTGCTACGCGAACCAGAAGCGTGGAGGAGCAGCTTCACAGGAGCACCCCACCACCAGCCAACTTCCAGTCGTCTAACCAGCGGTGTACCCACTGAGGGATCCAAGGCTCCCCAAAACATCCAGAACGTACATCATGGATAGGGCATTGAAGCAGCCTCCCCGTACCCGACCTGGTATTCCTGGGCGACACTGGCAACAAATTAGTTAGAATGGAGGAACACTGCGGATTTCTAAGGGACACCATCACTGCTGAGTCCACCCGGTCTACTACTCAACCACTGTATGCCATGTATTGCCTGCTGGTTACAGTAAAGACCCGTTGCAGAGACTTTCTGTGTCCGTGCTTCCTTATGAACAGTCCGTCCGTACAACAAGGTAACCGCAGCTGCCGCACAACATCTTGAGCAGCTCCAGCCTCCGGGGATCACCGCTCAGCCTGTGGGGAGCGTAACATCTTGCTGCTATCCATCCCCCGGGGGCTCCGCAGCGTCGGTAGTCCTTACCGAATCTACTCATAGGTGGCGTCACGAATAAATTAAAAACCCCTTTAATCTGTTCCCTACAAGACGTCTTCAACACTTTTGATCTGCACTACACCGGGCCCCACTACCGGCAGGCGCGGTCCACCCGTGACAAGGAGGAAGGAAGCATCGCCTGTCTAAACCGGAGTCCCGGCCGCGGTGAGTCATATGCCCCACAATTATAAACTTACCAGCATAGTCCTCAAAGTGTGGGTCCCGATCATCCACCGCCATCTCCTCCTTGCCACGCCCTGTTGGGGAGGGCACGGTGTCGGGCTCGGCCTCCCACATCTCCTCCTCAGCTGGCCCTGTTGGGGAGGGCACGGTGTCGGGCTCAGCCGCCCCCATCTCCTCCACGGCAGGCGCGGTTGTGGAGGGCACGATGTCGGCCTCTGCCGCCCACATCTCCTCCTCAGCTGGCCCTGTTGGGGAGGGCACGGTGTCGGGCTCTGCCGCCCACATCTCCTCATGCAGGCGCGGTTGGGGAGAACACGGTGTCTGCCTCTGCCGCCCCCATCTCCTCCTCGGCAGGCGCTGTTGTGGAGGGCACCTCCTCGTCAGCCGTGTCCGGGGACATGCCGACCCCTGGGCTAGCCACCGAGCTGGACAGTGTGGCAGGTGGGGGATCTTGGGGGCTGGGGCTCTGTGGCCACATGACGTGGCCTTGTGGCAATAATGGCCCTGGGCTGGAGGGTGGGCAATCATCCAGGCCAGCCTCTTGGCCAGCATCCTCGCCCTCCTGTGGGCATGGTGGTGAGGGGATGTCATCATCCTCCTCCATCCATGGCTGCGAGGAGTTGGCAGAATCCTCCTCCGTCCCCGACTGGCCGGACCACTCCTCGGTCTCCTCATGGCCGGCAGCAGCTGCCAACTCATCCTCATCATGGCCGGCATTAGTAGGGGGGGATGGTGTCCCTGGTGCTGGATGTGCCGGTGGGTTAGCTGGTCCTCCTGCAGGTGGCCCATGCTGCCCATCTTCAGAAGAAGAATCCGCAGTATCTGTATTTTGAAGCACAATGAACAAGCTTTTAGGATAAAGTTTATAATAATTGTTGTGTATCTTTATAATTGTGTGCCTATTGTCTTTCCTACATTACGAAATCTGGAACAAGGTCATGTTGGCTGCATGTACTGTCGGTTGAAGACAGTATGTTGACTGACAGGAGGTCGACTACTCTGGGAAGATAGGTTTGCTGTTGCCCACATACAGCAACACATGCTTTAGGTATGTGTGTTGTAGTTTAGGTACGGACAGAAGCTGATGGTGTTTGGACGTGGCTGTCTAGTCATGTGGGTCAGGTGCGATTTTATTTTATGGTCAAACATCATGTTGTGTCTATCTTGTCCCCTCTGTACGGTGGCACATCTGTGGGCCAGTGTCTCATGGTTGGTTTGTGGATAAGCCATATGTCTCCTCAAACAATTGTCAGTGTGGAATCAGGTTAGGCACTAATATAGTGAAGTGACGGCTGAGTGCGGGGTCACCATTTGTGCTGCACATGACTGGTTTGGCCATACTCATGTTTGTGTCCGAAACCACAGGCAATGGGAATTGTTCTCACATGAACATGGTGCATCAATACCCAGTAAAGGAATGTATGTTGATTACCATTCATTCTTGATTTGTCCTTTCCAAAGTGTGTGACAATCAGCAATCTGGCAAAGTTTTGTATTTTGAAGAAGTTTTCGGCCATCATGGAAAGGGGAGGTAGTGTCCAGTTGCCAGTACTATATGTCACCTGGACTCCACAGGCCATCCCCTTCCCATGATGCCTGGGCCCGGCATTGAATAACCGTATATACTCGTGTATAAGCCGACCCGTGTATAAGCCGACCCCCCTACTTTTGCCCCTAAAAACTGGGAAAACTTATTGACTCGCGTATAAGCCGAGGGTGGACTCCAGCACAGGTATACAACCCCCAGCAGTGAGGTATACAGCAGCCTCCCCAGTGGTAGTATACAGCAGCAGCCCCAGTGGTAGTATACAGCAGCCCCAGAGGTATATGCAGCCCCATATGCAGCCCCAGAGGTATATGCAGCCCCATATGCAGCCCCAGAGGTATATGCAGCCCCAGAGGTATATGCAGCCCCAGAGGTATATACAGCCCCAGAGGTATATACAGCCCAGAGGTATATACAGCCCCAGAGGTATATGCAGCCCCAGAGGTATATGCAGCCCAGGTATGCGCCCAATATGCAGCCCCATATGCAGCCCCAGAGGTATATACAGCAGCCCTTAGGTAGTATACAGCAGCAGCAGCCCCAGGGCTGTATACAGCCGCAGCCCCGGAGGTATACAGGCCCCCCATCAAGTTCCAGGGCCCCCCCCCTTGCGCGCCAGCCTGTAAAGTAAAATCATACTTACCAGTGTCCTGTCGCGCCGTCCGCAGCTGCCGACACGCAATCCCGGGCTTCAATCCGCGTCTTCCGGCTTCCGACTTCATGTGGTCGCGGGCAATGACGTCATTGCCCGCGACTACAGGAAATGCGGAAGACGCGGAATGAAGCCGGGGATCGCGTGTCGGCAGCTGCGGACGGCGCGACAGGACACTGGTAAGTATGATTTTACTTTACAGGCTGGCGCGCAAGGGGGGGGGCCCTGGAACTTGATGGGGGGCCTGTATACCTCCGGGGCTGCTGCGGTATTTTTTATATACTCGCGTATAAGCCGAGGGGGGACTTTTCAGCCCAAATTTTGGGCTGAAAAACTCGGCTTATACGCGAGTATATACGGTAAATGTCAAGATGCAGCCTGAAGAGTGTATTTAATTTAGCTAAGGTTTCAACTTGTTTTTAAATTATGTTTTGGGAGTTGGAGGTTGTGCGACCAGCCCAAAGTGTAGGGCCTGCCTCCAAATTAGGCTGACCTCACACTTGCACATGCCTACGCACCGTTTGGCTGAGCCATGTGCAAGGCTCTGCATGCAGCCGGCAGACCTAGCCTTTGTAATGGTTGACACTGTGTCTGCAGATGCATGCAGACCGCCATGCACTCCCATTGCCCACCATTACAGGTTGCATTCTCGGTGTGGACGGGAGTGTGTGATCTGTGGCCATGGCTACGCATGCACACAGATCAGTCATGGGGGCCAATGGGAGCGCAGGGGTGTGTCATGCATCTGCAGACACCGTGTGAAGCATTTTTTGGGATTTCTCTGGCGTCTGCATGCAGAGCCTTGCAGATGGCTCGGCAGAACGCTGCAGAGCCATATGCACCTGTGAAGGCTGCCTCAACCAGAATATATGGTACCACATGTGCGGGTCCAGCCCGGGGACAACACTATCCTAATATGTTTGGAGACAGTGCTGTGTAGTGTGGTACATGTACATGTGCAGATGTGTGTTTGGGTCCAACAGTTACTCACCACGCAGCCTGGCAATCCTGGCACGGATGTCCACAATGCGGCCTGGGCACTTGTATTTCAGATCAGCGATTTTATGCTGGATCTGCTTGGGACTCCTCTCAACACACAGCTGCCGGAGCAGGGCACGCTGGATCTTGCGCACAGTACTGCAGTTACGCAGCCTGGGGTGCCGGTGGTGATGGTGGCCCCAATAATCCAACCGATCACAATGATCATTAGGATCATGAGCTCCGCCATCCCCCACGTGGCTGCGCGCCCTGTTGCGGCCATGACTGTGCTGCAATGTGCACGGGAGGAGCTAGCACCTTGCAGGCGGAATGAAACTGAAAGCAAATTCATGACGTCAGTACGGCCGCTTACGTGGGCCATACAAATTGAAACGCGCCGTACGCGCTGTGGCACGGCAAGGAACACTTCTACGGCACCTATGGGACAAGAACCCGGGGGCGTGGCGTAACGCAACGCTGTGTACAGCGTAACGCACAATCGTTGGGGGGGTATGACAGCGTGCAGACTATATTGGGCCCATGCCAATACTTGAGTTTTTGAGCTTGCCCCCTAGTGTCTAGCCGTAAATTCAAACCAACAAGGCAGGATCAGTCAAACGGCGCCTATGTGTAGTAGTGCTGAAGTGACAGCTCATCTAAAATGGCGGCCTGGGAAGTAAGAACCAATCGTAACGCAGGAGCTTCCACCAATAATAGCTGATGTGGCGCCAGCCAATCGTAACGCATGAGGGTTCACGAATCACAACTGAGGAGGCGTGACACAGGTGAATTCCCGGCACGCCTACGTGTTGGATTTCGCCATCGCTCAATTCACAGCTTTCATACGATATCGTTCATTTACACGCATCGATTCTGCGTATCCATTGAGCCGACATCGTCAGATATGAGGTCCGGATCTCACATCTCGATCTTGCGATCTAATCATTTCTCGTTGATCGTATCTTGCCGTCACATGCACAGACATCGTTCGAGCGATCTTTAAACTGGCGTGTTCAAACGATATCTTACCATATATCGTAGCGTGTGACGGCCGCCTTGAGAAACACTTGATTATCTTGAACAATCTCCAAGATGCTAACATATTCGGCCATGACTGTGGTTATTCAGCATCACCAGTACTATAATTTCTTTAGAGTACTTGCTAGAATTGGGATTACAAATAGTCCTTGTCTAAATGGAAATATTTATAAGAGACAGTTTTGCTAAGAATATTCTGCACTGAACTGAAAATCTGGAGCAAATTGCAGCACTACTGTAGATTTTAATCTGTGGTCAAATCCACATTTCTACTATATAATTGTCTAAGGCGTCTGTCGGTCACAGAAATCGCGCGCCAGACAGAGGCCGCTCATTGGTGCCCACCGCAGGCGGGCACCAATAAGCGTAGACTGTGCAAATAGGCACAAGAATTCAAAGTCTCGAATTCCGCGCCAATTTGCAGCCCGGCTACAGCGGTGCATTGGCGCCACTGCAGCGGGATACACGGTGTCTCCACACAGCCCCCCTGTCCTCCTGTCCGCGCTCCTGGCCCCCCCCTGCTCTTCCTGCCCCCCTCCACTCTTCCCGCCCCCTCCGCTCTTCCGCCCCCCCTCCGCTCTTCCTGCCCCCCTCACTCCCCGCGGCCCCCCTCCCTCTGCCCCCCACTCCCAAGGCCCCCCCCGCTCCCTCTTTCCCCCCCCCCCCGCTCCTCCACGGTCATGATAAAAATAAAAAAACCCTCAGTGAGGATACTCACCTGTCCGCCGGCTCGCTCCGTCTTCTAGCTTCTACAGGGCTTGAGGACCTTCGTTGCCTGGGAAACCGATCAGCAATGACAGGTCCTGTCCTGGGAGCTACAAGACAGAGGTGGAGCAAGCCGACGGACGGGTAAGTATCCTCACTGAGGGTTTTTTATTTTTATTATCAACGTGGAGGAGCGGGGGGGAGCGAGGGGGCGGCGGGGAGCAGAGGAGGGGCAGGAGCAGCAGAGGGGGCAAGAGAAGTGCCTCCATCCTGCCCTGCTGGCTCCATCCTGCCCCGCTTGCTCCATCCTGCCCCCCCCCCCGCCTGCTCCATCCTGCCCAGCCGGCTCCATCCTGCCCACCCGCCATTATCTTGCCCGCCCGCTCCATCCTGTCCCTCGGCCACCATCCTGCCCCACTCGCCGCCATCCTGCCCCCCCCATCCTTCCCCCCCACCACCATCCTGCTCCCCTGGCTCTATCCTGCTCCTCCTATATATCCTGCTATAATATGTAGTTCACTCACGTTGACTGAACAAGTTCTGTCAGTCACAGTATGTCAACTACATACATATTCTAGAATACCCGATGCGTTATAATCGGGCCACCATCTCGTATATCTATAAACATGGATTTTTTGTATATAGATTTTTTTCACAAATTTCTCTACATTAAAAATCACTACGTTTAATAGTTTAAAATAGTTCTTTGTTTTTATTTTCCCTAAACCAGCCTTTTTGAAGAAGAAATAATGTCCTATGTACCACCACATGCCTTACTTCATCCTAGCTATTGCCAGTCTCCCCGTGGATCCCCAGTATCTTCTCCACAGAATTCACCTGGTATAGTATATTCTATTAATACTGTGTTGTGTTCTACAATAAGGAAAGAGGTGCAGTACTATTCCTGCAGTTTTATCAATTATATCCCAAAATAAAAAATATTAATGTGGAAATATTTAGGAAGCATGAGTTGTTTTAGTCGAGAAAAAAGTTAAATACTCGTCATAGATATTTGCATATTTATTCTAATCCTGATTTGTCAATAACAGAATGACCAACTGGCCAAGTAATGGCATTGCTGGACTTGTCTGAAAAAACTACATTTGCAAATGCATATGAATAGTTTGGAAGTCAAATCCTGCTGACAGATTCCCTTTAAATGCCAAGATTTATCACCAAATTACAACTCTGCCCCCCTAACATTCTATGATTACAAAATGATGTACACCTTGGATTTCTGCTACTCTTTGAGAATCAACAATAAGTGTTAAGTTTTCTTTAATGGAGTTGTCAGGTCTACACTAATAATTCTGCTGGGGGTGGACTGCAATTATGCAGTATACATGTTCCCCTCAGAATCCCCAACTAGAGGGCGCAGTCTTGCGCTAAACAAGTGTATGGAGCAAGGCAATGCCCACTAGTCATCCACTCTCTCTAGTTGGACATGCCCGATCCATACCTTTGTATTGGGTGAGGCCACGCACGCTAGTCATGTTCTTGCCCGGGAAATGTATACCACATAATTGCGGTCCATTTCGGCTCAGAAACCAGCAAAACCTCACAGTGCAAAGTGTGTGCGCTGGGAGAATTGAGAAGTCTCAGTCACACAGAGTGACTGCAGAATTACATTCTAGACCAGAGAACGCCTTTAAGTAACATAATATTCTGCTTATGGATAAAAGAAAATGATATAATTCCAGGTACCCAGCGTGCCAATGCCAGAGCACCAGCACCTTATAAAAGAGACTTTGAAGCAAAGTTACGAAATTTCTATCGCAAGTTAGAAACTAAAGGATATGGTCAAGGTCCTGGAAAATTAAAGTGAGATTTTTGTATTTTTTTTTTTGGAACTAAATCATATAACAATAAATAATATTTTTTTATTTTTAACACGTGCTAAATCTGCAGAGGTTTAGGTAGATTGTGAACAAGTATTTCATGTTTATTGTATTATCTGTGTTGATTGTTATATAATCTGCTTTCAATAGCTAATCTGTGCTAAAGTATTAATTTACTAGTAAATTGTTCTGTTTTTATGTGTGTGGTGCAAAAAGGTACTGATTCTTAGGGCCACTTTACACACACCGACTTATCTGTCCAACTTCTGACCAACTTACTGGTTGCAGTGAAATCATGGACACATTGCTCCATTTTGTGACTGTGTACAATGGAACAATGTGTCCATGATTTCACTGCAACCAGTAAGTTGGTCAGAAGTTGGACAGATAAGTTGGTGTGTGTAAAGTGGCCATTAGGGCCGCTTTACACACACACAACTTCTGTGACCAACTTCTGAACAGATCTCTGGTTGCAGTGAAATCAAGGACAATTGTATCATTTGTACTGCACAAAATGGAACAATAGTGTCCATGATTTCACTGCAACCAGAGATCTGTTCAGAAGTTGGTCACAGAAGTTGGTGTGTGTAAAGCGGCCCTAAGGCCACGTGCACACGTTCAGTATTTGATGAGTTTTTTACCTCAGGATTTGTAGCCAAAACCAGGAGTGGATAATTAAATACAGAAGTGGTTCAGGTGTTTCTATTAGACTTTTCCTCTGATTGCTCCACTCCTGGTTTTGTCTACAGCGGCTGGACACAGAATCGGAGGGCATAATGGTGGGTTACACGTAGCGATATCGTCCCGATATCGCATACAACGCCGCTGGAACGCGCATTTTGGAAGCACTTTTCCCGATATCCGCATCGCCGGTTTACACGCTGCGATATCGGGAAACAACGTCCCTCCGATGTGTACGCCCACCAACCCAGCAACGACCATTTAACATGGGAGTTAATGGGTGAGGTGCGAGTACGCATCGGAGTTGTGCTGTCACACGCTGCGATGCTGGTACAACGGCTCTTGCGATATCGGGAAGTTGAATAGCTTTGCTATTCAACTCCGATATCGTTTTGGCATCGTTCCAGCATCGCGTTGTATGCTAAAACAGTACAACGCGCACCCGATATCGGCTCCAACTAGCAACCCACATGACTTTTTGTCGGAGTTGGGTTGGAGTTGGACGCCGATATCTGCGGCGTGTAAACCCACCATCATACCCTCCAGTCCTGTGTGCTGATCCGGTCCGTGGCTGTCTGCCTCAAGCGGACAGCTACGGATCGAATCTCAAACGCAGTCTGAAGCCGGCCTTACTTTTAAAGCATATTTGGTATCTTTTTCATGTCAGTATGTATAGTTTAAAGAAAAAAACTAATAATATATTAACGTTCTTACTCTGGTCACTGAACCTGACAAAAGGCTAAATCTCTTGTTCTGTAGATATAATTTTTCAGGAGTCATTTTGTCTGCATAGGAAGTTTACAATAAGAGGTACTCTGTTGTTCAAGTAAAAACACATAGCCGCCACAGCAAGGTCAAAATATAGATGAAAATCGCCCCCACGGAAAGTTTTATCCTATATTAATTTTTTACATGATGACGATAAATGTTCATGTCCGCATGGTTTTGTGTTAAACCGCACTTTTTCCTGCATAAATACAAGTTTAAGCAAAGGTACATGTGGGCGAGGTTTTTGACTGGAACTTGGCCTCTATGTGCATCTCTCTCAAAAGGTTGGTTTCACACCAAATTAAGTTTTATGCTACTGTTGAGCCCAGGCTTTGGGGTACTCGGGTGTCAGGCTGCAAGGGTTAACGCTCCTGTTGTCACAGGGAGTGGTGGCCGTGCCTGACCCCGTGTCCTGGGCCTATTGTCCAAAAAGGGGTTAATATTTACAGGGGATTATGTACAGTTTGTCGGATGCCACCAGCGCTGCCACAGTCCGCCAGAGGTAAATGGTACTGCGGCAAGTTGGTGAAGTCCTACACAGGTAGGACTGGACCTCCGAGGCAGCGTTCCTGGATGGAAGCAAATTCATTTAAAGAAAAACAAGCAGACTCCAAAGTCATTGTTCCTCCGGGTACTTTACTGTCATTTGCATTAGTCGCATACAAAATTACAGTTCAGCACTCCTGACAGTATGAGGACAGGTAGCTTAACGGGTGGCTGCAGGGAGATCCTAGGTGGTATGGTGGACCCTTGGTGTGTGCCTTCGTGCTCTTCCCTCATCTGTTCCTTTCCTGCTTCCCAGTGGTGGTGTGAAGCCTGGTGACTTAAAGCCCACCTGACCTCCTTCCTTTTTTCACCCTGGCTCCCGTGGGATAACCCTCTGCTGGCTGGCCGCTCGTTCCTTTGGCGGTGCCTGGTACCCTATCTCGGTCGCTCAGGTGCCCGGGAGAATTGTAGACTCCACGGGTCTCCAGATTTTCTGTGGTCCTAAAGTATCCCACAGATGCGGGCTCTGATGCCCGGTAAGCTGTCTGGGATAAACTTCCTCAAGTTCCTCCTCCCTTCAGGCTGTCTGCGCCTGGCAAAGCTTCCTTTTCCTTAAGCCCTCTCCTCTTCCTCCATCTCTCCTCCTGGTCTCTCAGCTGAGAGACGTTGCAGCAAAGACCTAACAGGCCCAAAACTTAGAGGCAAAGACCTCCTTGTTCCCCCTAGAGGTGGTTTTATTCCCTCCCGGGTAACCTCCCACCGTGTAATCTAGTGTGGGAGTGCTGGTGAATGGGTACCATCCACCATCCTATGATCCACCTGCAGCTGGAGTATCTGCACCTCTTTTACGGGTACAGTACCCCTCTGTGACGGCCGCTTGGCGGGGCATCACACTACTATATGTTCAAAATGTTAGCACAACATTATATAAATGTTTATTTTTGGAATCTGCC
This sequence comes from Allobates femoralis, assembly GCA_033576535.1. Taxonomy (NCBI): domain Eukaryota; kingdom Metazoa; phylum Chordata; class Amphibia; order Anura; family Aromobatidae; genus Allobates; species Allobates femoralis. The sequence continues at coordinate 135,959,401 of JARQOC010000011.1, forward strand.
TTAGATTACATTAGGTTTGTTATTTGTAATGTTGCAGACTAATAATGCGAAGAGATCACTTATTAGAAGATGCCTTCAACCAAATCATGGGGTATTCAAGAAAAGATCTTCAAAGAAATAAGCTTTATGTTACTTTTGTGGGGGAAGAGGGGTAAGTGTTACATGCCAATTTTATTTTTGTTTCCATAGAAACCACAAAAATATCATGGCCACCTCTATCTCATGTCTTATTATGCAATCATGAGCCATATTATGACCAAACGCTCTTGATTTTCAACTTTTAAAATGTTCACATAATATTTCGGGCTAGTCTGCCATTTTACATCATGTATTTATTATTAATTATTATTATTATGCATATGGCCTTTTTTCAGAGAATATGAATTATGACACAGGCATTTTTTCCACTCATGGTTAGTGATTGGGTGAAGCCATTTATTATCAAACTACTATGTTTTCTCTTTTTAAATTATAATGACAACAAAAAATATCCACATGACCCTGTTCAAAAGTTAACATACTACAGTTCTTAATACCGTGTATTACCCCCTCTATCATCAATGACAGCTTGAAGTCTTTTGTGATAGTTGTGGATGAGGCTCTTTATTTTCCCACATGGTAAAGCTGCCCATTCATTTTGGCCTCCAGTTCCTGTAAATTCCTGGGCTTTCTTGCATGAGTTCTACTCCACTGAGTGGCTCAATGATATTGAGGTCAGGAGACTGAGATGGTCACAAACTTTCACTTTGTTCTGCTGCAGTCAATGACACGTTGACTTGGCCTTGTGTTTTGGATCGTTGTCATGTTGGAACGTTCAAGTACGTCCCATGTGCAGCTTCCGAGCTGATGAGTGCAAAATTGCCTCCAGTGTTTGCTGATAACGTGCTGTATGCATCTTTCTGTCAACTTTGACCAAGATTCCCTGTGCCTTTGTGGCTCATCCAACCCCACATCATCAGCGATCCACCTCTGTGCTTTACAGTAGGAATGGTATGAATTGCATCATAGGCCTTATGACTCACCGTAAGCTGGGTTCTCAGGTCTCAGGCGCTGGCTGTGGTCACGGTTCTGTGCCTGAGGCTGTGGAGGCCCGGTGGTCAATGAAGGGTTAAAGTAAGGTTAAATGGAATAAAGTTACTGTTTCGTGACGCCACCTGTAGGGGTCCAGTGATGGCACCGACGCTGCTTTGGACCTCCGGGGATGGGCTGCAGCAAGATGGATCTGCTCCCTACAGGATGAGCGGGAGTTCCCCGGGGTCAGGAGCCGCGATGATGGAATGAATACGGCAGCTCAGTTGATTCTAGAAGTCAGTTAGTATCCAGTTTGGAAATAATGCTCAGACACGATGCTCCTCTGCACGGTCTTTACTTAGTTCTTATTCAGTACACGGGTATAACGGTTTCAGACTTTCAGGTAACGGACCGAGTGGTCCTGTGATGAACAGTGTCCCTCCAAGGCTCCACAGTGTCTCTCTAAATCTGACTGTCCCTTTTACTCTTCACTGCCTTCCACGTACCAGGTCAGGATACAGAGGAACTTCTAGTGGGCACCCGAGCCGTTGGCCTGGCGGCTCCCAATGGGTCCCTGGACCTCAATGGTGGTTACCCCTCCCGGTACAGCTGCGGGGATGGTGGTTTGTGTATTGCGCTACTATGAAGCCGTCAATCACTCTGGTTCTGTAGTGCAGCGATGAAGCATCTGCACTACCTCGGAGCTGGTACTCCGGTTGGACTGGGCTCGGGTCGTCTCTTCACCCGTTACTCGTTCACTTAGCCCTCTTCACTTCTGGGTCACCGTCCCTAGGTGCCCTCCCTGTTAGCTGTTCTGTCACGACATCTGTTCTTGTTCCTGTCTCTCCAACTTTCTAACTCTTTCTGCTCTTTCCCCACTGCTATGCATCTAACTCTCCTCCCGCCAGGACCGGTTGCCCAGGAAACGGGTCTCTAATTGGTCCTCTGCCTCTAGATGTTGCATGTGGCGTATGGAGCCTTGGGATTAACCTGTTCATCACTGAGACGGAGAATACTGCACCTTCAGTCAGGGGTGCAGTACCCTCCTGTGACGCACTCGTTGCGGGGCACCACACTTATTGACACCTCTCCAAATGAATCTTTTATGGTTGTAGAAAAAAAGTTAGATTTTTTGTTTCATCACTCTAAATTACCTTGTTTCAGAAGTTTTGAGGCTTGTCTCTGTGCTGTTTGGTGTATTGTAGGCGACATACTTAGTAGCATTTGCGCAGTAATGGCTTTCTTCTGGCAATTCGATCATGCAGCCCATTTTTATTCAAGTGCCTCCTTTATGTGCATCTGCTAGTTTTCAGTGAGTCCTGTATTGCAGCTGATGTTATTTGTGGGTTTTTCTTTGCACCCCGAACAATTTTCCTGGCAGTTTTGTGGCTGAAATTCTTGTTGGCCTACTAATCATGGTTTGGTTTTACAGAGCCCCTGATTTTCCATTTATTAATCAGTTTCAACACTACTGACTGGCATTATCAATTCCTTGGATATCTTTTTGTATCCCTTTCATGTTTTATACAGTTCAACTATCTTTTCCGCAGATCCATTGGCAAGTCTTTTGCTTTTCCCATGACTCACATTTCAGTCATGTCAGTGGCTGGATGAAAGATGCAAGAGTCTGTCCGGATCCCAGAAACTCACATAGCTTTTATGCACATACACTGATTACAAGCAAACAGGTCCCAAGTGAGGATGTTACCTTTATTAGCCACTGAAACCCATTTATATCAACATCTGTGCATGTTATCAGGCCAAAATCACCAGGGTATGTGAACTTTTGATCAGTTTCATTTGGATGGTTTAGGTTGTCATTATGATTTAAAAAGAGAAAACACAGCAGTTTGACAATAAATGCATTCACCAAACCACTAACCATGAGTGGAAAAAAATTATTGTGTTATCATTCATATTCTCTGAAAAAATGCCAAGAAAGCAAAAAATCTGCTGGGCTATGTAAACTTTTGAGCACAACTGTGAGGGTGCTTTAGATAAGTGCAATACACACTTCTATGATGATCTGAAACTGCCTCTAATATGCTGTGGGAGGTCCAGTTGTGGAGTCATAATACTGGTTCAAAATATTACCTGTATTATGCTCATCTGCATGGGGCCTCAGTCTAAGAATTCTGATATTTTTCTAACCTACAAATTACCTTTCCTAATAAACTTCTTTTCTCAAAAGGGTATCAAGTTGTCTCTTGAGCCCACTCACAGTTTTGCAATCTTCTTATTTCTTGATTTTGAGGGGGCACACACTCCTTGAGTTAGTGTTCTGGCCAGTAACAGAGGTGTAGTATTATAAAGAACTTCTGCCAAGCTTTATAGTTCTACATAACACATTCAGCTATTTTTGGATTGGTCTGAAGTGTGCATTGTATATAGAAATAATGGTCCATTTGACACACTCCGCTCTGGAGAGTGAGAACTGAACTACTTTGGAAGTGGCTAATGATGGGTCTAATGATTTTGCAAGACTTATAACAGCAATTTATCAGGAGTTGAGAGGCAGGGGCAAAGAAGTGAGCAGCTGTTTTATAGAAATCAGTGGACTGGAGGCTGGTGGCTGGTATGTTACGAGTTAACTCCCTTCCCAGATTGTAACTATTCCTCACAACTGGCAAGGCTTTGGTGGCCGAGCTCCATGGAAAAAAGCTGTACACTTTGGAAGATAAAAGCTCTCATAATGGGAGAATGATGCCAGATACAAAAAGCAAGTCAGTTGCAAAAAATGCTTATTTTCATTGTGTCTAACTAAATAAATAAATACTATTTAATAGCTTAAAAATACTCTGTGAGTGTAATAGTTATTTCAGAGGTTGAATATTAGTTATGAGGACCCACTATTTTACTATTAATGCTGCGCTCCCACAGGTTACTAGTCACACTCTAGAGGAGGGCGTTGCTTGGAAGCTCATGCAATGCAGTCACACCTAACTTGAGCTCCTGCTTTTCAGCCTAAACCTACTGGATTTCAGCCTGTTCCTAAGCTGAATTATCTAACAAACCCACTGGATCGAATTGGATTACCGCCAAGAACCCTCTGGACCCTCTGGACTGCTTCCTTTTTCCCTGGACTGCTGACTTGGGACCTTTATTTGGATATTACTACTGAAGATGATCTTTTTGGGGACTGCTGGACTAATTTGAGGTGCCCCCGGATCTCTTCTACTCAATTCCGTCCCCCCCTGCTTGGGGGCCCCTCCGGGGCCCGGCGGACCCGAAAATCACCCTCTTAGTGTCTCCCACCTTTGCCGCCGTTCCGCAGAGCTCAGAGAGCGGGAGTTGCTATAGCAACTATCGCCGGCTTCCCTGCTCCACTGTGAGTTGTGCCCGCCTGGAGGATCCCTTGCATCGCTTACCACTCGTTCCTACTGCTTTCTCCTGGAAGGGGACCGTCGAGATCTGCATCTTCACCTTCTTTCCATCGTTGCTGGGGACTTCTGGACTTGTGTACTTTTCTTCTCCTACCCTGCGGCTGCCTCCGGCTTCTCTCATCGCGGCGGTACTGAATCAGCTGTTCACACCCGGAAGGGACCGGACGTACTGATACTTCTGATAGCTCCTTTGTGGCCTCTACTAACTTTGGACCTACTCATTGGATCTGGGGACTACTCTTGTAAAGGTTATCTTCTGCTGGCACCACTTGTCTCTGTTGTAGTTTACAGAGAAGTGGCATAGCAACTGAGGCTTATAACTAAGGATCGGCTCCCGGAGTCCTGCACCCCGGTGTGTAGCTAACTCACTCAGACAGCCCCTGATGGTCTGAACGGATCCTGGACCTGCTCCTTGGATGTTTGAGTGCCTCAGATCCCGGTGATTGGAGCCTTTGGAGCTTTCAGTTTCAGGAGCCTGTCAGCAGAACCGGCTCTGCTGTATCAACCTACAAGTCTACTCTGCCTGACTGGGTGCTACAAGATCCCTACAGACTCAACTCTGCTATACTAACCCATGACAAACTCAGCTCAAGAAGTATAACTTTTTGACCATTGTTTATTCGTTCTCCCTCTTCTTTGTCTTCCTATCAACCCTTTCTATCCCTTTGCTGCTTAAACTGCTGGTTCACCCCCTTGGAAGCTGATATAGCGGCTTTGGTTGCTGATAAGCACGTCGGGTGCATACTAGCAGCTAATATACTATACACCTGCTTATACTAGGGGGCTGTGATAATATACAACCCTAAGATATTGTCTTCTGGCTTGCCCTCATTTAATCTTCTTCAATATTAACCTCTAGTATCCCTCTCCTATCTAGGTTGCCGGCTCTGCTCCTTAGCAGCTGTTGCTGCGACTTTGGTTGCTGACGAGCACGTCGGCTTTATACTAGCGACTAACACAGTATACATTGCCTACACCTGTGACTGTCACAATATAAAACTCTAATTTATTGTCTACTAGCCTTTGTATACATCTGCACAACTGGTGACTGTCAAAATATATAACCCTAAACCATTCCCTAATAGCTTATCTTTCCTCTACTCCTCTCTCCATTAACTCCTATCTTCTCCTATCTTAATTGTCGGCTCTCCTTCTTAGTGGCCATTATAGTGTGTCTGGTTGTTAACTAGCACAGCAGCTTCGCATTAGCGTCCGTTACAGTATATATTAGTCCTATTACTAGATTACTGGTATACTCTGCTTACTGAGGGACAGAGAATCCAGTTACATAAAATAAATATAACTACTACTTGATTTCTTGTTACCTCCCTGTAGAATCATCTCTGTTTTATCTACAGTTTTACTTTGCCTTTGCTAACTGAAATACTGTTTTGGCCATCTCTGTAGCAGTTTGTAGGGGGAATGCAGCTAGTTGAGCGGTATCCCCCTATTTAACGCGTTATTTTTTATATATTGCTTCTGAGAGGTTTGGGAAACTAGTGGGGATTGTTTACCTCAATTGAATCATTATACTGCTTTATTGAGATATAAGGGCACTAGAGAGGTCACCATTGGATTTAACTTGATTTTTAGACCTACATATTGTATACTTTTAAGCCTGGTTACCGTTCTTTAAACTTGCCTGTGTGTCGAAGGAAATCATGTTCATTTTGTGAACAGTATTAGAGCAATTTATCTACTCTGTGAGGCTAACACTGTGACTCACTGTTGCTTAGCAACTGTCTTAGTATTGTACCTTGTCTTATCATCACATAGGGAGATTATGGGGTAACTAGGACTCCTTGTAAGACCTAAAGCAGTGATGGCGAACTCCAGGCCTCGAGTGCCACACACAGTGCAGGTTTTCAGGATTTCCTTATATTGCACAGGTGATAATATAATCACCTGCACTGGTGAGGATTCCAACCTCTGTGCAATGCTGAGGAAATCCTGAAAACCTGCACTGTTGGTGGCACTCGAGGCCTGGAGTTCGCCATCACTGACCTAAAGCATTAAAAATAATATTTGTGCATATGTATGTTCTTTTAAGGCTTTTTAGGTTTTTATGATCTCTGTTGCGCTTTATCCTGAACTATCTGTGGATCCTATTTTAACCCCTTAAACTTGGGATAGGCCCGTCAGGGAGTTTTTTTTTTTTGTTCCACCTGGCAGCGACAATTCCTTGTATAGAAATTACTGGAGAAGCGGTGTGGACCTTGGTGTTCCTATTCTGCCTTCATCCCAAAAAAAAAACAAAAAAAAACATATTATTTACCGCCGGTAGATTGGTGTCTCTACGGGATAACACAACCCCTCTATTTGTAATACCCTTCGAACCTCTCCGGTATTGGCTCCAGCATAAATATTCGGGGCTAAATATACACATAGACACCCTACTCTCATCTTGAATCCCCATCATAGCCACCTCTAAAATAAGCATCTACGAGTCGAATCCGGCCTATACGGAAATTTTTATACCTCCTATTCCGGAGCGCCACCGGAACTAACCTCCCCCCTTAACCCCCTTTCCCTGTTCAGAAATAGACCTTGTATACGGAGCAGCTAGATTCGAGATCATTGCCGCGGTTGTGCATTATTCCGGGGTTCGCTGGTATTGTTATTTTATGATTCAGCTTAGGACTTTTACTCAAGGGATATTTGTTTCTCTTTAAACAGTCAACAATTATTCAACCCCTTTACTCCTCCCCAAATACCGCTGGTAGATCAGGACCTTAAAAGGTACCTTGACCTATTCACCTATAGCATATTGAGATTCTTCCCTATTTGGCCCCCCCCTCCCGAACCGTAGGCTTCTACGGACACACAACTGAAGCTTCTTCCCCAGCTTAAACCCCCGCCATGGCCTCCTCTAAGACAAGAGTGGATAAAGCGAAACCTACTCAAAAGGAAGATAAGCCAACAAGATCTACACCAAGGCACAGATCTGGATCTCCTAGACTAAGCCAAGCTGGTCCTTGGTTTCAGGACCGGAACCAGGACCAGGACCAAATGGAGGAAACGACCCCCTCTTACCCCCAGCCTGCTAAACAAAAAAGAAAGGAGATGGCCACTAAGAAAAAACCTTCCTTACAAAAACTGGAGGAACTCGACAGCCCGGTCTCAGATGCCGATACCTCACCTACTGTCAGCCCGCTAAAGCAACGGATGAGAAGGGAAGACTCCTCCCTGAAAAAACGCAACACATTGGACAGTTTTGATTGGTCGCAGCCAATTGACCAAAACGTTTTTAGGGGCATCTTCACTGCATTGGACACCAGATTCAATGAACTACAGGTTTCCATGAACTCTATTTCTCACAGAACCGACAAAACTGAATCCAACCTCGCTGAACTGACAAACAAATACGACAACCTAGTTAAGGACCATCGCCTCCTCAAGAAGGATTTTAAGGCAATTAATAACAAAGTCGTTGATCTCAAAGACAGAGATAGGAGGCAAAATCTTAAGTTTAGAGGCATCCCGGAGACAGTTAAAAGCGACAAACTCAGCTCATACATCAAAAACCTTTTAAAATGCGCTATCCCTTCTCTGATGGAATTGGAATTGATGGCTGTAAGAATTCATCGCATCCCCAAGCCCAGGTCTCTCAAACCTGAGATACCAAGGGACGTAATTATGAAGTTCCACTTCTTTCACGTCAAGGAACAACTCTTAGACCATCTGCGTACGGCTAGAACTCTTCCCAAACCGTATGAAGCTATCAGAGTCTTTGCGGATCTTTCTAAGGAGACTATGTTCCGAGGAGGCAACTGGCTCCCCTATTTAATATTTTGCAAAAAAAATCAGATCCCTTACAGATGGGGTTTCAACCCCACCAAAATTCTTTTCCACTATCAGGGAATATCTTTGGCTTATCAGATGTTGAGGAAGGCCTGAGGGTTCTTAAGGACTTAAGGGCCTGTCACACGTGTCAATGTCGCTGGCGATATCGCTCATGCGTCACAAATTATTAATCGCCTGAGCGATGTGGAATTATCGCAGGTAAGATGTCACACGCGTCAATATGACCCAGCGATGCG
>JARQOC010000011.1:135967934-135984860 GCA_033576535.1 Allobates femoralis
TTAACAGGTTGACTAAATGCAACCACTAAAAATCAGAGCTAACTGTGATTTTGGCAGTTGAAACTGTTGAAAGCACATGTGCCGCAACTACTGCAAGTAAAGCACAAATTCCATTAACATTTCATGCAACTTACAGTAAGAGTGCTGTAGGTCACCATTAGACAGCAAGTGTCAAAATTGATGTGTTCACACTATAAATTCCACAAATAGCAGAATAAGTCAGATTTAAAATGAAAATGTCTATTCTTTCCCTATGTGTCTAAATATGTACCTATATGTATGTATGTATTTATATGTACAGAACACACTTCAAGATAGAGATGTGTGTGAACAGCTGTCCCACCCGTCTCTAATGCTGCCTTCAGACTTGCAGATGCATCTGCAGCATTTTGCAGATGCATCTGCATGCAGAGAGTAAACCCTATCTGCTTCCAGACAGCCGAGCACACCCATTCACTCCTATATGTGATCTCTGCGCAGGCAGATGCTTGGGTACAGATCACAGACTCTCCTCCGCACCAGGGACACGACATATTGCATCCCTGGTGAGGGTGGGAGTGTGTGATTTGTATGCAGGCATCCGCCTGCGCACAGATCACATATAGGAGTAAATGTGTGCGCACGGCTGCCTGCAAGCATCTGCAGACACCGTGCGTCCCATTATAAAGATAGGGTCTACCGTCTGCATGCAGATGCTTGCAGATGCATTTTCAAAACGCTGCAGATGCATCTGCAAATCCGAAGGCAGCCTTAGCTGTTCACAAAAACCTCACCCTGTATAAAAAGAAAATGAAATCTCGCAGCAGCTATACTGCTGGAGCTTCAGGTTCTTATCACTAAATGCAAGCATTTAGATGATACACATCTACAATCTACTACAAAATGTGTGTTTATATACATATACAATGAAATGTAAAAATAAAGTTTAAAAGCTAAAAAAGTAAGTACTATATATTTTTATAACTATTTTATATCTAAAACCTATTTATAATATCTTTATAACGAAAGTAATATTTTTGGTATTTTTGTCTATTTCTATTCTTCTACATCTATAGCTAAATTAAATTATTGTAATATTTGTGTTTAATTAGAAAGTATGTATCTAAATAGAATATGTATGTAAATAATTGAAAGTAAAATATTTTTATACACTATATTTTTAGTGAAAAGTGAAACTAAGGACTATATTTCTTAAAGACCTATTTAATATCTAATAACTAATTATAATGTCTTTATCTAAAACTAAAGTAATTTGTTAGGTATTTTGGATTATTTCTATACATCTATTTGTAAACTATTTTTTTATAATTTTTTTGGTCAATTCCTATACATCTATGGGTAAAGTAATTTGTTTTTTTTTTTTTTAGTACTATACATCTATGGCTAAACTATTTTATGGGAATATTTTTGTTTAATTAGAAAATAATTATGTATCTAAATGTAATATGCATATAAAGAATTTAAACTAAAATATTTCTATATACTATATTGTTATTGAAAATGAACACTAATGACTATATTTCTTAAATAACTATTGTATATATAATAACTAATTGTAATATCTTTTTGTATAACAAATAATATTTTTTTTTTTTTCTATTGCTATACATCTATGGCTAAACTAATTTATTGTAATATTTGTATTTAATTAGAAAGTAAGTATGTATGTAAATCTAATATGTATCTAAAGAATTTAAAATAAAATATTATTAGAGAGAATATTTGTAGTAAAGAGTATTTCACTACTGGGCAGCAATTTGACTTGAATGGGTGTATCCAACACTTTCACCTTAACATTGCATCGTGTTTTCACTCGTGAAAAATCCACATATAACTGTCCATGTCCAAAAATTGTTTGTGACAAAAAAATCCCTAATTTCTTCAGTGTATGGCCTTGGGATTTGTTGATGGTCATGGCAAAAGTAGACTTCACGGGAAATTGTTGATGTCTTAACTTGAAAAGTAAGGCAGTCTCTGATGGAGATAAATAAATCTTTGGAATAAACACCACATTTCCTTCTGCAGACCCAGTAATGACTTTTGCTTGAATGAGATTGTCAAACAAAGTGATGACAATGAAGCGATTCCCATTGCAAAGACCTTTTATGCTGTTAAAGGTGTGCAAAAGCATGACAATGGTACCAATGTGTAATTTGAGGCGATGATAAGGCATTCCCATTGGTGTGAGTGAATTTAAAAATTCCACTGGATATTGGTCTGAATCTTCAGTCTGAATCGAATCATCACTAATGTACTCAGTGTATTCAGCAGCAATGCAATCCATAACCTGAGAGTTCACCATTTCCACATGGACATTTTTAGGACAAAGATTGTCATGTGATGCAGCAATGTGAATGCTTTCATTGTTATATCCATGATGTATGTAAATGTAATATATATCTAAAGAATTTAAAATAAAATATTCTTATAGACAATATTTTTTGTAAAGACTTTTTCTGAATGAGGCAGCAAGTTTCCTTGAATGGGTGTATGCAGTACTTTCACCTTAACAATACATCTTCTTTTCACTCGTGAAAAAGCCACATATAACTGTCCATGTCCAAAAATGGGTTGTGGGGCAAAAAATCCCTACTTTCTCCAGTGTATGGCCTTGGGATTTGTTGATGGTCATGGCAAAAGTAGACTTTACGGTAAATTGTCGATGTCTTAACTTAAAAGGTAAGGCAGTCTATGATGGAGCTAAATCAATCCTTGAAATAAACACCACATTTCCTTCTGCAGAGGCAGTAATGACTTTTGCTTGAATGAGATTGTCAAACAAAGTGATCACAATGAAGCGATTCCCATTGCAAAGACCTTTTATGCTGTTAAAGGTGGGCAAAAGCATGACAATGGTACGAATTTGTAATTTGAGGCGATGATAAGGCATTCCCATTGGTGTGAGTGAATTTAAAAATTCCACTGGATATTGGTCTGAATCTTCAGTCTGAATGGAATCATCACTAATGTACTCAATGTATTCACCAGCAATGCAATCCATAACCTGAGAGTTCACCATTTCCACATGGACATTTTTAGGGCAAAGAATGGCATGTGATGCAGCAATGTGAATGCTTTCATTGTTATATCCATCGTATGTAAGTGTAATATATATCTAAAGAATTTAAGATAAAATATTCTTATAGACAATATTTTTAGTAAAGACTTTTTCAGAATTAGGCAGCAACTTTCCTTGAATGGGTGTATCCAGCACTTTCACCTTAACATTACATTGTCTTTTGACTCGTGAAAAAGCCACATATAACTGTCCATGTCCAAAAACAGGTTCTGGCAAAAAAATCCCTACTTTCTCCAGTGTTTGGCCTTGGGATTTGTTGATGGTCATGGCAAAAGCAGGCTTCAAGGGAAATCGTCGACGTCTTAACTTGAAAGGTAATCCAGTCTCTGATGGAGATAAATCAATCCTTGGAATAAACACCACATTTCGTTCGGCAGACCCACTAATGACTTTTGCTTGAATCAGATTGTCAAACAAAGCAATGACAATCAAGCGAGTCCCATTGCAAAGACCTTTTCTGCTGTTAAAGTTGCGCAAAAGCATGACAATGGTACCGATTTTTAATTTGAGGCGATGAGAAGGCATTCCCGTTGGTGTGAGTGAATTTAAAAATTCCACTGGATATTGATCTGGATCTTCAGTCTCATCAGGATCAATGGAATCATCACTAATGTATTCAGTGTATTCACCAGCAATGCAATCCATGACCTTAGAGTTCACAATATCCACATGGTCATTTTTAGGGCAAAGAATGGCATGTGATGCAGCAATCTGAATGCTTTCATTGTTATCTACATCAATGACAATGTTTTCACCAAATATAGCAAGTATAATTGAGCCAGTGCAGATCATGTCTTGTGGGATTTCAATGGTATCATCTCCAAGGTTGAACTCATTGGACAATTCACCATTTCCCAGTTGAAGTAACCAACGGCTATAATCAGGATCAATGGAGCGCATATTGTTGAAGAGTGGCAATTGAGTGAAAAGCTGCCATTGTTGTGAGTATTTAATACAACTCTTATAATGTCAGTTCTTGTACCATGTGGGATGATAGGCAGACACTGTCGAAAGTCTCCTCCCAGAACAATGACTTTCCCTCCAAAAGGTGTTGTATTTTTCTTGGAGATATCTGTTGTCATGACATCCCGTAAAAGTTGAGCTATCACATGCAATGCATATTTAGATAACAGAGTGGACTCGTCAATAATGAAAAGTTTGGTACTTTTCAAATGTTGTGCAGCATCTGTATCATTTTTAATCCTTGAAACGGAAGTTTCATTGATTGGAATTGGTATTCCGTAAAGCGAATGGATGGTTCTACCTCCTTGCAGTAAGTTAGCTGCAATCCCTGTACTGGCTGCAGGTGAGACAATTTCGCCTTCTCCTCTTAGTTCATGAATTAATAAATCATACAGATATGTTTTGCCACTGCCACCTGGACCGTCAATGAAAAAGCACTTAGGTTGTCCACTTCTATCGTGTAAAGCTTGATTGATCGCATCATAGGCCAAAAGTTGTTGGTCATTTAAAGTAGCTTTCATTTGCTGAGCTCTTCTTAACTCATCATCCTTGTTGTATAGTGGACCGATGTATGGCTTTCTTTTTGGTCGTGGTAGATTAAAATCAGTAAAAGTTTTGCCATGAAATTTTAGAATAGTTTGGACATCAGTCATACCATATCCTTCACAATTCTCACACTCCTCAGTGTTGGAGTGATATGCATGGCAGTAGTCTTGGATAAAGTCTTGTTTAAATTCTTTCCACAACTCCAATGGATGAGCTGGAGGACCAAAAATACATATATATGCGAACATATCACAAAGCTGTGCAGGCATGTTGAGAACACAGGCATCCAATAAAGTATTTCTCCAAACAGTGTCATCGAAGAGCAATCCAAGAGCTAATGCTGCCTCTTTGAAAGTTGGGTATGTCACTTCATTAACAGTCTTAATGTTGTCAAAACTTGTTGCTCCTTTGACATGCAGTAACAACAACCTTAAATAGTACCGTTCTTGATCTTTCATACTGACAGTATACATTCTTCCAATCACTGAAGAACCTCGTCGCTTTCTAATTTCCCATGCACCTTCTTTCCAAACATAGTGCTCTGGAATTTGGCGGTAGAAGTAATCATGAGCATGCGGGTCACTCTCATTCAGCTCAAAGTAGCCCATAAGAGTAGATTTTCTGTGCATTGTGTAACTGATGTCATCAACAGAGTCATCCTCATGAAAATAAAGTGGTTGAGAATGTGGGAGATGTACAGCCAGACGAATAATGGAGTGCGATTGTCTATGCATCGGGTAAGCAAATATTCGCCAAGCTGCCTCCGGTGCACTCACGTATTTTGAATCCATGAATTGATGTGTTTCATCATGGTGGATATTGGTTTGGCAAATTTCAAGATTGGCTTTATCATGTCCTTTGTAGACATATTTGAATAGGTATTTTACACTTTGAATGGAAGCACATACCTCAACATTAATATGACACTTGTATGTTAATAGTAGGTAAGGGTTATAGGGAACAACCCAAGAATTATCAATCATCTTTGAACGGATTTGAAAGGATGATCCTTCCTTTCTTTGATAAGTAGGGTATGCATCCTTAGCTATGAGTGTTCTTGGTTGGAAATCTTTAGGAAAACCTTTCTTACACTTGCCAAGATCCATACATGGAGAATTGGGGTTGTGTTGTCCACAGGGTCCATGAATCATGTGTTGCATCACAATGTCATGGAGCAGAGGGTATTCTTCTGGATCAGGGATTTCAGCCCAAACTATATTATCCACTTCAACCTCAGTTCTTAGTTTGGATTTGCTATCCAGAATGATCAAAATGTGAGCGTGTGGTAGGCCACTCTTTTGGAATTCAATCACATGAACCATTGCACAAACTTTGCCAAATAATCCAGTGTTAATTTCTTTTAATAGGGCTTCCAGTTTAATTCTGAAGACACGGGCGACTAAATCAGGTCTATGTTCCACACGCTGCCATGGCTCTAAATTGTTTGTAATCTCCCTCCATTTAGGATTACAGGTCATGGTTACAAAAAGATCTGGTCGTCCAAATTTAGTCACAATAGCCATGGCATCCTGATAGCGTTGCTGCATGTTTCTGGGACTGCCTTCAAAGGAAGATGATAAAATCACCGTCTTGCCAATGGGAATACCTTTCTCAACAGATTGTTTCAGGAGATGTTCCTGGAGTACGCAATAATCCTCCACTTTTAAATCCTTTTGATGATGACGGATAAAATTTAAGCGATTAGCCTCGATTTTCACATACGCATCCACTAAGTACTGCTGTGTTAGTTTGCCACCATTCAGGACAGGATTGAACTGATTCCGTACAGACAGCAAATAGCAGTAATACTGGAGCTGTGTAACCCGGCGTTGACTTTTGCCTTGATGCTTGAGTCCCTCATGCCAGCCTTGTTCTCCATGAGGGAAAAATAAAGGATAGAGTAATGCATCTAAATTGCTGTGTAGAATACTGACTTGCTGTGTTTTTGGGGCCAAGGGGTTATTTGGATCAGGTTTCAAATGAATTAAAATGTCTCTATTGAATGGTGGCTCTCCATCAGCATTTTTAAAGACCACAGCAACTTCATTGGCAGTAGGATTGTTATAGCGTCTCGGGTCTTGGCCTCTGTCTTGTTTAATGGCCATGATAATATATGGCATGACGGTGCCATGTTCTACTGCCTTCTGTTCTTCTAATTCAACGTGACGTAGCATTTTGTAGGCCGAAACAAAGGGATTAATATTATCCAATTGAAGAGCAATGATACTCATTAAAGTAGGATTACATTTAACATTTTCTGGACACTGTAGCCGTTGGTCTGTAGCGCTTAGAGTATCTAAAATGTACAGTTGTACATATGCTGGAGTTTGATCTTGAGCAGGATGGAGTGTTCCAGTGCGATGATAAATTTGCCCATGAATACGAAAGCAGTATGGGCCATGTCCAGGAGGTAGAGAAACATGGGCACCCATGGAGGCAAAAGCAAAAGAACTATTAATGCTCCTTATATTCTCCATCAAATTTTGACTGTACTCACTCTCTCCTTTCAGCAGGCGTTGGAAGACGTGCGGGTATTGAGGTAATGGTACCTTTACTTTTCCCTTGTGGCAACAAAGAGTAAACTGTTGATCTGATGGTCGTTCAGCAGTAAAATGTCGAGCCTCACAATGTTCACATATTACATTCATGAAACCACAGAAATGTTCTACAATAACATGATCCTGATCAATAAATCCCATTTGATGTAGGAGAGGTGAATAGAATAAACGTAGAAGTTTATTATGTAATCCTACATAAATGAGACGTGGAAGGGATGTAGATTCCAAACATTCAATAAATGAAGAAGTGGAATATATATTCCGTTCTGCCTCTTGCAATATAGAAGTGGAAGAAGAAGTTTGGCGTTGTTCACGACGTAATGTAGCCAAATTGGCCAAGTGGACTTGTCTAGACGTAGGAGAATCTGTATCTTGACGCATCTGTCTTTTCCTTTTAAGCCTCAAAATTTTACACTGTTTGCTGTATGGCGTCTCCTCAGCACAGTGTTTTTCGTTTTGATGTGGCCTTGCGATGCGGTAAAGGCTGTTCAGTTGTAGTCAAGATAGTAGAAGAAGAGGTGGCAGCAGTCTGAGCATCAGACAAAGAGGTGGCAGCAGTCTGAGCATCAGACAAAGAGGTGGCAGCAGTCTGAGCATCAGACAAAGAGGTGGCAGCAGTCTGAGCATCAGACAAAGAGGTGGCAGCAGTCTGAGCATCAGACAAAGAGGTGGCAGCAGTCTGAGCATCAGACAAAGAGGTGGCAGCAGTCTGAGGATCAGATAAAGAGGTGGCAGCAGTCTGAGGATCAGACGAAGAGGTGGCTGCAGTCTGAGGATCAGACGAAGAGGTGGCAGCAGTCTGAGGATCAGACGAAGAGGTGGCAGCAGTCTGAGGATCAGACGAAGAGGTGGCAGCAGTCTGAGGATCAGACGGATATCCTACAGGCATTAACTTTTTCTGTTTGCGTCGTTGAGGCAGAGGCATTGATTTTTTGCCTAATCGTTCTGTCCTTCCTTCTAAAGACTTTATTGAAACCGGTGTTTTCAAAGCAGCCTTTTCCTTTTCCAAGGGAAGTTGTCTTTCTTCAGAACTCTCCTCCACACCCGTCTTGCGCATACGCACAGACACCTTGCGAACCTTTCCTTTTTTGATTTCCATAGAGGTAATGGGAGGTGTTAAGGGCAGTTGACTTGGTAGAATGTCAGTACACGAAGAGGCTGGAGTAGCATCTGTGTCAGACGGTTCTTCAGTGACTGGAATGTTTGTTTGTTTGCATGTGGAACGTGCAGTCATGGCTCTTGTTTGCCTTCGTTGGCTTGTTTTTTCAGAAGACACTTGTGAAATACGTGTATGTAAAGCAGTCTTCGCAGCATCCAACCGAAAACGTCTCAGTGGAGAAGAGAGTTTAGCAAACCGTTTGAGTTTAGCAGCCTTAGCCCTATGTAACCGAATACGTCTCTCTGCAGAAGTCTCATTTGCAATACGTTTTGCGTAAGCAGCCTTAAGACAATCTAAGCGAATACGTCTCCTTTCTAAGGTCTCTTCAGCAAGGCGTTTTGCCTTAGCAGCCTTTTCACTATCTAAGCGAAGACGCCTCTCTCTGAAGTCTCCTTTGCAGTACGTTTCACCTTAGCAGCCTTACGCAGATCTAACCGAAGACGTTTCTCTTCCAAACTCTCCTCTGCAATGCGTTTAGCTTTAGCAGCCTTATCTTGATCTAACCGACGGCGTCTCTCTTCCAAAGTCTCGTCTGCACGCTTCTTCTTCGGTGTAGATGCAGCCTCCTTGGCAAGAGCGATATTTTGTGTTGGAGAGCTCATCTTAGTAAGAATAGTCAGTGAATCAAATCCAAAATGAGCTAGAGTGTGTTAGTTAAGGAAACAATGAATAATAACTGTGTAAACAGACAAAAACAATAAAACTAAAGTATGTATTTCCAAAACCTGTTAGAATGAAATGATAGACTTCTTTAAAGTAACAAACAAAGATGTAATGATGTTTAGTGTATGAAGTATTGAATGGCAATGAGTGTGTTAAAATTCCTTAAAAACTGCCGTGAAGGCAAAACAAATGGATGTAAGGGCCCTCTCCGATACGCGGTATCAAAGCAAATTTTCAACATTGTAATAAAAGCGTTAATAGAACCAGGATGACATCAATTTCTGCATAACCACCAGCAAGGTTGTTGTTTCATAAGGTGTTGAAAAATGGCAGAGTTAGGGTTAATTTGTACCAAGAACTGAAGGTTTTGGTATTATAGCAGAAGTAGTGGTTTTTATTTTTGTTGGTGGAGTAGGGGAAACAGCGGCCTTAACGTGAAGTATGAAATGGCAGAATATGACAAAGCAGGGTGAAAAAAGAAATAAGGCAACTTGCGTATGAGATATTGAAAGAGGCAGGTCAATGTAAAAAGTAACGTAAATGCGGTGATGTAGTGTAACGTTACGCAACTGCAGCCCTGGTGACGGGTATGGAGAAGTCGCGTTTAAAATTTAAATCTTAGCCCATGTTATGGAAGTATGTAAATCTGCATATACAATGCACGTGTGAAAGGGGACCCAGTCAGAAATAGAGTGTAAAATATTAGGTATGTAAAAGTAGTGAATGTCCTACTGGGATGACAGAGACTTTGACATGAGCGTTAATTTGAAATAGCATCATAACCGTTGGAAAAACAGCATCTGCCGCATGTGGCGCATAGCCACAGCATAACTGCAGGACTTGCAGGCGGTTACATGAATCCCCATAGTCATTATAATCGCCATAATACTCAGTATCTATTTATTTGCAGCAGGTGCAGCAATTTGGGTTTTGCACTTGTAGCAGGTGCTGTATGGAAAAAAAACGATGGGTGAGCACGCTTTTTATGGTGGCAGGACCTGTGGCAAGTTCCCCTATATTTACTATGGGGATTAGCAGACCGACACCGCAAGTGCAGCAGTTATGCGGTGGCAATGCAGCAAACCGAGCTGATGCGATTCTGTCAGCACATCTGGCGAGATTTCAAATAACCGCTGATGTGAACTGGGCAGGTAGCATTACCACCAAACTGTTAAATATAAGACAGGTAGTAGTGCTACAGAGTCATTGCTATGAAAAATATAAAAAATTGACATATAATGGGTTAACGTACTCGTAACCGTGTGATGACTGACTCCTAACTCCAAAAAAAAAATCAAAGAGCCTGTAAGGAGTTAATATAGCATTGGCACGCATAAAAAATACTGGACGATTAATAAAAATAAAAATAGTATTAAAGTATTTAGTAATGAAATGCCAGTAGTAGAGCACATAGTGACATAGACAGTGAATAGGCCAAACAATAGAAGACGTTAATGTAGCACTTACATCCTATAAAACAGTGTGGATGAGAAAATAAATAACAAATAGTATAGAAGAGTTTAATTTGCAAATGTCCTGAGTACAGCACCTAGTAACACAGTGAGTGAATAGCAAACCGAAAGTAGGGGGTTAATGTAGCATTTCGAACCCTATAAAACAGTGTCGGAAAACAAAATGGCAAATGGCATAGAAGAGGATAATGTATAAATGGCCTTAGTGTACCACATAGTGAGATAGCAAGTAGGGCAGAAATAGAATAGAACGGGTTAATGTACAAATTGCCTTAGAGCCGTTTCACATCAGCTCTTTAGATAAAATTGCGGTAGATGCAGTGAAAAAAATGCATCTGCTGCGATAGCCACATTAACATTGCACTTGCAGGGTGGTAGCGGTAATCCCTATAGAAACCATAAGGGGACTTGCGGCCGGTGCGGTTTAGCAGTTGCGTAAAGTGTTGCTAGAAAAAAAAACGAACTTGCCGCACCTGCCGCAAGTGTTCCTATAGTTTCTATGGGTATTCCCGCAACTGCGCCGCAAGTGCAAGGTTTAATCGGCAATCGCAGCAGATGGGTTTTTTTCAGCCCATGTGTGGTGAAGTTGTAAAATCGCAGATGTCCAGCAGATAGTGACACAGTTATTGAATAGCAAACAGAATAGAAGGGGTTAATGTATGAGTTTAAAGCCTATAAAATAGTCATGGTGCAACTAAAATAGAAAAGGCATAGAAGAGGTTAATATAAAAATGTCCTTAGTACAGCAGATAGTGAGATAGCAAGTGGAGTAGAAATAGAATATAAAGGGTTAATATTAAAAGGGTTTTAGTACAGCACATAGTGAGATAGCAAGTGGAGCACTAATAGAATAGAAGGGGTTAATATAAAAAAGGCCGTAGTACAGCACATAGTGAGATAGGCAGTGTAGCAGTAATAGAATAGAAAGGGTTAATATTAAAATGGCGGTAGTACAGCAGATAGTGAGATAGGCAGTGTAGCACTAATAGAATAGAAAGGGTTAATATAAAAAAGGCCGTAGTACAGCACATCGTGAGATAGGCAGTGTAGCACTAATAGAATAGAAAGGGTTAATATTAAAATGGCCGTAGTACAGCAGATAGTGAGATAAGCAGTGTAGGAGTAATAGAATAGAAAGGGTTAATATAAAAAAGGGCGTAGTACAGCAGATAGTGAGATAGGCAGTGTAGCACTAATAGAAGAGAAGGGGTTAATATAAAAAAGGCCGTAGTACAGCAGATAGTGAGATAAGCAGTGTAGCACTAATAGAATAGAAGGGGTTAATTTAAAAAAGGCCGTAGTACAGCACATAGTGAGATATGCAGTGTAGCACTAATAGAATAGAAAGGGTTAATATTAAAATGGGCGTAGTACAGCACATAGTGAGATATGCAGTGTAGCACTAATAGAATAGAAAGGGTTAATATTAAAATGGGCGTAGTACAGCACATAGTGAGATAGGCAGTGTAGCACTAATAGAATAGAAAGGGTTAATATTAAAATGGCCGTAGTACAGCAGATAGTGAGATAGGCAGTATAGCACTAATAGAATAGAAAGGGTTAATATAAAAAAGGGCGTATTACAGCAGATAGTGAGATAAGCAGTGTAGCAGAAATAGAATAGAAGGGGTTAATTTAAAAAAGGCCGTAGTACAGCATATAGTGAGATAGGCAGTGTAGCACTAATAGAATAGAAGGGGTTAATATTAAAATGGCCGTAGTACAGCACATAGTGAGATATGCAGTGTAGGACTAATAGAATAGAAAGGGTTAATATTAAAATGGCCGTAGTACAGCAGAGAGTGAGAAAGGCAGTATAGCACTAATAGAATAGAAAGGGTTAATATAAAAAAGGGTGTAGTACAGCAGATAGTGAGATAAGCAGTGTAGCAGAAATAGAATAGAAGGGGTTAATTTAAAAAAGGCCGTAGTACAGCATATAGTGAGATAGGCAGTGTAGCACTAATAGAATAGAAGGGGTTAATATTAAAATGGCCGTAGTACAGCACATAGTGAGATAAGCAGTGTAGGAGTAATAGAAAAGAAAGGGTTAATATAAAAAAGGGCGTAGTACAGCAGATAGTGAGATAAGCAGTGTAGCACTAATAGAATAGAAGGGGTTAATATTAAAATGGCCTTAGTACTGCACATAGTCAGATAGCAAGTGGAGCAGAAATAGAATAGAAGGGGTTAATAAAGTATGAAAAGAAGAGGGCACTATGGTGAAATGTAGCTGATATTTAATTTGTATAAACAAAGGGTTAATGTAAGGATAGGCATTAGGTACATATACTCTGTTGTGAGATTGTACTGTGAAAACAGCTTTTTCACTTTTACATTGTTCACAAATTCAAATTTCCCGCTCTAAGATGGCGGACGCGAAGAGTTTATTCATAAAAAGGAGGCAGACGCCAGCCGCGGTGTGATTGGGCAGCGAAAACTTCATAAACATGGCGCCGTGAATCCGGTTGGTCGGCGCTATTGTGTGAAGATGCCGCTGTCCAATCACAACTCAGCGGGGCGGAGCTACAAACTTCCAGCCGGCCGAACGGCATATCCAAAAATCGTACCAGGCGCTCGGCAAGAAAAGTTCCGAAGTCCCCGCTGTGCGCTGACCAATCGGAATCAAAGCGCCATAAACAACAACCAATCACAATCGCGCCTCATTTCTGAATGGATGTCTATGGGAAGTCGACATCCAATCACAATCGCGGCGGCAATTTTGAAAATGCACAGAAATTTCCTTGCCGAGCGCCTGGTGCGATTTTCGGACACGGCGTTCGGGAGAGTGGAAGTCTATAGCTCCGCCCCGCTGAGTTGTGATAGGACAGCGGCATCTTCACACAATAGCGCCGACCAACCGGATTGACGGCGCCATGTGTATGAAGATTCCGCTGGCCAATCACACGGCGGCTGAAGTCTACCGGCATTTTATGAATGAAGAATTTGCGTCCGCCATCTTAGAGCGGCGAGTTGTACGGTCGGCGCCTGAATGCGTGTTCGGACATAGCGGTCTCATAGACCGCGGAGGCCGCTAGAAGCGCCGAAGTTTGCGTTTGTAGCGCAGAAGTCGGCGCTTGCAGCGGCGAAGTGTCCGAACTGTGGCGCACGCTCCATGCAGCGGCGATTGGCGCTGCATGGCGCAAAATAGTAAAAGTGGTGAAAAATAAAGATAGTAAAAGAGGTGAAAATAAAACTCCACATCAGGACTATAGGCTCTGATGTGAAAAGGTAGATTTTCCAAAGGATATCTTAGCTGATCAATGGTAAATCCCGATCCGGCGCTTGCTTCCCGACGTCCCGCACGAAGGATGGATATCTCGGCTCAAATGTAGTCGAACAGACGGTCGAGCGGTAGCTTCTCGTTGTCCTTGAAAGAGCCTCACGAAGGATGGATTTCTTGGCAGAAGTATAATCCAACAGATAGTCCAGCGATAGGTTCTCGTTCTCCCACAAAGAGGATTCAAAGAGGTTGAAGATTCAAAATTGCCGCTATAAATAAGCGGGCTTATCTGATTGGAGGGCGGCAACTTCAGAAAGCTGGCGCCATGAATGTGATTGGTCGCTATGGATTTTCAAAAAAGGCGCGGCGATTGTGATTGGACGGTGCCTTCCTATAGAGATAGATAGAATAGATAGACAAAGGAGGCGATTTTATGGCCGAGCCGCTGGTTCTATTTCCGGGCAGACGACTCGGCTCAGAGCCATCATTCGACGGGGCCGGAAACTGGGAATCAGCGATTCACGGCGATAGGTAGCGTATTACGAGGGACTGGCAATCATTGGTATCAATGTCCGCGAACCGCTGAATGCTAGTTTGCGGCCCCGTGGAAGGACGAATAAGAGCCGACTCCCGTGACTGAAAATAGAAGCAGGGGCCCGGCCATAAAAAGGCCGAGACAGCGCTGAAAGGGGTGATATTAGTAGCATTTTTTTTTTTTTTTTATTATTATTTGTTATGGTTTTTTTTTTAATTAATTTTTTATTATTTTTTTATTATTTTGTAAATATTATTTAATTATTTTTTTTATTATTAAATTTATTCATTATTTTAAGTGAGGCGGAGACACAGTTCTCCTTCAGGTCCGCTTATTTATTTTTGAATTATTTTTAATTTAATTATTTATTATTTTTTAATTATTTTTTTATTATTTTTAAAATATTATTTAATTATTTTTTTTATTATTAAATTTATTCGTTATTTTAAGTGAGGCGGAGACAGAGTTCTCCTTCAGGTCCGCTTATTAATTTGTGTATTATTTTTAATTTAATTATTTATTATTTTTTAATTATTGTTTAATTATTTTTTTATTATTTTTTAAATATTATTTAATTATTTTTTTTATTATTAAATTTATTTGTTATTTTAAGTGAGGCGGAGACACAGTTCTCCTTCAGGTCCGCTTATTTATTTTTGTATTATTTTTAATTTAATTATTTATTATTTTTTTGTTATTTTTTAATTATTTTTTTATTATTTTTTAAATATTATTTAATTATTTTTTTTATTATTAAATTTATTCGTTATTTTAAGTGAGGCGGAGACAGAGTTCTCCTTCAGGTCCGCTTATTTATTTTTGTATTATTTTTAATTTAATTATTTATTAATTTTTTATTATTTTTTAATTAATTTTTTATTATTTTTTAAATATTATTTAATTATTTTTTTTATTATGAAATTAATTTGTTCGCATTGAAATACATTAGCGGTGTGTCGACGATTGTATGGCCGCCGACCTGGTTCTATTTGTCGGCCCTAAAATCGCGGACACACCGCTAATGCATGTCTATGGGCAGTGAGCTCGAATTCTGATTGGTCTGCGTCCAATCCGAAATCGGGCGGACTGGCCATAGACATGCATTAGCGGTATGTCCGCGATTTTAGGGCCGACAAATAGAACCAGGTGGGCGGCCATAAAATCGGCGAGACACCGCTAATGTATTCCAATGGGATCTGAGGTGCTCTTCTGATTGGCTGAGGGCATTAGAGAGCGACCAATCAGAAGAGCAGCTCACATCTCATACAGATAGAATGGCGGATTTTGCGTCCATTGTATCTTAATGAGAAGTGAAGAGGACGTCGGAGATGGAAGTTTGCGGAAAGAAGACAGAAGACCCCGGGGGCCGGACGAAGAGCCGGAGATGGCGGAAAGAAGAGAGAAGAGCGGCGGGGCCGGAGGAAGAGGACGGCTGGCCGGACGAAGGGATTATGGATCGGACGGACGATCAGATGACTAAGAAGGCATGTAAGTGATCGACCGGGGCGTTAGGTTAGGGGACGGCGGGGGCTTCGGGTGTAGGGCCTTAGGTGTTAGCGGCGGGAGCTTAGGAGGCGGCGGGGCTAGGTAGGGGCTTGCGGTAGAGGGTGGCTGCGGCCGGGTAGTGGGTTAGGGCGGCAGGGGGTAGGGGCTTGCGGCAGAGGGTAGTGGGTGCGGCGGGGTGGGGTAGTGGGTTAGGGCGGCTTAGGGCGGCAGGGGGTAGGGGCTTCGGCGTCGGGGTAGTGGCTTAGGGGTTAGGGCGGCAGGGGGTAGGGGCTTCGGCGGCGGGGTAGGTTAGGGCGGCAGGGGGTAGGGGCTTCGGCGGCAGGGTAGGGCGGGGTGGGGTAGTGGGTTAGGGCGGCTTAGGGCGGCAGGGGGTAGGGGCTTCGGCGTCGGGTTAGTGGCTTAGGGCGGCAGGGGGTAGGGGCTTCGGTGGCGGGGTAGGTTAGGGCGGCAGGTGGTAGGGGCTTCGGCGGCAGGGTAGGCGGCGAGGTAGTGGCTTAGGGGTTAGCTTAGGGCGGCAGGGGTAGTGGGTTAGGGCGGCTTAGGGCGGCAGGGGGTAGGGGCTTCGGCGTCGGGGTAGTGGCTTAGGGGTTAGGGCGGCAGGGGGTAGGGGCTTCGGCGGCGGGGTAGGTTAGGGCGGCAGGGGGTAGGGGCTTCGGCGGCAGGGTAGGCGGCGATGTAGTGGCTTAGGGGTTAGCTTAGGGCGGCAGGGGGTAGGGTCTTCGGCGGCGGGGTAGGCGGCTTGCGGCAGGTAGGGGCGAGAGGGTAGTGGGTGCGGCGGGGTAGTGGGTTAGGGCAGCAGGGGGTAGGGGCTTGTGGCAGAGGGTAGTGGGACTTCGGCGGAGGTGTACAGCGCGATGGTATACTACAGTCCCATGGGCATACGCGTGTCGGCCCTTAAGCACCAGCGAACATTGGGAGTAGTTGGCGCTTGGCGCATGGGACTGTAGTATACTATAGCGGTGTACACTACAGTCATATGCGCTTCTGTGGCTTGGTTAGCGTTGGGTGGCAGCAACTCGCAATGCCCGCTTCGCAGGCATTGCTTCGCGAGGCTGCAACGACTCGCAATGCCCGCGTTGCGGGCATTGCTTCGTGAGTCGCCGTGGCCGCTACGCGGCCACGGACAGAGTCCGGCGTAAGAAACCTGGACTCGCTAACCAAGCCACCGGAAGTTGCGCCGCTCCGACGGAAGTGAGCTACGGCAATTATATAATAGATATTA
>JARQOC010000011.1:135984883-136018208 GCA_033576535.1 Allobates femoralis
GACTTAGGTCTTAAAATCTCCTAATTGGATCCTCCTATTCAAATGGCTGAAGAGCTTAGCCGTAACTTTAGCCACTTTAGGAGGTAATTCATTGTGATCCCTTTGATCCCCTCCGATTTGAGACAAGCTGTAAACACTTGTTCTGATTTGTTAACTTGATTATTTACTCAATTATTTTCAGATTTAGTTAAGTTAGGATTTTGTTCATTTTAGTCTAAACTAAGACCGAAGGAACTCTTGTATTTGACACTCAGCAAACTTTAAGCTTTCTCCACCGTAGGACTTGCACAGATTATGTCACTAAAATTTTTATCTCAAAATGCGAATGGCCTAAACTCCCCTCAAAGACGCTTTTACTTATGGAAACTCATTAAAGAGAATAGGGCGGATGTGGTAGGTTTGCAGGAGACCAAATTTTCATCCTCCAAGCCCCCAAAATTTGACAACAAAAATTTTCCGAATATCATCTGTGCCAATAACACCAAAAAGAAATGGGTTGTTGCTCTTTTGTTTAAAAACATGGTCTCGTTCGAACTAATCTCCAAAGTGGAAGATCCAAAAGGCAGATATTTAATTGTTGTGTGCAAACTAAACGACCATCCCTTTACGTTGGCTAACATCTACGCACCGAACAAGGGTCAAATAACCTTTCTCAATAAAATCATGAGAATTGTCGAGTCACACAAAAAAGGGGACTTAGCGGTCTTTGGAGACTTCAATATCGTACCGAACAGTGCATTGGACTCCTCCACCAAGTCGAGGCAGCATTTTGAGGCACTGGATCCTTGGCTGACCAAGTCTGATCTGTATGACACCTTTAGATGCCTTAATTCTACATCTATAGAGTTCTCACACTTTTCAAAGCGCAACCAGTCCTATTCAAGAATAGATCTTGTCCTCACCAACATCTTCACTCTTTCAAAATTCACCAACGTTTCTAATGGTGCCAGGAGTTGGTCTGACCATTCTCCCGTCATATTTGAAGTAAATATTGGCCCCAATATACTTTCACAAAAACTTTGGCGGAACAACAGCCTTCTTTACAACCACCCTTCTTACAAAAAGGAAATTGAAAATACCATAATTAACTACTTTAAAGAAAACGATATAGAAGATATTCCAACTCCCTCCCTTTGGTCCGCATTTAAAGCTGTACTTAGGGGCAAAATGATTCAGCTCAATGCCCGATTGAACAGGAAAAACAGGGAAAAAACTCAAAATCTGGTGACCCTAATACACAACTTGGAGACTTCTCATTCAGTAAACCCATGCCTAGGCACCGCGACAAAGATTCTGAAACTTAGAATAGAGTTGAAGTCCCTCCTATCATCGGAATACGATAAAATCACTCAGATGATGAAAGCCAAACACTACCTCTCCGGTGACAGACCTTCTAAATTGTTGGCAGCTAAAATCAAACATCAGAAATTAAAATCAAGGATCAAGGAGATTAGGGACCAGCAAGGACATGTTTTAAAACATCTCAAAGACATTTCGGACACTTTCGCCAAATTTTACACCTCCCTCTACAACCTAAAGAACAACTCCGGATCTCATGAACCCTTGCGCCAAGACATGGCTAACTATTTAAATCGTCTCAATTTGCCTTCGCTCAATGATCATGATTTGTCAGATCTCAATTTACCATACACTGTCATTAAGATCTCCGAGGTTATTGAGCAATCCAAGGATGGGAAATCGCCGGGCCCAGATGGGTTCCAGAATGAACTTTACAAGACATTTAAGACCTTCCTTTCCCCATATGTCACCAAATTGGCTAACTACAGTGCCTCTCAGGGCCAACTTCCGCCGGACATGTTAGAAGCAATCATAACTGTTTTACCCAAGGGGAAAGGGGCAGACACAAAAAATTACCGTCCAATCTCCCTCCTAAACGCAGACAAAAAATTTCTGGCAAAAATAGCAGCCAATAGAATTAAAAAACATATAGCCATACTAATTCACCCCGATCAGGCGGGATTTATTCCTGGCCGGACCACGGCCGATGCTACCAGAAGAGCTTTGGACTTGATCGCTCACATCGAAAAATCTAAATAACCCGCAGCCTTCTTGGCATTAGATGCCGAGAAGGCTTTTGATAGGGTTCAGTGGGACTTCCTCTTCTGCACTCTTGAGAGATTTGGATTTCGAGGGAACATCCTTCGCCTCATTAAATCAATGTATACCTACCCCACAGCCAAAGTGTATTCGAAAAACTTCTTGTCTCAAAAATTCCCATTGTCCAACAGCACTAGACAGGGCTGTCCATTGTCCCCTGTACTATTTGCCTTGTTCATTGAGCCCCTTGCGTCCAGCATCAGGCAAAATGACAATATTAAAGGAATTCTCCTAGGTCGACACCACCATAAGATTTCCCTCTTTGCAGATGACATCTTGCTGACTTTCACTAATCCCCTCAAATCTCTTAGACACATACGGACAAGCATCGAACAGTATTCCCAGTACTCCCTTTACAAAATCAACAGTTTAAAATCGCAAATTTTAGATTTTAACATAGATGTAACATTTTTGGAGTACCTAAAGGAAGAATTCGACTACACCTGGGTTGAGAGAGAAATTTCTTACCTGGGTATTATCTTAACCAAGCCTTCGGCAGCTACTATCCAAGTAAACTTAACATCCTTGTTCCAAACTTTCCACTCGGATTTTCTACGCCTTTCAAAAATTGAACTATCTTGGCTTAGCAGGATTGAAGCCTTTAAGATGTCCCTATTTCCGAAGTTTCTTTATGTCATTAGGGCAATCCCCCTGTGTATCCCCAAAAATTGGTTTTGTAAATTTCAATCACGGCTCCGCTCATTTATTTGGAACAATAAAAGGCCAAGAGTCGCTAGAGCGTCTCTGGAAAGACATAAGCGAGCAGGAGGTTTGGGGGGCCCCAACCTCTACAACTATTACATGGCGTCCATCTCAAAATTATCTCAGAAATGGTTTCAAGCCTCAGAAGATCTGCCTTGGCTGGAGATTGAAGAAACAATTGCAAAAAGTAACTTGAAGGCTTTAGTTATCGCCCATTTAGTTACCCCTTCCAAGCCTCTCCCAAACCAGCCCGTTATAAAGGCCACTTTCTCAGCTTGGAAATATTTGGCGACTAAAGCTGCTAAATATTTTACTTCCTCCAACCTTAACCCCTTCCAGACCCTTGGCCCACCCCCTGGGCCATGGAATGATCGGGCTCCTGCAGGTCGAGTGAGGGTGTCACTGACCTGTCACTCGGCCTGCAGGTACATGGGGAGTTGTACAACACCCCAGGGGGGGATCGATTTGCCCCCACCCCCACCCCAACCCCCCTCGGCTACAGGCGCGGTGATTGGCACTCAAAAGTGAAAGTGAAAATCACCGCGCCTGTAATGCTTCCCTGCCTGCCGCTGCTATCCCTACCCTCCAATCTTCTCCCCTGTCATCCTCTAACTGCCCCCCTGCCCCCCACCTCTTTCCTGCCCCCTCTTCATCTTTCTTACCCCCCCACTTCCTTTTTCTGCCGCCTGCTTCCTGTCCCTGCCGCCCGCTTCCTCTTCCTGCCGCCCGCCTCCTCCTGCCTGCCCCCACTTCCTCCTACCTGCCCCCGCTTCCTTCTGCCTGCCCCTGCTTCCTCCTAAGTGCCCCCCTACTTCTCCTGTCACCCCCCCTCTTCCCCCTTCCTGCCCCCCCGATCACCGGAGTGGCGATCGCCTCTCCCACTCACCCCTCCGGCGGCCGCTCTGTCTCCACTGCGTCCCGCTCCTCCTCCTCCTGTTCACCGCCTCCGGATCTGACAGCTCTGTGCTGGAGCTGCCAGATCACTTTCTACAGCTAGATCCTGAGGATCCCGATCTCCCTGCATGGGCATCGAGCTGCAGAAAGCGATCTGACAGCCCGGACGCAGTGATGCATATAGTGGGTCAATGCGCCTGTGCTGCCAGATCGCTTTCCGCAGCTCGATCCCCATGCATGGGGATCGAGCTGCGGAAAGCGATCTGGCAGCCCAGGTGCAGTGATGCACATAGTGGGTCACTGCGCCCGGGGTGTCAGATCACTTTCTGCAGCTCGATCACCATGCTGGCGGGTTGGGCTCCAGAGTAGCGATCTAAAAGCAAAGGCGATCGAGCGGCGTGGGACCTTCGTTGTGGACTACGTCGGAGCGATCAGGCGTCGTGGGACCTTCGTTGTGGACTACGTCGGATCTTTTTATAATAAAGATGGAGTCCGAATTGTGTCTGTGTTTTTTTTTCAAATAAAAAGATTTTTCTCTGTGTGTATTTATTGACTATTTACCGTACTAGAGATTTCTAATGGCGGGTCTAACATTGGCCCTATATTATGAATCTCGGGCTTAGTGCCAGCTGCCAATAAAAAGCTGGCATTAACCCCTTTATTACCCAGTTAGCCACCGGTACCAGGGCAACTGGAAGAGCGTGGGTACAGCGCCAGAAAATGGTGCTTCAATTAATGCGCCATTTTCTGGGGCGGCTGCGGGCTGCAATTCGCAGCATGGGGGGCCAGAATGCTTGGGCCTCTCTATGCTGAGGATTCCAGCCCCCAGCTGCCTAGTTGTACCTGGCTGTATTTTTGGTTCCAGCCAGGTATGACGAGGCAGCTGGTGGCTGGTGGCAGTCCGTAGCTGCCAAGTTGTACCTGGCTGGACCAAAAATATGGCGGAGCCCTATGTCATTTTTTTTCTAGAAATAAAAAAAAAAATAGGCTTCGCTGTATTTTTGGTTCCAGCCAGGTACAATGAGGCAGCTGGGGGCTGGTGGCAGTCCGTAGCTGCCAAGTTGTACCTGGCTGGACCAAAAATATGGCAGAGCCCCATGTCATTTTTTTTTTTTTTAATTCTACAAATAAAATGACATGGAGCTTTGCCGTATTTTTGGTTGCCAGCCAGATACAACATGGCAGCTAGGGGGCTGGAATCCTCAGCATGGAGAGACCCAAATGTATTGGGTCCCCTATGCTGCGAATTTTAACTACTAGACTAGTATGTTTTTTCACAAAAAGTTTCTTTATTCATTTAAACGTCTCAATTTGTGAAGCACATGGCGGTTCAAAGTGCTCACTGTGCATCTAGATATGTTCCCTGGGGGGTCTAGTTTCCAAAATGGGGTCACTTGTGGGGAGCTCAAATGTTTAGGCACACAGGGGCTCTCCATACGCGACCTGGTGTCCACTAACCATTCCAATTGTTGGCAAACACCAGGTTGGTATGGAGAGCCCCTGTGTGCCTAAACATTGGAGCTCCCCACAAGTGACCCCATTTTGGAAACTAGACCCCCCAAGGAACCTATCTAGATGCATAGTGAGCACATTGAATCCCCAGGTGCTTCACAAACTGATCCGTAATAAGGTAAAAATACTTTTTTTTCACACAAATTTTCTTTTTTAATTTGTACGGATCAATTTGTGAAGCACCTGGGGGTTCAAAGTGCTCAATATGCATCTAGATATGTTCCCTGGGGTGTCTAGTTTCCAAAATGGGGTCACTTGTGGGGGAGCTCAAATGTTTAGGCACACAGGAGCTCTCCAAATGCGACATGGTGTCCGCTAACAATTTGAGCTGATTTTCTATTCAAATTGTTAGCGGACACCATGTCGCGTTTGGTGAGCCCCTGTGTGCCTAAACTTTGGAGCTCCCCCACAAGTGACCCCATTTTGGAAACTAGACCCCCCAGGGAACATATCTAGATGGGTGGTGAGCATATTGAACCCCCAGGTTCTTCACAAATTAATTCATGAAAATAAAAAAAATACTTTTTGTGGAAAAAAAGTACTTTTTAATTTTTACGGATCAATTTGTGAAGCACCTGCGGGTTCAAAGTGCTCACAATGCATCTAGATATGTTCCCTGGGGGGTCTAGTTTACAAAATGGGGTCACTTGTGGTGGAGCCCCAATGTTTAAGCACACAGGGGCTCTCCAAATGCGATATGGTGTCCGTTAACAATTTGAGGTGATTTTCCATTCAAATTGTTAGCGGACACCATGTCGCGTTTGGAGAGCCCCTGTGTGCCTAAACTTTGGAGCTCCCCCACAAGTGACCCCATTTTGGAAACTAGACCCCCCAGGGAACTTATCTAGATGAGTGGTGAGCATATTGAACCCCCACATGCTTTACAAATTGATCTGTGAATATGGAAAAAGTACTTTTTTTTCACAAAAATGTTCTTTTAGCCTCAATTCTTTCATTTTCACATGGGTAACAGGATAAAATTCATCCTAAAATTTGTTGGGCAGTTTCTCCTGAGTACACTGATACCTCATATGTGGTCATAAACCAATGTTTTGGCGCGCGGCAGGGCTCAGAAGTGATGGAGCGCCATTTCACTTTTTGAATGGAAAATTAGCTCCAAAAGTCAAATTGCGCTCTTTCCCTTCAGAGCCCTGCCGTGCGCCCAAACCGTGGTTTATGATCACATATGTGGTATCGATATACTCAGGAGAAATTGCCCAACAAATTTTAGGATCCATTTTATCTTGTTGCCCATGTGAAAATGAAAAAATTGAGGATAAAAGAACATTTTTGTTAGAAAAATTAAAATATCCATTTTTTTGTTTCCAATTTGCTTAGTTCCTGTGAAGCACCTGAAGGGTTAATAATCTTCTTAAATGTAGTTTTGAGTAGCTTGAGGGGTGCCGTTTTTGGAATGGTGTCACTTTTGGGTGTTTTCTGTCATGTAAACCCCTCAAAGGGACTTCAAATGGGATGTGGTCACTAAAAAAAATGGTTTTGTAAATTTTGGTGGAAAAATGAAAAATTGCTCATGAACTTTGAACCCTTATAACTTCCTAACAAAATTTTTTTTTTTTTCCAAAATTGTGCTGATGTAAAGTAGACATGTGGGAAATATTATTTCATAACTATTTTGTGTCACATACCTCTCTGGTTTACCAGAAGAAAAATTCAAAATTTGAAAATTGCAAAATTTTCAAAATTTTTGCCATATTTTGGATTTTTTCACAAATAAACGCAAAAATTATCGACCTAAATTTAATACTAACATGAAGCCCAATATGTCACGAAAAAATAATCTCAGAATCGCTAGGATCCGTTGAAGCGTTCCCGAGTTATAACCTCATAAAGGGACACTGGTCAGAATTGCAAAAAATGGCAAGGTCATGAAGGGGTTAAAGAAACGCCCTTGGACTCGTTGGAGATAATGATCCCGAATCTGAATCTATCCTCTTGGAAGACTAAAGGGGCTCTCCACGTTGAGGACTTGCTCCTTGGGGACTCCATTAAACCTTTCCACTTGCTCCAAAATAATTTTCTCTTTCCAGGGATGAGCGATCCCAATGGAGAATCATTTCCAACTATTTTACCAGCTTCAAACTCAAATTTGTTCTCCCACAATTAATAACAGATTTCATATCTTCCCCTGGAAAAAATTCTCTATGGAAAACAAACAATTTTTACCAAATATTTAACGAAGAGTTGGAGTTGCAGCGTCTCTCCTTCTTCGTTGCCTGGGGGAGGAGCTAAATATCCGTATAGACCTGCAAAAAATGGTACAAACTATTCGTACCACATACTCCAATTCAACTAGCGCAACCCTACATGAATCTTACTTTAAGATCCTTTCAAGGTGGTATTTCACACCTATTAAAATGCATCGAATCAATCCCCAAGTCTCACCCTTATATTGGAGGGGTTGTGGTTTCCCGGGAACTCTAGCGCATATATTTTATGATTGCCCCATCTTATCTAAATTTTGGTTAACTTGGGCCTGTTGACTTGACTTGATTACGTGATATAACTAGAGTTTCTTGTATCTTCTTGATTTAAATGTCTTCACTTTTATTATGATGATTATACTAGCTTAGAGGTATAAAGATACTTGCTCCCCTAACTACTTTATAGATGTATTTCGGTTTTTTGTAACCTCAACTATATTTGTGTTTATAACTTGTTCATCTTGAATGTATGTATTTCCCCCCCCCCCCCACCCTTTTCTGTACCCTCCCATCCTCCCCCCTACCTTTTAAAAAAAAACAAAAAACCCTTAATA
Source organism: Allobates femoralis (assembly GCA_033576535.1). Lineage (NCBI taxonomy): Eukaryota > Metazoa > Chordata > Amphibia > Anura > Aromobatidae > Allobates > Allobates femoralis. Next base: position 135,992,886 of record JARQOC010000011.1, read on the forward strand.
AACATATTTGGATTACTAGTAGTCACACTCTAGTCACACTCAATGTGTAGGATACATCACAATAACATCTTATATCCAGCTGTCATGACCAGTAGCCTTTATTATCAGTAAAGATATTTTACTGGATTTTTTGAAAGCTATGTCTGTATATGAATAAATAAAACAACTATATCCATGTGCTTTCTTCCAATAAAGGTTGGATTATAGTGGACCATCCAGGGAATTTTTCTTCCTTGTGTCTAGAGAGCTATTTAATCCATATTATGGATTATTTGAGTATTCTGCCAATGACACTTACACAGTGCAAATAAGTCCAATGTCTGCATTTGTTGACAATCATCATGAATGGTAAGTTTTAATATTGTTTACTGCACTCTGAAAACACTACAGTAGTCAAAATGTTTCAGTATTATTGTAGAATGCATGAATGTACTAAAGTTTGCATCAAACCTATTGATAGAGTACCTGGTGCTGTATAGATGTTAAAGGGCCTCTGTCAGGTCATTTTTCAGTATGATACTAATAGTACCCTTGAATTGTGCTCGGGCAGACCTTTTAGAATATGTATAAATTGTTACTGTATTCTTTGTAGTTCTCTTGCTATAGTCACCTTCGCACCCAGCAGGCAGCAATCTTCAGCAGTAAAAGTATTTGACCGGACTAGTGAATAGTCCTAGTATGTAAATGTTCATTTATTATTTACTCCTTCTCAAGCAGCTCTCCCCTCCCTCCCTCCTGTGCTCTGCCTGTCTAGTTTCATTTTCATTTTGCTGTTCCGCATGGATCTTCTGATGAGGAGAGAGAGGGAGGAAGAGATGGCAAGCACATTATTATTATTTTTATTATTATTATTTATTTATATAGCACCATTAGGTTCTATGACGCTTTACATGAGTAAAGGGCAGACAAAGACAAGTACAATAAATGTGGACAATCAGGTCATACCGGTACAAGAGGGGAGAGAATCCTGTACACGAGGGCTCACAGTCTACGAGGGTTGGGTGGGTAAATAGGTAGGAGGGGGAAATGCCTGTCGTGGGTCTCATTGCAGGTTGTAGGCTTAACGGAAGAGGTGGGTCTTCAGGTTTCTTTTGAAGGTTCCCAGGGTAGGAGAGTCAATATCTGTAAAGGAAGCAAGCGCAAATAGGGTCTTATCGTTATATATATAGGGGGCTGTGAAACCGCTCAATTTAACTGCTCACCTGTACAGGTTGTGTGACACACAATCAGTATAAATCACATGAGGTAGCTGTTGCGAGACACACACTTCCATGTGCAATGTGGTAGGCAATCCCAGGTTTCAATAGGGGCGGTGTGTTGTAGGTCTGCGCTCTCTACACTGTAGCAGCGTGGACCTACAACACACCGTCCCTATTGAATCTCAGGGTAGCAGAGTGTCTGATGTGTTGGGGCAGAGAGTTCCAGAGAATGGCAGATGCACGGGAGAAATCTTGAATGCGGTTATGAGAAGAGAAGACAAAAGGGGAGTAGAGGAGGAGTTCATTGAAGGATTGCAGGCTGAGTGAGGGTAGGTATCATGAGACCAAGTCAGAGATGTATGGAGGGGACAGGTTTAGGATGGCCTTGTAGGTCATGGTTAGTGTTTTAAACCGGGATCTCTGGGAAGCGGGAAGCCAATGAAGGGCTTGGCAGAGGGGGAGACAGGGGAATAGCGGGAGGACATATAGATTAATCGGGCAGCGGAGTTTAGGATAGATTGGAGAGGTGCAAGGGAGGTAGCAGGTTGCAGTAGTCGAGGCGGGAGATGATAAGAGCATGAATAAGTGTTTTAGCGGTGTCGTGGTTAAGGAAAGTGTGAATCCGTGAACTTTTTTGAGCTGGAGTCGGCAGGATGTGGTGAGGGCCTCGATGTGGGGCTTGAAAGAGAGGGAAGAGTCAAGGGTTACCCCAATGCACTTGGCTTGGGGGACTGGGGAGAGTGAGTAGTCATTGACGAGGATGAATAGGTTGGGTAGTGGGGGGGAGTTGCTTGAGAGGAAGACAATGAACTCAGTTTTGTCCTTGTTCAGTTTAAGGAAGCGAGCAGAGAAGAAGGATGAGATGGCGGACAGGCATTGTGGAATTTTGTAAAGTAGGGAGGTGATGTCAAGTCCAGACAGGTAGATTTGGGTGTCGTCGGCGTAGAGGTGGTACTGAAGGCCGTGGGACTCAATGAGTTGCCCTAGGCAGAGGGTGTAAATCGAGAAAAGTAACAGTCTCAGGACCTAGCCTTGGGGGACCCCGACAGATAGGGCAAAGAGGAGGTGTGGAAGTGGGTGATGCTGAAAGTCCGGTCTGCTAGGTATGAGGAGATCCAGGAGAGAGCTACGTCATTGGTGCCAAGGGATTCCAGGATCCAAAGTAGAAGGGAATGGTCCACAGTGTCAAAAGCGGCAGATAGGTCGAGGAGGAGGAAAGAGTAATGACTCTTGCTCTTGGCAGTCAGTAGGTCATTGGTGACTCTGATTGGGGCTGTTTCAGTGGAGTGGTGGGGTTGGAAACCAGATTGTAGGCGGTCGAAGAGGGAGCAGGAGGAGAGGTGAGAGGACAGTTCGGAGTGGACGTGCTGTGCAAGTACTTTGGAGAAGGGAGAAGGAATATAGGGTGATATTTAGAGACAGATGTTGGGTCAAGAGAGGATTTTTTGAGGATGGGTGTGATCAACGTGTGTTTGAAGGCTGAGGGGAAGGTGCCAGTAGTAAGTGATAAGTTGAAAAGGTGGGTTAGGGTTGGGATGAAAACAGAGGTGAGGCTGGGAATGAGATGGGATGGGAGCGGGTTGTGGGTGCTTGTGGTGAGGTGCGATTTTGACAGGAGGGAGGAGAGCTGATCTTCAGTTATGGGGGGGAAGCAGCTGATGAAGGGAGAGGGCAGTGTAGGTGAGAGAGGAAGTTGTGGGAACGATGGGTCAAAGCTGTCTCTGATTTTGTCAATATTCTTGAAAAAGGAGCAAAGCCGTCAGCAGAGATAAGGGGAGAGGGAGGCGGAGCGGGTGGACGAAGTAAAGAATTGAAAGTTTTGAAAAACTGTTTGGGATTGTGGGACAGGGAGGTTATTAGGGACGAGAAGAAGGCTTGTTTGGCGGTAGCAAGTGCAGCCTTGAAGTCAGTGAGGGACTGTTTGAACAAAGCGAAGTGCTCAGTGGAGTTGGACTTTTTCCATCTCCTCTTGGCGACCCTGGAGGCCCGTCTCAGGTCTTTAGTGAGGGTGTTTTTCTAATATATCATATATATCATATCTATATCTATCATATCTAATAGCTCATCTAGGTTAGGTAATCTCCTCCATTTGTATTTCTGACTAAGAGCTATCCTGTCTGTGAGAGATTATGTGTGTTTATTTGAACTCTTGATTTGCTGCATACAAGGAGAGCAGGCAGAAGGATACAGTCCCTCCCCCCAATGTGAGGGATTTCTACTGATCTTCTTCTGTGCAGTGCAGTGATGTAAATATGTGACATGAATATTCATTCCTTAGGGAGTGTGCAGCAGAGAAGCAAGTGATCATTCACTGTGATTAACAGATGGAATGAATCTCTTTATTTACAGTTTACACGGGATAGGAGGGGAGTATAAATAATAAAAGTACACAAATTGAGAGAGCTTAGAGAGAGGAATTAGAAAATGATAACAGTTACATATGGATTTTTGACCTGACACATTCCTTTTAAGCATTTTTGAGTCACTTTTTCTATGCCTTTTGATTGTCATTGTAAAAATACCAGCACATAAGTGCAACCTTGGGACTATTCAGGTTAAATTGGTTTTTCCTATGCCTATCAAGAAAATATGCTATCTTGTCCTAAAGATGGGGATTTGGCTACATATACACATCTGTCAGAAATGTCTGGGTGTTATTCAATTTTTTACTGGAGAACCACAGACCCATAGTCAATTAGTTCTATTCACACATATACAGTTGTGACCAAAAGTATTGACACCACTGCAATTCTGTCAGATAATACTCAGTTTCTTCCTGAGAATGATTGCAATCACAAATTCTTTGGTATTATTATCTTCATTTAATTTGTCTTCAATGAAAAAACACAAAATGAATTTTCCTAAAGCCAAATTGGATCTAATTCCACACCAAACATAAAAAAGGGGGTGGACAAAAGTATTGGAACTGTTAGAAAAATGATGTGATATTTCTCTAATTTGTGTAATTAACAGCACCTGTAACTTACCTGTGGCACCTAACAGGTGTTGGCAATAACTAAATCACACTTGCAGCCAGTTGACATGGATTAAAGTTGACTCAACCTCTGTCCTGTGTCCTTGTGTGTACCACATTGAGCATGGAGAAAAGAAAGAAGACCAAAGAACTGTCTGAGGACTTGAGAAACCAAATTGTGAGGAAGCATGAGCAATCTCAAGGCTACAAGTCCATCTCCAAAGACCGGAATGTTCCTGTGTTTATCGAGCACAGTGTCATCAAGAAGTTTAAAGCCCATGGCACTGTGGCTAATCTCCTTAGATGTGGACGAGAAAAGAAAAATTGACGAGAGATTTCATCGCAAGATTGCACGGATGGTGGTTAAGAACCTCGACTAACATCCAAACAAGTTCAAGCTGCCCTGCAGTCTGAGGGTACAACAGTGTCAACCCGTACTATCCGTTTGTGTCTGAATGAAAAGGGACTGTATGGTAGGATACCCAGGAAGACCCCACTTCTTATCCCGAGACATAAAAAAGCCAGGCTGGAGTTTGCCAAAACTTACCTGAGAAAGCCTAAAAAGTTTTGGAAGTATGTTCTCTGGTCAGATGAGACAAAAGTAGAGCTTTTTGGGCAAAGGCATCAACATAGAGTTTACAGGAGAAAAAAAGAGGCATTCAAAGAAAAGAACACGGTCCCTACAGTCAAACATGGCGGAGGTTCCCTGATGTTTTGGGGTTGCTTTGCTGCCTCTGGCACTGGACTGCTTGACCGTGTGCATGGCATTATGAAGTCTGAAGACTACCAACAAATTTTGCAGCATAATGTAGGGCCCAGTGTGAGAAAGCTATGTCTCCCTCAGCGGTCATGAGTCTTCCAGCATGACAATGACCCAAAACACACTTCAAAAAGCACTAGAAAATGGTTTGCTAGAAAGCACTGGAGACTTCTAAGGCTGCCTTCACACTTGCAGATGCATCTGCAGCGTTTTGCAGATGCATGTGCAAGTATCAGCATGCAGACCGCGGCCCCTATGTTTATAATAGGCGCACCGCGGTCTGAAAGCTCTCATTCATTGCTATATGTGAAGCGTCCGCAGGCGGATGCCTGCTGACAGATCACACTCTCCCGCCCGCACCATGGACGCGAGATGTAGCGTCCATGGTGCGGGCGGGAGAGTGTGATCTGTCAGCAGGCATCCGCCTGCGGACGCTTCACATATAGCAATGAATGAGATCTTTCAGACCGCTGTGCGCCTATTATAAACATAGGGGCCGCGGTCTGCATGCTGATACTTGCAGATGCATCTGCAAAACGCTGCAGATGCATCTGCAAGTGTGAAGCAGCCTAAGGTGGCCAGCAATGAGTCCAGACATTAATCCCATAGAACACCTGTGGAGAGATCTAAAAATGGCAGTTTGGAGAACGCACCCTTCAAATATCAGGGAGCTGGAGCAGTTTGCCATAGAAGAAAGGTCTAAAATTCCAGCAGAGCATTGTAAGAAACTCATTGATGGTTACTGGAAGCAGTTGATCGCAGTTATTTTGACTAAAGGTTGTGCAACCAAGTATTAGGATGAGGGTGTCAATACTTTTGTCTGGCCCATTTTTGGAGTTTTGTGTGACATGATCAATGTTTTGCTTTTTGCTTCATTCTCTTTTGTGTTTTTTCATTGAAGACAAATTAAATGAAGATAATACCAAAGGAGGGCACCACTGATAGTATTTAAAGTCAAAAAGGGATCGCTAGGCTAACAAGGAAACATGAACTGAGAAAGAAATAGGAAAGCCTGATGAAGCGATACAACCAATCAAAAATTAAAGTACATTGCAAAAGTTTATTACATGTTAATTTTTGGTGTATTAAGGTACCGGATAAATTTATAAAACTGTGAATTGGTATACGGAGTCTGTGATTAGCAGGAAGGTTTCTCTGGGATTATTTCGTCCTCGGCAGAATGTTATGGCTGATTTTTGACCTTTTTAATGGTTTTTAAATGTTCTTGTGATTTTTGTCATTCTTTACTTTACTTAATAAACTTTTGCAATGTACTTTCATTTTTGGTTGGTTGTATCGCTTCATCAGGCTTTCCAATTTTTTTCTCTGTTCAGTTATGCAGTATGCACATTCCCGGCCAGAGTCCCCGACTAGTGGCCACAGCCTCGCTCGATTCCATTTTTCTAGTTGCTCAATGAAATACAAGGGCTTTAATAAGGGAATGAGCCTTTGTTAGGAGGATTGCCCTTAAGGCCCCGTCTCACACAACAATATCGCTAACGATATCGTTGAAACATAATGGGTTTGCAGTTGTTCACACGACATCGTTCAGTGTGACATGTACAAACGATAAGTCGGCTGATCGTTGATGGGAGGTTTTTGAATCAGACCTTAAACCAAACGATGATCGTCCGTCCAACCTGCAGCATCGGTGTGTGTGACACCTTGATAACGATGTTGTTAATGACTTCGTCTATTCAGAACTGAAGGACGTAGGCAATCAAACGACCTTAAGTATTGTTCGCTTGTCGCAGAATCGTTGCTGTGTTGTCAAAGATATGTGTACGTGTGGCACTTCACTAGCGATCATTGAACGTCGTTCCGGCGATCTAGGTCAAGTCGGATCGGTCGGTTTGCCGACACATTGAAGCGTGAGATGGGGCCCTTACCAGTATGATATAGCAAACTAAGCATTAAGGGGGGAGTGGAGGGTCATCTTTTTCCTGCTCACAATTCAGAACTTTGTTGGCTAGATTAATCATAACCAATACTCTGAAATGGGCATTTAGTGCACTTTGGTGCTCCAGATAGGTATTAACAATCTTTGTTTCTTGCTGCCGACAGGGCAGAGGGGGAAGGCTCCTGCTGCAGCCAGTTATCTGATAGGCAGACCTAAAATAGTGAGAATGAGGAAGGCCAAAATAAGTAACTCCTGGGACAAAATTAGATTTCTTTATATTTTCACAGATATAATTGCAATATGAGAAAGAATAAGATCACAGGAGCAGAGGAGGTAATGGGAGTCATTGGCAATTGCTAGCTATTTTAATTTTTTGTCTTTTCTATGTTAAGTGTTCTTCTGATATAGTTCTGTGTGATTTATATTTTTTGCTATTTCACCTATTATGTACATGATTATTTACATGAGTTTGCTTCAAATCCAGCAATAAAAACTAGGTAACAATAGTTAGTTAAGAGTTCAATATGAAATAAGAACACACGGTTCTAAATTAAGGTATATAGACACATACAGGACGGCCAGTAAAATTCTTCCACACCAAACTCGTCTAGACAATGTTTTGTGCATTTGGCCACAAACATTCTGGAACAGAAAAGGGCCCTCTCCAAAATGTTCCCACAAAGTCGTAAGCATATAATTGTCCAATATAATGCAGAAGCATTAAAATTCATTTTCACTGGAATGAAGGGTCCTAGACCAATTTCTGAAAAACAAAATGCTTCATCCAATATACAGCCAAGGCAAAAAGTGTTGGCACCCTTGATTTTTTTTTTTTTTGCAAAAATGAATTGTTTCTCCAAGAAAATTCTTGACATTTTTTTGGGGTGGACCTCCCCCCTTTTCAACAGGGATGTGGAGTCGATAAGCCGAACCTCCAACTCCTCAATGTCCCTGAATCCGACTCCAACTCCACGACTGCTATTTCCTTATATATGCCTCATATTTAAGTGATGAATTTATTGTAGTACAAAGGTAACATGAGGCTTTAAACATTATTGCAATAAAATAATCAAGATATTTAGATAGAACATAATAATAATTCATAATAAGAATATTCAGCATATATTGCATTGAACTCAATTTATTATATATTTTAAGATTCAGAGTTGACAGCTCTGACTCCACCAAAATAGGCTCCGACTCTGACTCTCCTACTCCACAGCCCTGCTTCTCAAGCCAAAGGGATTTCCCTCGAAACCTCACTGTAGATGTGGTCTATGGTAGACGGTGCCTCTGCCTCCCTGTTTAATCTACTGCAGCCTTTGTGCGCATATAGGTGGATCAAAAGTTTATTGAGGCTCATATTGCATTGCAGTTTCAATATCTTCCTTCACAGAGATGAATATGATGTGACAAAATGGCAAGTTACTGGATGTATATTTATGAAATATCAGTTGAAAAAAAGGACAAAGAAAATAAAATGATGTGCCCTCTTTTAAATAATGTGAGAAAACAAAATAGTATAGAGAAGCACACAATGAATACCACCTAGTGGTCTATTGGGGGCAATATTTAGAATGGTGAGTGGATTAGCCGCTCACCTGCCGCAGATGTGCACCCCTGCTCAACTTCAGTAACTCGCAATGCTGTGAGGACGTCGCTCCGGGTCCACTCCTCTGCTTACTTCCTGATCCGGATCATGAGGGGGATTCTCCGGTCATGTGACGGCCGCGTCACCGGTGATGTCACAACAGGTCCTTCACTATGCAATTACAGCATCTCAGGTCTCCAGCAGTTTCAACCACATACCCCGAAGGGGATCAGTGATATTTTAGGAAAAGAATGTGGTCAGTAATGGAGTGCTCAGACACAAGAGACCATGTGGATTGCTTCTTCGGTTACAAACCCCTTTATTTCCAATACCACACGCGTTTCAACAGAGTGGAAGACGGTGGTCCGCGGTTGAAACGCGTAGTGGTTTTGGAAATAAAGAGGTTTGTAACCAATGAAGCAATCCCCATGGTCTCCTGTGTCTGAGCGCTCCATTACTGACCACATTCTTTTCCTAAAATGTCTTTTAAATAATAGACTTTTTAAGGCAATTTGTCGGAACAGCTAGCTGCATCACGGCCATTTAATAATGTGGGCTGCCTTTAGTAAAGAAAGCCACTTTTATTTATCATCCATTAGACTGGCTGGTAGAGTGATATTTATCACTTCTCAAAACCTGTTTTCACCGGTCCAGAGTCCAGTGACCATGTGCTTTTCCCTATCTAATCTGATATTTGGTATTGTGCTTGGTGATGTAAGGCACTAGTGTCTCTGCAAGAGAAAACACTTGCTGGAGATTTAGGGGAGAAATGTTCTCTGTTCTTGTCTGATGTAAGACTGTAGCTGCTCATCAGTTCTGAGTCTTATTTGCCAGATTTTTGTTTCATAATCAACAAAATGTTTTCTATTGGTGAAAGATTTGAACTGCAGGTGGCCGATTCATCAACAGACGCTTCTGCAAAGCTATGGTTGTAGGTGGGTGCAGCATGTGGTTTATTACTGTCTTGCTGGAATATGCAAGGCCTTAGAAATAGATGTTATCTGGATGGGAGTATATGTTGTTCAAAAATCTCTATATACGATTTAGATTTTGTAGTGCCTTTCCAAATGCCTTCAGAGATGCAGGAATTGTGTGCTGATAAATTGGATTGTCCCTCGCCTCATAAGTCTGCAGTACAATGCACTTGTGGCATCCATAAAGAAATTCAAATTGTGATTCATCTGACCACAGAGCAGTTTTCCATATACCTCAGTCCATTTAATATTAGCTTTACTTCTGGCCGGGAGAAGACAGCAGCTTTTTTTTATTTTGTTGACACATGCCTTCTTCTTTACAAGATGGATCTTTAACTTGCATTTGTGTATTGCGCAAACCAGTTTTGTTCACAATGACTTTTCCCTTGTTTCACAAGGGAAATGATGTCTCCAGTATTTATTTTTTATCACAATACATTTTTTTATTGAAAGAAAAGAGATTACAAATATAATTTTTACAATTCGGAGAAGAACAGTTAATCAAATCTTGCAGATACAAGAGTTATATAGTATCACGTCTCAGATATTAAGAAAGGTGAGGGGGGGGTGGGAAAGTATTGGGGGGGAAGAAAGTACTGGGTGGGGGGGGGGGATGACGGAGGGAACAAAACGTCTCCAGTATTTATGAATCTAGATGATATGCAATATTTTTATTATTATATTCAATGCCTTTGCAGATTTACAGTGGGGAAAAAAAGTATTTATTCAGCCAACAATTGTGCAAGTTCTCTCACATAAAAAGCTGAGGTCGGCCTGTAATTGATATCATAGGTAGACCTCATCTATGAGAGTCAAAATGAGAAAACAAATCCTGAATAATCACATTGTCTGATTTGGAATGAATTTTTTAATGAAGTGAAATTTTATTGGAAAAAATAAGTATTTGATCATTAATAAAATTTCATCTCAGTACTTTGTTATATATCCTTTGTTGGCAATGACAGAGGTCAGTAAGTCTGCACATGGTTGGTACACACTTGCTGGTATGTTGGCCCATTCCTCCATGCAGATCTTCTCTAGAGCAGTGATGTCTTGGGGTTGACACTGAGCAACACAGACTTTCAACTCCCTCTAAAGATTTTCTATAGGGTTGAAATCTGGACACTGGCTAGGCCACTCCAAGGACCTTGAAATGCTTCTTAAGAAGCCACTCCTTTGTTGGCCTGGCGGTGTGCTTGGGATCATTGCCATGCTGAAAGGCCCAACCATGTTTCTTTTTTAATGCCATTGCTGATGGAAGGAAGTTTGCACTTAAAATCTTACTATGCATGGCCCCATCCATTCTTTCATGTACATAGATCAGTCGTCTTGGTCCTTTGGAAACAACCCCAAAGCATGATGTTGCCACCCCAATGCTTCACAGTAGGTATGGTGTTCTTTGGATGCAACTCAGTATTCTTTCTCCTCAAAACATGACGAGTTGTGTTTCTACCAAACAGTTCTACTTTGGTTTCATCTGACTATATGACAGTCTCCCAATACTCCTCATGATCATCCAAATGCTCTCTAGCAAATTTCATACGGGCCCGGATATGTAATGGTTTAAGCAGGGGGACATGTCTGGGACTGTAGGATCTGAGTCCCTGGTGGCGTAGTGTGTTACTGATGGTAGCATGTGTAATGTTGGTCCCAGCTCTCTGCAGGTCATTCACTAGGTCCCCCCCCATGTGGCTCTGGGATATTTGCTCACCATTCTTGAGATCATTTTGACGACAAAGCCTAAAACGTTTTGGAAGAACATTCTCTGGTCAGATGAGACAAAAGTAGAGCTTTTTGGGCAAAGGCATCAACATAAAGTTTACAGGAGAAAAAAAGAGGCATTCAAAGAAAAGAACACTGTCCCTGCAGTCAAACATGGCGGAGGTTCCCTGATGTTTTGGGGTTGCTTTGCTGCCTCTGGCACTGGACTGCTTGACCGTGTGCATGGCATTGTGAAGGCTGAAGACTACCAACAAATTTTGCAGCATAATGTAGGGCCCAGTGTGAGAAAGCTGGGTCTCCCTCAGAGGTCATGGGTCTTCCAGTAGGACAATGACCCAAAACACACTTCAAAAAGCACTAGAAAATGGTTTGAGAGAAAGCACTGGAGACTTCTAAGGTGGCCAGCAATGAGTCCAGACCTGAGTCCCATAGAACACCTGTGGAGAGATCTAAAAATGGCAGTTTGGAGAAGGCACCCTTCAAATATCAGGGACCTGGAGCAGTTTGCCAAAGAAGAATGGTCTAACATTCCAGCAGAACATTGTAAGAAACTCATTGATGGTTAGCGGAAGTGGTTGATCACAGTTATTTTGACTAAAGGTTGTGCAACCAAGTATTAGGCTGAGGGTGCCAATACTTTTGTCTGGCCCATTTTTGGAGTTTTGTGTGACATGATCAATGTTTTGCTTTTTGCTTTATTCTCTTTTGTGTTTTTTCATTGAAGACAAATTAGATGAAGATAATAATACCAAGGAATTTGTGATTGCAATCATTTTCAGGAAGAAACTGAGTATTATCTGACAGAATTGCAGGGGTGTCAATACTTTTGGCCACAACTGTAATTAAAAATTGACCTTCCAGCTAATTTTCTATAGTGCCACTTGCTTTTCCAGCCTTCAGTTAACCCAAACCAAGTTTTTTGAGATGTGTTCCTGGCATCAGTTTCTGAATTATTATATTATTAGACACACTTTATCCCCCCAAATTTTGTACCTGGCCTGTGGCTGTGGGAGGGGGGACAGAGGAGCGGGTTGCAGGAGGCAGGATCAAGATCACGGGAACTACTGGGTTAACAGTGTGTCCGCGATTAAAGAAAATTAATATGCACTGCTCTCCACGCCCATAATCCCATCCAGCTCTCCGAATTGAAGCAAGCGTGGAAAGGTGGGTGGGACTATGGGGGTGGGGAGCAGTGCATATTCATTAGTGATGGGCGAATCCTAAATTACTCGGAATCGCTTGACTCTAGCGAGTCCGAGCACAGGACTCGCTACTCGTTGCGAGTCTAGCGAGTCCAATGTTAATGAATGGGGAAGCGAGTAATAGCGAGAAGTGTGAGATTTACAAATCGCAGATGTGTCTCGGAAGCTTCAGCCTGAAGCAATCCTAGTTTTGTCATTTATTTGCATTGGACTCGTTTACTTTGCAACTGTAATCGCTGGGAAACTCGCACAGATAAGAGTCCTGTCTGCTCAGTGTGCTGGCTGCCACAGCTCCAGGGTCCTAGAGCCTGCCTGATGTAGCAGTGCTGAGATTGTTCTCAGTCTGCTCATTCCCTGTGCGTAGACATCTATATCTATGCACAGGGATGAGCAGAGAGGACATCGCGTTTTGGACTGCGTCGGACGGAAGAGGATTTTTTTAATTAAAGATGGAGTCTCTAATGGCTTTTTTTTTATTTCTAATAAAAAATTTTCTCTGTGTTGTGTTTTTTTTAAAACAATTTAATAGAAATTCATGGCGGTCATGTCTAATATTGGCGTGACCGCCATAAATTTCGGGCTTAGGGCCAGCTGATAATACAAAGCTGGCCCTAACCTCTTTATTACCCAGCGTGCCACCGCCACCAGGGCCGCTGGAAGAGCGGGGTTCAGCGCCAGAGGATGGCGCATCAATGAACGCGCCATCTTCTGGGGCGGCTGCGGGCTGCAATTTGCAGCGGGAGGTGCCCAGAAAGCTTGGGCATCCCTGCGCTGCGGATTCCAGCCCCCAGCTGCTTAGCTGTACCTGGCTAGAAATAGAAATTGTGCGGAGCCCCACGCATTTTTTTTAAATTATTTCATGAAATTCTGAGATTCTGACTCTGAGACTCTGAGATTCTGACTCTGACTCTGAGACTCTGAGATTCTGACTCTGACTCTCTGAGATTCTAACTCTGACTCTGACTCTCTGAGATTCTGACTCTGACTCTCTGAGATTCTAACTCTGACTCTGACTCTCTGAGATTCTGACTCTGACTCTCTGAGATTCTGACTCTCTGAGATTCTGACTCTCTGAGATTCTGACTCTCTGAGATTCTGACTGACTCTGACTCTCTGAGACTCTGAGATTCTGACTCTGACTCTCTGAGATTCTGACTCTGACTCTCTGAGATTCTGACTCTGACTCTCTGAGATTCTGACTCTGACTCTGACTCTCTGAGATTCTGACTCTGACTCTCTGAGACTCTGAGATTCTGACTCTGACTCTGACTCTCTGATATTCTGACTCTGACTCTCTGAGATTCTGACTCTGACTCTCTGAGACTCTGAGATTCTGACTCTGACTCTGACTCTCTGAGATTCTGACTCTGACTCTCTGAGATTCTGACTCTGACTCTCTGAGATTCTGACTCTGACTCTGACTCTCTGAGATTCTGACTCTGACTCTCTGAGACTCTGAGATTCTGACTCTGACTCTCTGAGATTCTGACTCTGACTCTCTGAGATTCTGACTGACTCTCTGAGATTCTGACTCTGACTCTCTGAGATTCTGACTCTGACTCTGACTCTCTGAGATTCTGACTCTGACTCTGACTCTCTGAGACTCTGACTCTCTGAGATTCTGACTCTGACTCTCTGAGATTCTGACTCTGACTCTCTGAGATTCTGACTCTGACTCTCTGAGATTCTGACTCTGACTCTAAGACTCTGAGACTCTGACTCTGAGACTCTGACTCTGAGACTCTGAGACTTTGACTCTGAGACTCTGACTCTGAGACTCTGAAATTCATGAAATAATTAAAAAAAAATGCGTGGGGCTCCGCGCAATTTCTATGTCTAGCCAGGTACAGCTAAGCAGCTGGGGGCTGGAATCCGTAGCGCAGGGATGCCCAAGCTTTCTGGGCACCCCCCGCTGCAAATTGCAGCCCGCAGCCGCCCCAGAAGATGGCGCGTTCATTGAAGCGCCATCCTTTGGCGCTGAACCCCGCTCTTCCAGCGGCCCTGGTGGCGGTGGCACGCTGGGTAATAAAGGGGTTAATACCAGCTTTGTTATACAAGCTGGTATTAAGCCCGAGATTCTTAATGTCAGGCCACGTTTGACCCAGCCACTAAGAATCTCCAATAAAGGGTTAAAAAAACACAGAGAAAAATTTTTATTTGAAATAAAAAAAAAGCCATTAGGGACTCCATCTTTAATTAAAAAAATCCTCTTTCGTCCGACGTAGTCCAAAACGCGATGTCCTCTCTGCTACATCCCCTGTGCATAGATATAGATGTCTATGCACAGGGAATGAGCAGACTCAGAACAATCTCAGCTCTGCTACATCATCTCTGTGAGCAGGCGGGCTCTAGGACCCTGGAGCTGCACAGAGAAGACAGCTGGACTCGGCTCGCAATGTAACAGCAGTTATTTGCGAGTTTCCCTGCTATCACTGGCACAGTAGCCAAGTCTAATGCAAACAATGGCAATCCTAGTTTTGTCAGCGTTTGCCAATGATTTGCATTGGACTCGTGCGAGTAAACGCTGGGAAACTCGCAGAGTACCGAGTCCTGCGAGTCCCTTACTACTCGCCGAGTAACGAGCCCTAGCGAGTAGATTCGCCCATCCCTAATATTCATCTTCTTTCATAATGGGCACACATGATCACCCAGCAACTTAATGCAGCAGCTAAGCGATCATGTGTGTGCACTATTAATGAGACCCTGTCATCAGGATTATACTCAAACTGAAGGCATTGCCATAATGGCTCTGGAATACTGATTTAATTCATACTTTCAATAAAGAAATCCGTGGCCTGGTTTTATAAAATCTTCATTATAAGTTTTGTTGCCCATGCATCTGGGCAGGTTTTATGGGATGGGACTGTGGGTAGGTTCTTTGACTCCACCATGACCTCTCTGCTAGAGTCTCCTTTATTTAAATTCTGTACAAGCTGCTTACTGCGCTTCAGCAGATCCGTCTCTCTATGGGCTTCAATAAAATGCCTTTTGTTTAATATTTAGAACCCTGATGACAGGTTCTCTTGAAAGAGAATGAATATTTCTGTCCAGGTCTATTTTATGAGTTTCATTATTTTTTTTTTATTTTGTGTAAGCAGGGTTGAAAAGCAATGTCTGACTTTCATTTGTTCATTTTCATAGATTTATTTATTATTACTTTTGTCAAATTCAAGTTATTTCTGTGACCATTGTGGATCTTTCTTTCATTAAACGAGGGGTACCAACAATTTTGACCACGTGTGTATAAATTTAGAAGGGGCCCATGATGGGGAACATTAATACTGAATAGGTGAAAAATACCTCCATAACCATGTTAGCATTAGAATTCCCCCTTTCCCCATAACACTGCGTCATGACCAGATGTTTTTTCTTCAAACAGTTTGTCCTCAAATTTCTTTCTCTAAAACCTAGGTGCGTTTTATGGATCAGTCCATCTTATCATTTAAAAAATATGGTAGTTTTTTTTTTTTCAAATTAAATGGAAAATGTATAACTTTCAAGTTCCATGTTCTGTTGAAAATAAAATATGGCTATAAGATGTCCATATCATAGCGTTCTTTTTTGTTTACATTTTACATAGCGTCCCAACTTTCTTGACACTGAAATTGTAACTTTCAGCCATTCTGTCATGTATTTTCAAACTCCAAGAACTTTATTAGATCTAAGATTTATTAAATAACTAGCTGTAGTACCCGGCTACGCCCGGGTTAATAAATAACTGCTGTTAGCTATAACAAAATAGAATTTGAATATGTCATATTAATGACCTGTAGGAAAATAGAAGCTGAGCTGTGATTGATTGTAATAGGCAGCCTAATAAATCTCCAGCCAACAGTAAACCCTCCCCCTGGCCGGGCAGTATATGTTACCTCACACATACACATAATAGACAGCTCATGTGACTGACATCTGCCTTAATTCCCTATATGGCACATGTGTTGCACATTGGCTGTTTTTAATCAGATGTTTATGTTTGGAAAATAAAGATAGCACACGTATGAGGTGAGTTGTGTGGGGTGATTTGTGCACATCTGTGTCTGTCTGTGTGGTGTGTGTGTGTCCCTGGGGTGTGTATGTGTGTGTCCCTGTGGGATGGGGTCTGTGTGGTGTGTGTCTCTATTGTGTGTGTCTCTTTGTGGTGTGTGTGTGTCCCTGTGGGGTGAGTGCATGTGTCCTTATAGGGTGTGTATGTGTGTGTGCCCCTGTGTGGGGGTCTGTGGTGTGTGTGTGTATCTGTGTTGTGTGTGTCTTTGTGGTGTGTGTGTCCCTGTGGGGTGAGTGCATGTGTCCCTATAGGGTGTGTATGTGTGTGTGTGTCCCTGTGGGGGGTGTCTGTGTGGGGTGTGTGTGTCTGTGTTGTGTGTGTGTGTCCCTGAGGGGTGAGTGCATGTGTCCCTATAGGGTGTGTATGTGTGTGTGTCCCTGTGGGGGGGTCTGTGTGGTGTGTGTGTCCCTGTGGGGTGAGTGCATGTGTCGCTATAGTGTGTGTGTGTCCCCTTGGTGGGGTGTGTGTGTCTCTGTGTTGTGTGTGTCTCTTTGTGGTGTGTGTGTTTGTTCGGGTGCGTGGTGAGTATTCAATGTTGGGGCTGCACTTTAGCGACTATACACTTGCTGTTATTCTTTGTGTGTGTGTGGTGTGTATACATGTCCCTGTGTGTGGTGAATATCTCATGTTGGGGCCCCACCTTAGTGACTATATGCTGGTATGTGCTGTTAGTCTTTGGTGCTATCATTAAGCCCCTCTCATTCACAACTGTCAACTGGTAACTGTCACTTTTTCCCCATTATATAGATAGGGCAAAATTGTTTGGTGAATTGGAATGCGCGGGGTTAAAATTTCGCCTCACAACATAGCCTATGACGCACCTGGGGTCCAGACGTGTGACTGTGCAAAATTTTGCCTCTATAGCTGACAGCTGTCGATTTTCCTCCCACACGTTTCCTTTCCCTTTTTCCCCATTATGTAGATAGGGGCAAAATTGTTTGGTGAACTGGAACGCGCAGGGTTAAAATTTCGCCTCACAACATAGCCTATGACGCTCCCGGGGTCCAGATGTGTGACTGTGATTGATTGCTATAGGCAGCCTAATAAATCTCCAGCCAACAGTAAACCCACCCCCTGGCCGGACAGTATATGTTACCTCACACATACATACACATAATAGACAGCTCATGTGACTGACATCTGCCTTAATTCCCTATATGGCACATGTTTTGCACATTGGCTGTTTTTAATCAGATGTTTATGTTTGGAAAATAAAGATAGCACACGTATGAGGCGAGTTGTGTGAGGTGATTTGTGCACATCTGTGTCTGTCTGTGTGGTGTGTGTGTCCCTGGGGTCTGTGTGGTGTGTGTCTCTTTGTGTGTCTCTTTGTGGTGTGTGTCCCTGTGGGGTGAGTGTATGTGTCCCTATAGGGTGTGTATGTGTGTGTGTCCCTGTGGGGGGGTCTGTGTGGTGTGTGTGTGTGTATTTGTGTTGTGTGTGTCTCTTTGTGGTGTGTGTCCCTGTGGGGTGAGTGCATGTGTCCCTATAGGGTGTGTATGTGTGTGTGTCCCTGTGGGGGGGGGTGTCTGTGTGGGGTGTGTGTGTCTCTGTGTTGTGTGTGTCTCTTTGTGGTGTGTGTGAGTCCCTGAGGGGTGAGTGCATGTGTCCCTATAGGGTGTGTATGTGTGTGTGTCCCTGTGGGGGGGGTTGTGTGGTGTGTGTGTGTCTCTTTGTGGTGTGTGTGTCCCTGTGGGGTGAGTGCATGTGTCCCTATAGGGTGGCTATGTGTGTGTGTCCCTGTGGGGGGGGTCTGTGTGGTGTGCATGTGTCTGTGTCATGTGTGTCTCATTGTGGTGTGTATGTGTGTCCCTGTGGGGTGAGTGCATGTGTCGCTATAGAGTGTGTGTGTGTCCCCTTGGGGGTGTGTGTGTCTCTGTGTTGTGTGTGTCTCTTTGTGGTGTGTGTGTGTTTGTTCGGGTGCGTGGTGAGTATCCAATGTTGGGGCTGCACCTTAGCGACTATACACTTGCTGTTACTCTTTGTGTGTTTCTATAGCTGACATCTGTCGATTTTCCTCCAACTCTTTTCCATTCACTTTTCCCCCATTATGTAGATAGGGGCAACATTTTTTGGTTAACTGGAACGCGCAGGGTTAAAATTTCGCCTCACAACATAGACTATGACGCTCCCGGGGTCAAGATGTGTGACTGTGCAAATTTTTGTAGCTGTAGCTGGCAGCTGTCGATTTTCCTCCCACACGTTTCCTTTCCCTTTTTCCCCATTATGTAGATAGGGCCAAAATTGTTTGGTGAACTGGAACGCGCGGGGTTAAAATTTCGCCTCACAACATAACCTATGACGCTCCTGGGGTCCAGACGTGTGACTGTGCAAAATTTTGTCTCTATAGCTGACAGCTGTCGATTTTCCTCCAATATTTTTCCATTCACTTTTTCCCCATTATGTAGATAGGGCCAAAATTGTTTGGTGAACTGGAATGCGCAGGGTTAAAATTTCGCCTCACAACATAGCCTATGACGCTCCCGGGGTCCAGACGTGTGACTGTGCAAAATTTTGTGGCTATAGTTGCGACGGTGTAGATGCCAATCCCGGATATACACACACATACACACACACATACACACATTCAGCTTTATATATTAGATGTAGTTTTCAGTAAGAAATCTGTTGGCAAATCCACCTTTTCATCTCATTAGTCAGAAAACGTATTGCAATTTACATCGTATTGCGTATTTACAATGATTGTAACATATAGGGTGGAAGGCACACTGTCATGCATCAAAAATGGACCGTTTTTGATGCCTGACAGTGATGCAAGTGTTGGGATGCATGAGAGTGTGCTGCGAGTGTGCTTCGAGAGTCAGTGTGTGGTGGGAGTCAATGTGCTGCTGTCCGCGATCCTGAAGTTTGCTCACCAAGCTGAGTAATCCCATTGAGCAAACTACAACACTGAGGACAGCACTGACTGTCAGCTCAGCGCTGACTTCAACCCCGCCGACAGCATTTACCGACGAATTCCAACAGCAGCGGTGTTTAAAATTGCCGGGTTGCGGCACAGTAGCCAAACAGCTGTCTCCGATGTGACAGCAGCAGTGAAAGCCAATTGGTTCAAACACCGCTGCTGTCAAAGCAGTCGTGTTTGAATTTGCAGGCGCAGCAACCAATCAGCTGTCACAGCGGTGAAAGCCGATTTGTTAAATCAGCCGGTAAATGCTGACAATGGTGCTGAAGATAAAACTTCAACACCATTGAAAGCACAGACTTTCAAACACTAAAGGTACCGTCACACGCGGCAATATTGCTAGCAATTTCACGGGCAATTTGCTGGTTGCTGTGAAATCATGGACACATTGATCCAGTTGTACACAGCAACAAAATAGAACAATTTGTCCATGATTTCACTGCAACCAGCAAATTGCCAGTGAAATTGCTAGCAATATTGCCGCGTGTGACGGTACCTTTACGGTGTTTGAATTAGCCGGTAAATGTTGTCCATGGTGCTGAAGTTTTATCGGCTGGATAAATCTGCTGCGATTGAACTCAGATTTCATTCGCAATGCAAGTTCAGAGCGTGGAAAACACACTGATATGACCAGAATCATTTAATAATTCTGGTCCGAGTGCAATGTGAGTTTTTCTTGCATTGCACTCGCACGACTCTCACGCTCGTGCGTCTCCACCCATAAAAAGGATTTGACATATAAAAGAACTTTGTTTTATGCAATAGAAAGGTTTTATTTTAGGGTTGTCAGAATGGATGAGGTTGATGAGGATTAGCTCTGACCTAGCAAAATCTATGAATGCCCATAATGATGTCCCAGCGACCCGATCGTTGGTCGGGTCGCTGGGACATCGTTATCTGATCGCTAGTGAGTTTAGTGAGCTGATTGCTGGTTGTTGGTACATGTCACACGCAGCGGCATTGCTACGAGGTCTCTGCAAAGTCACAAAACCGGTGACGTTGCAATGATATCGTTAGCGATATCATTGTGTGTAACGGGGTCTTTAGTCTAAATGGCCAATTTGGTTTTTCTAATGTCATTAAATCTGTCAGGCCGGTCAGCCATCTGTCTGTAATCCCAGTTTTAGATATGTTTTGCTATTTTTGTGAAGCATTTTAGTTCCTTAATATTTTCTCATCTGCTGAACACTTAAAATGTGTTTTTGTTCCAGGTTTAGATTCAGTGGTCGAATCCTGGGCCTTGCTCTTATACATCAGTACTTATTAGATGCCTTCTTTACTCGTCCATTTTATAAAGCCCTTCTTCGAATGTAAGTTTACTTATGATTACTGTGCAAATGACTGTAATTACTGTGTTATTATTGTATACAAATGGTAACATTTTGAAAACATCTAAATACATAATTACCAATAATATGTGTCACAAGCTTCCGTCGATTGTCGCTATCCCATAATGTAGTGCGCCACATCGGAAGCTGCGCCATATTAGCACACCCAAGTGATAGGTATGCTAATATGTGTAAAACAAGAGAAAAGAATGGGGCGCAATTGGTAGGATCCTCCAGACTCTTATTAGTGGCGTGGGGCAGGGGCCACTCACCTGACAGGGTTTTGCTGCCTGCACAACCCGGTTTGTAAGCCTCCGTTTGGTATCCCCTTTGATGCAATGAACGTTCGTTCCTTCCTCCTTCCTCACTCGTTCCCTGCTGCTCTGACAGGACCTTTCCAGTCACGTGGTCACCCGAATTCCGGAACTACGACACCGCATCCACTGGTTACCTAGTAACGCCAGGTCCTTTTTGCTTTTTGCTCCGTGCCTCTATTAGGCTGCTCCTGCCGCTCGCCCCAATAATGGGGATAGATATATGTTACAAGGATGATAAGCAGTCTTCGTGGGAGCGCTCAAATAGCAGGCACCTGAACCAATTTCATTAACAGGCAACCTTATTTCCCCTTAGCTCCACAACATGTTTCAACTGTGCTCTGACAGTCTTCCTCACCGCCTGAGAGAGGAGAGGAGGTTGAGGAAAGGGAGGCCAGGGAAGAGAGGAGGCTGAGGAGAAGGCGGCCAGAGAGATGAGGAGAGGAAGCTGAGGAAAGGGAGGCCAGAGAAGAGAGGAGGCTGAGAAGGGGGGAAGCCAGAGAGGAGAGGAGGCTGAGGAAAGGGAGGCCAGTGAGGAGAGGAGGCTGAGGAGAGGAGACTTAGGAAAGGGAGGCCAGAGAGGAGAGGAGGCTGAGGAGAGGGAGGCCAGAGAGATGAGGAGAGGAAGCTGAGGAAAGGGAGGCCAGAGAAGAGAGGAGGCTGAAAAGGGGGGAGGCCAGAGAGGAGAGGAGGCTGAGGAAAGGGAGGCCAGTGAGGAGAGGAGGTTGAGGAGAGGAGACTTAGGAAAGGGAGGCCAGAGAGGAGAGGAGACTTAGGAAAGGGAGGCCAGAGAGGAGAGGAGGCTGAGAAGAGGGAGGCCAGAGAGGAGAGGAGGCTGAGAAGAGGGAGGCCAGAGAGGAGAGGAGGCTGAGGAAAGGGAGGCCAGAGAGGAGAGGAGGCTGAAGAAAGGGAGGCCAGAGAGGAGAGGAAGGGGAGGCCAGGGAGGAGGCTAAGGAAAGAGAGGCCAGAGAGGAGGCTGAGAAAAGAGAGACCAGAGAGGAGGCTGAGGAAAGAGAGGCCAGAGGAGGAGGCTGAGGAAAGAGAGGCCAGAGGATGAGGCTGAGGAAAGAGAGGCTGGAAGAGGAGGCTGAGGAAAGAGAGGCCGGAGGGGAGACTGAGGAAAGAGAGTATACAATGATAACCACTGAGCCGCCATATACTGTGCTAACTACTGAGTCACCGTATACAGTGCTAACCACTGAGCCACCGTATACAGTGCTAACCACTGACCCACGATATACTGTGCTAACCGCAGAGCCACCATATACTGTCCTAACCAATGAGCCACCGTATACAATGATAACCACTGAGCCACCATATACTGTGCTAACCACTGAGCCACCGTATACAATGCTAACCACTGAGCCACTGTATACAGTGCTAACCACTGACCCACCATATACAGTACTAAGCACTGAGCCACCATATACAGTGCTAACCACCGAGCCACCATATACTGTGCTAACCACTGAGCCACCGTATACAATGCTAACCACTGAGCCACTGTATACAGTGCTAACCACTGACCCACAGTACTGTGCTAACCACTGAGCAACCGTATACAGTGCTAACCACTGAGCCACCATATACACCATATAAATCCCGAAACAATAGCGTACTTTCTGGAGAGAGGACTGTACTATTCAGCGGCTATTTCTACAACACCTCTTCATTCCACTGCACTTGCGATGCAAAGCATCGGACCTATTTTTAGTTTGGAATATAACTTTCTATATGTATTACATTTGTAATGATATGTTTGTACCATGTTAGCCAGAATATTAAAATCTGAGAGTCCTCAGTGATTGATACCTTTTAATGCAGGGGTCTCAAACTCTAAAGGTTAGTGGGCTGCACATAGAAAAAAAATTTATATAGGGGGCCCACATTGCTTGTAGTGACATTTTTAGTAATACCAGAATTTTTTGTTCAATGTGGTAATGTCCAAATCCTGATCTTCTTGTAGTAATGTCCCCATCTTGGTCCCTTTCTTATTGTAATGTTCCACATCCTGGACCCCATCTTGATCCCCTTCTTGTAGTAATGCCCTATCCTGGTCCTCATATAGTGATTGTCCCCATCATGATCCCCTTTTGCAGTGATGTCCACATCCTGGCCCCCATAGTGTAGTAATGTCCTCCATGCTGGACCCCTTTTGTAGTGATGTCCCCCATACTGGTCCCCTTTTGTAGTGATATCCCCATCCTGGCCACCGTAGTGTAGTAGTGTCCCCCATCCTGGCCCCCATAGTGTAGTAATGTCCCCCATCCTGGCCCCCATAATGTAGTAATGTCCTCCATGCTGGACCCTTTTTGTAGTGATGTCCCCCATACTAGCCCCTTTTGCAGTGATATCCCCATCCTGGCCACCGTAGTGTAGTAGTGTCCCCCATCCTGGCCTCCATAGTGTAGTAATGTCCCCCATGTTGGTCACCTTTTTTAATGATGTCCACATCCTGGCCCCCATAATGTAGTAATGTCCCCCATGCTGGTCCTCTTTTGTCATAATGTCACCATCCTGGCCCCCATAGTGTAGTAATGTCCCCATCCTGGCCCCCATAGTGTAGTAATGTCCCCCATGCTGGTCCCCTTTTGTAGTGATGTCCCCATCATGGCCCCCATAGTGTAGTAGTGTCCCCCATGTTGGTCCCCTTTTATAGTAATGTCCCCATCCTGGCCCCTATAGTGTAGTAATGTCCCCCATGCTGGTCACCTTTTGTAGTGATGACCCCCATACTGGTCCCCTTTTGTAGTGATATCCCCATCCTGGCCCTCATAGTGTAGTAATGTCCCCCATGCTGGTCCACTTTTGTAATGATGTGTCCATCCTGGCCCCCCATAGTGAAGTAATGTCCCCCATCCGGGTCCCCTTTTGTAGTGATGTCCCCGACCTGGTCTACCTTATTTTTACACATACACTCTCACACACACATATTGACTCACACACACATATTCATCACTCACACACACACACACACACATACAAAACACACACACATTCACACTCACACATTCATTCACACACACACACACACATTCACACTCACACACACATTTACACTAACACATTCACACACTCACATGCATATTCACACTCACGCATTCACACACACATTCACACACACATTCACTCACACATACACTCACACAGGGGTGGGCACAGACTGTAGTGGGCCCCTGTGCAAGATATTTTTTTGGGCCCCCCCATTATAGTGTAACAAAGTTATGTAAATATATTGATTGTAATATTTATAGATGCTGCTTATTTTAGTGTGGGAAAATCTGCAGCGCATCAATTCTTGCTGTGGGTTTTCCCACACTAAATGGGCTATATATATATAATATTGAGGCTATGCAGGGCTGTATTTATTATCTGGAGGCTACTGCTGGGTTGTATATATTATTTGGAGTCCAGAACAGCATCCAAATAACTTACAGTATATATCCCAGCACAGCCTCCAAGTAACATATACAGCCCAGCACAGCCTCCAGGTAGCATATATAGCCATTCCCTGTTCCATAATGCTCTCCCCTATATGCGGTCCTCCTTCTCAATAGTGCTTCTCCCCCTATATGGCCCCCATTCATGCAGCTTCTTCCTCCATGTTGCCCCCATTCATCAACAACAAACTTTTGCGACACAACTCATGATTATTAATAAAAATTCAATTTTATTAAGGTGCAGGATAATGTGCAACAGTGCTTTACAACCACGGTTTAACAGGGTTAGTAGGACTGTACAAAATTCTATAGCAGAGGTCACATAATAGTTTATATATCTAGATATACACCAATATATACATATCAGTGAAATATACCAACTAATATATGGTGACGATCAATCATACATAGAGGTAGCACAATATAGTGACTTGCTCAGTCCTAGATTTTACTGGACACTCATAATATAAATAAACCACCATCCCGGAATATTATAAGTCACCTAAAGGGTCCCACGGCCAAGGGTGTTAGGACTTTTACTGTGACCTCTCCAGCCACCTCCAAGGTAAACAAACTTAGCTGCTTGCATTTTTTCACCCCTCATGTGGTATAATTACTCATGCTATCAGCATTTTAACCCCTCAATAGGATATACACTTATGCTACCAGCACGTTAACCCCTCACTTGGATGCCCCAATTTTATACCTATGGGGAGTGAGTAGTTAATGCTATTTAAATTTGATAGGGTTATGAGGGTGTAGAGGGTGACTTATAATATTCGGGATGGTGGTTTATTTATATTATGAGTGTCCAGTAAATCTAGGACTGAGCAAGTCACTATATTGTGTTACCTCTGTGTATGATTGATCGTCACCATATATTAGTTGGTATATTTCACAGATATGTATATATTGGTGTATATCTAGATATACAAACTATTATGAGACCTC